>WUAM01000179.1:6333252-6434206 GCA_024336885.1 Actenoides hombroni | reverse complement strand
TAAGTGAGTTGGGGGTGTTATCATTGTAAAGTGGGATTATATGATGCCGCGGTTTTTGGGAGATTAAAGGAAAAGGTGGGTTTTGCTTTTGGGTGGTTGTGCTCCCCCCCCCCCCCCCCCCTTTTACTTTTGGGTAATATTGGTGCTCTGTATAGGTACTCTTATCAAACCAGTTAAGTGCTAATCACAGTGACAAAGTTTACACAGCAATCTGCATCTTACTTTCTAAACTAGAGGCAAAAGGATAACATTATAAATCTTTTCAAGGAATTAATTATTTTAATTTTATTTCATCTATTATGTTAATTAATTTCACATAGTTGTAGATTATTCCTGTGGTGCAAACTCATCTCGGTGTCAGATAAATAAACTACCATTTTTTTCCTCTTCCATCATTTTGTTTTCTCCAAGTACTCGAGTGAACAATCTAGAGAAGTGAGATATTGGGGAATTCAGTCCCTTGCTACAGGGGAGATTAAAGTGAGACTTATGTAAAGCTTGGTCCTTACTTAATAGAGGAGAAGATATTACCAGGCACTAGATTTCACACTGTCATCTTTTATGTTAATGGTAAAAATGGGGGTTTGGGGTTCATTGAGCCTGATGTGC
Organism: Actenoides hombroni; assembly: GCA_024336885.1. NCBI lineage: Eukaryota > Metazoa > Chordata > Aves > Coraciiformes > Alcedinidae > Actenoides > Actenoides hombroni. The sequence goes on along the minus strand of WUAM01000179.1, from coordinate 6,433,597 downwards.
AATTGCAAATACCTTTATTGTGATAGTAATAGCCCTTTCTAAAATCTAATTAAGTTAACTGAAGTTAAAGGTTATGTAAATATAGTGAATATATAGAATAGCAATCCTTTAATGATAAATTAATGAGTTGCTGCTGATGCTAATTGGTGTTACATGTGCATGTAGATTACTTTGTTTTCCCACAATTTGTCTTTATCCTGAAAGCTGTTTTTTTTTTTTAAGAAGCTTCTGGATGAGGAGTTTGTTGGTCCATATCCTATTTCAGAATACTGCCAGAAATTGTATTCAGTTCACTGATTACCTGCTAAGAAAGCATGTTTCAAATCATTACTGTCAAAACATTTAAAATGCCCAGTTTGGCATCGTGAGCTTGAAAATGTGAACTGCTTATGTAAATTCAAACCAGCATGGATATCGGTTCTGATCTGTAGCTTGCAACATTTGAACAACCACAAGCAAAGGCCAAATCAATTCTTTTCTTCTTAGCAGCCATTACATCTTGACATTTTAAGTTAAAATCTAACATCGGTGTTTTGTTAAATGCAGTTATATGCTAAAGTTAAGAAAAATCTAGCATTCCTATGCCTGTAAATTGATAGGCAGTCTCAAAGAAAAACTTTCTTTTGTGCAAGATTTGTCACTTGTCTTCCCAAGAGAGAGACTTTTGATCATATTATAAAAGTAAAATATGGCAAAAAAACTTGCTGGTGTAAATTGGTTAGCTCATCCAAAGTCATCAAGATTGTATGAATTTGTCAGCTATATATTTTCCTCTGGACAGAAGAATATTTTGAGGACGTGGTACTTGAATTTTGTTCAAAATTATGTCTTGAGTTCTTGTGATCTACATTAAGTTCCTTTTTTGTATTTAATTGGATCTTGGTGTTGTGAGAGTTAAAAGCTGTCAACCAACAGTTCAGGCAAACCAAAACTGGTCCTTTTGAGCTATAATGTGGCATTATATTCTTGAGAACAAACATTTTATTAATATTCTTTTTTTCTATGCCTCAAATGCAGTGTCTGAATACTAATCCTTACTCTATTAAATTTTTTAGATGCCAGGATAAGATGACACATTTTTAAGTGTAATATTTTCCATATATATTTTCTGTCTTTTGGAAACTTTTTTTAATTGTCAAAACAGACTATTAGTATTAACCTGGTTAAATCAAATTTAAATTAAGGCAGACAGCTCATCATAAAAAGTGATTCATATGCAAAGCACAGTATCTCTGCATAATTTAGTAAAATACAGAAGTTAATATCAAGAGTTTTAGGAGAAAGGAATTGCATCAAGTATAATTCAACCTAATTGAGATTGATTGAAAATAATTTTATTTTGAAGGCAGATCTGGTTTTTCAAAAGCTGTCTTTTTACCTGTACAGACTTATAAGCATTATGAATTTTTATAATATATCTAGTTGTACACTAGGTAGATTAATTTCCATACCACCCAATTTCGTCAATTACCTCATACTTTCAGAAATTCACTGCAGTTCTCTGTATTTTGTTCTTTCCTCAGAGTAGCTCTCATCCATATAGACTTCAGTAAGCAGGAGAATGACTGCCAATCAAGTCTTTATCTGTATTAAGACACATTTTTGACCAAGGGCTGTTGGGCTATTCTGTTTTGTGCTACTCCCATATTTTCTGTAGATATTTTTTAATTTCAGTAGACTTAATTCTTTGATTTGTTCCATCAATGCCATTTAAAATTGGTGTTCTTAATTGAATGTAAAACACTTGTCTATATAGGGACACTTGGGTGTAACAGTATGGATAAACCAGGCAAATACTGGTAAATATCAGCCAGTTAGTTTTGTTGCTGTTTGTTACATTGTTACATTATTTGACAGTTTATATATCAACAACAACAAAAATATTAATAATCTACAGTACAGTAACAAAACATTCTCAGTCTTCCAAATTGTAAATGGGTAACATCCTGGTCATTTCAGAGTCAAGAAGTTGCCACTATTTCTTCACAGAATTTTAGAATAATTCCCACCATTTCCATTATATATTCTAATTTAGAAAAAATGCACATTGTCTTAAGGTGCTAAAACTGTGCAGCTGAAAAATAATTTACATTGTGTTTTTACAAGTCCAACATAGAAGTTGAATGGGTAATACATAGCAAGTATGACAAAAGTCTGGAGAAGGACATTTCAGGTGATCTTTTGGGCAAAAATATTTTTTGCTTATTTGTTAAATAGCTTATTTATTATGGAAACTTGTAGGGTTTTTTTGTGGGGTTTTTTTTTTCTGTTTCAGTAACTGTTGGTTCTAGTTGCCAGGCATCTTTGGTGTTGTTGGACCAGCCGAGGAAGAGGTTAGTTACTGTTAACTGTTAGTTATTGAAGTTACTGTTTTGAAAGGTGTGGGCAGTATGTCTGGACTTTATCACTAGGGACAAATATATCGGGACCTAACATATCTCTGTTGGTACCCTAAGGTATCTGTATCTGTTGACTGGTCCCTGGTTTGTGCCTTCTACACTGCCAAGTAAAACTGCCTCATTCAAGTAAAACAGTACCTTCTGAGGTGTTCAGGAAGGGTTCTATCAACTTAATTTTAGCTTGATCTGGTGAAACTTTTAAATGTAGGTAAGATACTAATGAAAGGAAGCAAACAAGAGAGATTGGGGGGCGGGGGGGGGATAAAAAAAAGAGCGAGAATAATACCATCCAAATTCTGGAGATTTGTTGGGGGAAGGCTTTGGGTATTGTTCTAGACTGCTATTTTGAGAAGGATTATTAAATTCTATTTGCATTCTAGGCTCTGAAGGTTGAAGATGCAGCTTCTCAGATGAGTTACCTTTAGGTGATTTGCATGTTTTAAAGTAGCCTGGTGAAAAGTTACCTGGTCCAGGGAAAAAACAAAATTCAAAATATACATATAACCGATACATCTTATTGTCATAATGATCACCCCAAAGCTGGAAACCTTGTAGCCTTTTTGGAAGGGTCACTGCAGTCCTTCCTTGTCTTTCTCCCTCATTTCTCCACTATAAATTGTTGCTGGCATTTAGTTACACCTAAAAAGCACTACTTGTTTTTCACGTACAGTATTTGATAGATCTGTTACTTTGTTCACCTTACAAATTACTGACATTTAAAGTTGCTTGTTTCTTGTAATAAAGCTGAGTTTCAGATTACGGACTAAATAATAATGGCATGGATCACAACAGTGCTGTAGAATCGCAAGGCTGTCATGTTAAAATAAAAAAGAGTACTGTATTTTAATGAATGGTAATTACAGTGAGTGAAACAGGAAGCTATATGGTGCATTAGCAGAAGACAGTGTTTAAAGGTAAAGCTACCGAGGCATGGATGAATTAAATACCAAGAGATTCCTTACGCACTGCACACTAGTGGCTTTAATGGCCATTGCTAACGCGATGATCACTGCCATAGTGGGATGATGGTTGGCCTGCTGTACGGTCAGTCAACAACAAATGAACTGGAAAAGGTAAATTCAAAAAAGCATAGAGCACTGTAGCTCAAACACAGAAAATTTAATTAGTATCGGTGAAATTTGTCCAGGCGTGGGGTAGTCCTGGCATTTACTGCATCCAAGGAACAGTCTTAACCCCCTGTGATCATTTTTACTTTCATTTGAAGCAGTCACAACAGAAAAGTCTTTTGGCATAGTGTTTCTTGCAATATTCAAGACAAAGTGTGGAGCAAGTCACTATGTTGATTATTATGAGAAACTTTGCTCCAACAGCTCTATTCTCTGTCATGCAATCAATGATACTGTATCAATATTTCAGTTCTGCCAACCAGTAAGCAGAACAGATAAAGGAAAGAGCACTGGGATTGTTTTCTGGACAGCAGAATGGAAGGAGGAATTTTCATTTTAGTCAGAATTCCAGAATGTGTTAAAAAAAAAAATTAGGGATCTGAGACAGCAAAATAAATATAGTAAATTCTTCTACAATATCAGTTCTTGAAATATTTTGCCGTTTTAAGAATGGCATTAATTCATTTGCATAGGCTTTCAAAAAACTCCTTAATTTTGATCCTCTTTTTTAATTTAACTTTGTTTTTACATTTTATTTTCATTGTAAGCCTGGAAATATTGGCTGAGGAGGTGGGAAGATGAGCAGACATGAAACTAGGCAGGATTCCAGTAAATGTCATCAGAATTTTGATGCAATCAATGTGTTTCTCTAGAGTGTTTTGATTCTTTCAAATTGGCATTTGCTCTCTTAAAGCTGTTCTGTCAGAAGAGTTTTGACCGACTCTGCTATCTTCAAGATAAAGCAAACTTTTCCTGCAGGAGGATTTATTCTGATTATGTGTAGAGTCTGAAGGCCTCAAAAGCAAACTGCTATGGAGAAGGCCAAATAATGATTTTGCATTTTCATTCATCAAGAAAGAGGAAGCCATGCAGTGACTTTCTACTGGAAAACTGTACTGTTTCACTTTAGCAGAATTACTCCTACCTGATAACAAGTATGTGGAGACAGAGTAAGTGCTCATCTTACCTGTTTCTCGTTGCCTGTCTTTTGCGATCTCCATTTCAGAAAGATAAATTTCCATTCTGTGTCCTTTTTGCTGTATTTGTTTCTCTTACAAAGACCTGGGTATGAGAACAGTGAAGTTGGGGATTCTTTGCATAAGAATGTTGTCTTATTTCAATTTAAATCTTAAACTTCATAGTTTAGGCCATTAGAATTGAATGAATCAAAATCCAAGTACTGGTAGAGAAGATCTACAGTAAGTGCACTTATAGAGATAACCTTTGCAAAATAGTATATTTCAAGAAAATACTAGTCTGGGTGGGGAAGGGCAGAAATAATGCATGCAAATGTAGTAAAGAGCTGACAAATGGTACTTTTCAACAAGCAGGCTTTTTTTTTTTGTGGATAAAAAGCTCTGAAGGAGTAACCCCTGAGGAAATCAATTCCCAAATGGCTGTATAATCCTCTGAGGCCAGCTCCAGTACTCTTTTGTCTCTAATTGTATTGACAGCTGGTAGTTCCAACTTTCTGGCAATTTATCTTCCCACTGCATATTTATTGAGAGGTTTCTTGTCATAGTATTGACCATACATTAACAAGGAAGTGGTGGATAATAGCAAAATCCCTACGGTCCTGACAGATGTTTTCTTGGTATGGGAGCTTTTGCCAACAGCAACGGGCCTTGTGGCATATGCACAACAAAGTGAAACTTCAGGTTTTTGAATGAAAATGAAACCATTAGTTAAATGGAAGAAGTGAATCAAATCATCTATATTCAGCTCCTCATTTAAAACCAGATTGTCATGGTAATTTTTTTTACATAGGCATATGCAAAATTACATGGGGATAAACATGCAAAGCTAAAATAAAAGTAAAGCGAATGCTGAGAAGATTAGGGTGTTTTCAGTTTCTTTACAAGATGGTGGTTCCAAAAGAGAAACGTTGGAAAAAGAGAACTTCTGAATCTAGCTTTGTATTTTTTTGTGTGTATGTCAGGCTTTACCGAAATTTTAAATGATTTGTTTAATGTATGATAGAAAAATCCAAATAAACCAACCAAAATTCACAACCCCCCCACCACACAGATGACAAAAAAAGAACCCAAAAAACCAAACTTCCATCCCTGTGCCTTTACTACTGCGGGTGAGGTATTTAGGTTGTCCTGTTTTGGTCTTTCACATCTCTTGTAACACCTTTCTGCAGATAAAGCCAAAGAAAATGTTTGTATCAGGAGAAGGAAAAATTGTTCCTGGTGACTTGTACGACATGGTGGGGTGGGGTGCTGTTCTGTTTGGAAGTGTGTGAATAAGGGGTCTGTTTGTACGTGTGTGCATATGCATCTGGTCTCAGTTTTGCAGCCCAATTATTCCTACCTAATGTAGGTATTTGACAGCCTAAAGTACAGATTCTGTTACTTGCTGAGTCTTAGCCAGAGTGGAAGAATTTAACTGACGCATCATTTATACAACTTTTCATCGTGCCTCAGGCTTTTACTGGGACCCCCAAAAAGTGTGTGAGTAGAACCAGTGGCTTGCAGTCAGTTTCACCTACAGCTCCCCCCCAAAAAATGCTACTGTTCTTGTCATGCGTGTACTTGCTGTTTGCATTGATTAATTGCCTCTTCTCAGAAGACAGCAAAATGGTGTTCTGTGTTTGCAGGTTACCAGGCAGGTGCAGACATTTCTGAGCCTCTAATTGTATACATAAGCTCCTTTTGTTTTTTCTCTGAAGTAAATGTTATACTGCTCATATGGATATGATAAAGTTCTCTTGTTCACAGACAAAGCACAAAGATGTCATACAGATGGGTAAATATTCTTCAAACAGGACTTTTATACTCATCATCTGAACAGACATGCTTGTTGTCTGCTGTTTGTGTTTATAAAAGCCTGCTCTGTAAATCAGCACTGTCCTGTTAATTCCTTCTGCACGGCAGGCATTTGAACCAGTAAGTGCAGCACTTGAAATGGTTGTGCATTGTGACTGCTGCCTTAATGACTTGAAATTTGATTACTATATCTGTGTATTAACAGTTCATATTTTGTTCAAGACATGCAGTGAATTTTGACAGGTACTAGGAAATAATACTCCCTTATAAAGTCAGCTTGACAGTGGTCATCTATTCATTGTAACTAAGGTAGTCTCTAATAGTGCTTTGTTTACATTTGCTTCCCTTATGCACATCCTTTGCATTGTCTGCAGAATGTTCAGAGTGAACGGGTGGAAGTTCTCACGATGACTACATTATCAGACCATTTAGTTTTTTCCACCTCAGTTAACATGAGGTGCCAGTCCAGTAATGTACCAGGTGGAAACTCATCCCTCACTTGCTGAACAGATTTGAAAATGTTAGAGCCTTATGAGGTGTTTTAGTCTTGTCCCTTCTTCATTAAAGCTGTACATCTATGATGCCTGCTGTGTCTTGGGTCCTATAGCTCTTGGTTCTCCTGCTCCCAAGTTCAGTCCATGTTCAGTAAGTAGTTCTGCTTTTGTTTGTAGCACAAACTCGGGGGTTTTTGCTGCAGTGTTTGACAAGGTACTTCTGGCTACTGCCCGACTTTGAAATTTCAGCAGTTTAGGAGGAAATTAACCTGGTAGTGGCATAGCTGTGATAGTTGAATGCTATCAAAAGAATAGGAATACAGTTTTATTTAAACACTAGCATTGAATTCTAACCCTAGCATTCTGCCTCTGAGGCTCAACAGCTTAGTTCAATGAAGAACAGCAGCAAAATTCTTAACCTGCTATGAGGACTTGGAAATTGTTTAGATGGAGCAGAAACCAAAAGGAATAAGGAGCTGTTAGGGCAGTCTTTTGAATCAGCAAAAGCATCCACAACCTAAGAAAAGTAACTTCCTCCCTTACAACACAGTCTTTTTTCAGAAAGCTGCTTGAAGCAACCAAAGGCTGGAAGTGAGGACAGTGAGGAATTTGCCAAACGGAGACCGCAGCACAGAGCCAGACAGCGTTCTGTCCTGGGAGAGGCTAAGGATAGGGCACTGCTGGGCTTGACAGAGAAGGGCACTGTGCTCCTGTGCCAGTCTGCAGTAGTGTATGTTTGGTTGGCTGTAGATTGCATGAAAATAGCAAATATTAGAGATGCGTAAAGAGACCCTAGCAAAAATGGTTGGTCTCAATTTGAATTTCCAAACATTATTTTACAAAATTTTAGTATTGTGACAACCTGGTTTCCTGAGACGCTGTTTTACAGACTTTCCACATAAAGCAACTTTAATCTCCATTTCTCAAACATCTATCATTAAGTATGTTCTGCCTGTGCCTCAGAAGAAAATCAGATTAGAAGCAGACAAGGAATTCTTAACGTCATGTTTTACTTTGAGGGAGATATTAATGTTGATTTGATTTTTAGGCTGTTGTGTTTTATGGTTTGCATTTTGATTATATCTGATTAACTTAAGGGGAGGCTATGAGAGGTGAAAGATTAAGTCATGCTTTTTTGAGGGAGATAAAAGATGATAGATGACAAGAACTAAATAACCTACCTGACCAAGCTAATGTGTTCAGTAATCATTAGTCACCTGTGTGATGCTCATGGTGCTTCATCATCCACAAATGAGCAATGCAAACCTGATTTATAAATACTTTTTCAAATAAAAGCACTGTTGACTGTCTGCTTTGATTTCAAGTTATATTTAATTTGATTGTTTTGATAGCCATGAGGTATTTTGGAGATTAATAATGAGTCTCCAAAGCTTTCTAAATTAAAGCACAGTTCTGTTTTGGGTTTTTTTTGCCCCCCTCAAAGTTCTTAAAGCTCATCTGTGATGTGACTATTTCCACACTGACTCTGCAGAATTAACAATTTGCCAATGTCAGAACTGTAAGGCTGAAAATTATGTGGGAGAAGTAACCCAAATAAAACTTTATAGGTAAGAATTAATTAAAGATGACTGCAACTTTTATAGGTAATGTTTCTCCTGGGAAAAAATCCCTGCGTGGAACTTGTATCGCAAATGCAAGCGATTTATAACTATGAGATGGTGTAGCCTAACTTCTTAAATCCTGTCAATGTTGAAAAGTAGATAGGGGTTGAGCACCTACCTCCTTGGGAGCTCTTTGGGCAATCATCTCCAGCCTTTCTGTGATTTAAAAACCTTTGTGGCTGCTGTTCTTGTAGGGTGTATGGCTGGATTAGAGAGAGCAGGATCACAAGTTAACCTGACTGGGCCGGATTTCTAGAAACTTAATTGGCAGCTTCCCAGTGTTCAAATTAGTTTGAAATTTTTAAATTGCACTTGGCCCTCCTCTGAACAATTCACAATGGTTGCTTTAATTGCATTACTTTTAGAATATTTCTGTTGATGTTTTGTGATTTTATTTACTCTGTATTCAAGAACTAGCAGCAATAACAAGGTCGTTAAGCAAACGGTGCTATTTTGGAAGTTTCAGGAGTCTAGCAAATGGCATAAGGTTTCCTTTCAAATCTGGACTAACGTGGGCTATGAGTGAGCCTTTTAACAGAAAGGGCAGCTTTTAAATGTGGTCCCTAAAGGTAATTATAATTTTCCAGGATCCTATTAGCATGCAAAGTAGCATAGGCAGAATTGCTCTATGAGCCTTGGGAGCCAAGTGAGGGGACCGTAACGCATATATTATTGTAGCTTGTGCAATAATATTTAGCTGTATCAAGGGGTACACTGGAAAGACTACTCTGGCTTATCCATGCATTTTATATAATTTTTAATGCTATAATATATTCATTTATTATATAGTGAGATTAGAACTTCAGTGTGGATTTGGAAGGCAATGGTTGCACTTCATTCATTACAGAAAGTTGAGTTACAGTGAAAATCACGTGATTTGGATGAGCTAGAGCTGTGCTTTGTGTCTGTCCATCTTTTTATTTCAGTTGGGCTTGATTTCTGGTTTTCTGGGGGAGATTTATTTAGGGGTTTGATTATTTTTTTTTGGTAAATTTTATTTATTTTTGCTTTATTTTTTGTCAAGTGTTTCTTCAGAGGAATTTATGAAATAAAGTTTAACGAAGCTTTGTTTTCTATCTTTCTTACTGCCTCCAGTGGTATAGTAAAAAAAAACCAACCCAAACCAAACAAGTGACAACCTGTGGGAGATGATTCTTCTTAAAATACCATGAGTTAATTTCAGAATTTTCATGACACAGTTCTGTATTTTACTCTTGTTGACATTAGTGACTAATCTTTGGGATTTTGTCTCACTCTTCTAGCTGATGTGGAAAACTTGGTTATAGGTTCTGTGTTCCATAATTTCAAATATTTACAGTAATATCAACCACATTGTTATAGAAATTTAAATTATTTCATGTCAAAGACAGTTGAATGGATAGGCTTTCCCAACATATCAGTATGAATACTTGCAATTTTGGAGCAATTGCTTTAGAGTAACAAGAAACAACATTTTGGTTCTTAAGGCACTCAGCTGTCTTCCCACTTCTGCACAAATTTTGTTACTGCAGGTGAGCTATTTGAAACCAATATGTAAGGTGTTTCAATGAGAAAATGCTCATCCACATGGTATATACAGATTGAAAACCTGAGTCTGAAGTGTTTCTGGATGTATGTCCTACTATAATCATAAAGGTTTCAACTTACTGAAATGGGCGAGTTTATTAATTTATTTACTTGTAAGCCCTTAAAATGTATCTTAAGATCCCTTGATAATGATTAGGAGGGACAGTTCTCTGTCTCAGGCTTGAATACACGATATATGTATTTTCCATAAAATTGTGCTACCTAGATTTTGAAGCTAACACTTCTGTTACTTCTGTTATTCCCATCCTTTCTCATGGAGTCACTATTCTACTGAAGCATGACGACAGACTTCTTGGGTATAGTTGGAAAGCTTTAGGAAAAGCTTCCACCCTCCCTCTGTTTTCTGAGAATCTTATTTGGGTTCTGTATAGGGTGGATCTAATACAGGAAAATACTGTGTGACAGATGAGATGCTTCTGGGAAGTCCTAGAGAGGAAACTCATTGATAGTGGTGATAGACCAGATGTAGGCAGGTCTAGATGGGGTGGCGAGCAGCTGAGTTTTTGAAATCTGGTGGCTCATCTTACATTCTTGTTTCTCAAGGCTGTAGGACATGGGCACTCAATACAAATGAAGGTCAGAGAAGCTTGGTCTCTCTGAAACGCTCTGCTCAGTAGGTTGTCAGATTTGTAGGCAATCAAAATACTGGGATGATGGCCTGTAATTACATAAAATTATTATAAATACTCCAACTTTCCTGTGAAAACTGTGGTCAGCACAGAAGCCCTGATTTTTTTATTTTCTTCCGGTTTGCAATCTTTTAAGTTCTGTTTAAGATTGGAATTAAATATTTCAGAATATAAAGCAGTTATCTTACTGTGCATCAGAATGTCAGTGCTCTTTAAAGCTCAGAAATAGCCCCATAGAAATCATAGCTTGTGTGATTATGGGAGACTTCAGTCTTTGAAAATGTGGGAGTTGTTACATATAAAACAAAACCTGATGGCATATATTTTCCTGTCTCTATATCTAATTTTCTAAGTGAATTCCTACTTCAGTGTAAGGGCACATCCAAATTTTGGGAAGGAACTTTATTGCTTATCTCTATTTGTATCTACTTCTACAGGGTTTTGCACTCAAAAATGAATTTGAGTAAAGTAATAGGAAGGAAAAGCAAGTGATTATTTTGGATTTCTAATATGGAAAGAGGACGCTTACTTAAGGCAAGGTCAGCAAAAGTGCTCAGGAGTGTCATGAGAGAAATGCTACCATCGAAAGTTTCACTAGGAAGGAATTTAATATCACAAGACAATTTGATGTTTTATCTTTTGTAGCCTAAAATAAAGCAGATAAAATAGATAAACAGGAATAAAAGTCCCAGGAGTGCACTGTGCTTACACAAGGGAGCATTTCTACTTAGGGTGTCAGGTGAAAGATGGTGATGTTTTCATATTCTTGGACTATTGTTTTCCATTTACATCAATTCTCAATCCTTGCAGGAATTAATGAGGTATTGGAATATGTTAAGCAGCCACTCAGGCAGCTGTTTTCAGATATGTGGGAATGCCAGGTTGCCTTTTCTTTCTCATAGGAAGGATTGAGGAAGGATGAGGAGTGCGTGGCACAAAGGTGCTTTTGTGAGTTTGTTTTAGCACATCTGTTTTCCCCTCAACCCAAAAGCTGGGTATGGATGATGCTTCTTGTATAGTCAGAGTTTTTACTTCATCAAACTGCCTCCTAATGCTTTCCCAGGTTCATTTCAAAAGCAGTGACATTTCAATTGGAAATCTCCCTGGAAAATTTCTCTGCAGCCTGTCAAAATATTTTTCTTTGCTATGACACTACATGTTCCTTTTCTTATTTTTACTATTACTGCATATAGAACACTAAATACTTCATCTAACAGTTTTCAGACTTCTATACTTTTACTGTTTAGCCATAATTTGCCATATATGTGCCTGTACTAATGGATATGGAACAGTATTTTATTTCTTTTATTAATATTTTATTTCTTTGTGAGAGACATGGAGTGTTAGACCATCTTTGAACTTTAGAGAACACTGGTGGCATTCTCCAATGCCAGATAGAGAGCTGTACTGAGTGGGCAGACAGTAACCAGTCTCCCAACCCTAAAATATGGTGAGAAAAGCTGAATAGAGCTCGTCCACATGGGGAATGAGTACAATTTCTCTTGAGTGCTACCTTGCAAATACAAACCAGGAGCTCAAAGCTTTGTTTAAAATTTGAAATTTAAATTATACTCTCCCCTGATGTCCAAATTCACATCCAATCAATTGCCCATAGTAGACAAACCTCACTTTAAAATAAAGAACTACTTTTGTTAGAAGGTTGAGGCTGCATTTTCCATTTTGTTTCTGTTTAGCAGTTCAATTTTAAATAGCATGCAACAACTATAATCTAAATAATAACAGCCCCCCAAACCCAAAGCTTTGTCTGTCAAAATAAAAGCAGTTTATTTATTTTAATCATTATGCTTCTAGATTTGGTCTCTATATTGATCTTTTCTATCTGAGACGTCAAACACTGCAAAAACCTGGACTAAAGTATACATTGAAGCTTTTCCATTGTGTATTTGAAACGTTAAGGAAAAATATTGTGACTAAGGTAAATGACAACAAGTGTTGTTTAGACACTGAAAATGCTGTAAGTTTCTAAACTTCCTAAGTTTCCAGGAAAGCAGCAGTGTGGGACTCCTGCAGCATGGAACCCCTTTCAATTATTGAAGATAATCTTGTTCATAGGAATTAATGGGAAAAATCTGGATTCGTAATGTGTATTATTGTCTTTTCAGTAATATTGAGTAATAAAAGTGAAGGAGAATAGTCTTTGACTTCTGTATGATAGAAATTTACAGTGTAATTACACCTTTCTTTTGAATTTGATTTCGTTCTTTAGTATTTACTTCCTTGCTGTAGTTTTTGACTATGGTTACAATTTTAACAATTATCTCTTTTCAGGAAAAGAAATCCTATCCATCTTTTCCTTTTCAGTACAAAAATGACTGATTTCTGATTCAAAGCCCAAGTAAAAGGGACTGAAGTAAATGATCTTATTTCATGGCATTGTGGTTGAGCTGATAACACTGAAATAATAAAGATAGATAAGAGGCAGCATTACTGACAGGTGACATAAATGAAAATGGATGTGTTTAAAAACACTTAAAGCATTGGTGATAGAATTAAATACTCGAGTATATATGACTGTTGAAAAATAGATGAACAGTGCTTCTTATTGCAGAGATTTTTCATGGATTAGAATATTTGCCTTGTTTTGCTCAAAATTTCGAGAAATTTTCAGTGCTTTTGGTGCCACTTTGGTTTTCACTCCTGGAATATTCTGAAGTGATGGCAATGTACAAAAGAAACATCTGTAGCGTAAGAGGTTCATGTCGTTGATGTTGACAACTCCAGGCATGGACACTGTTTTAGCTTCTGGGCATCTGTGGGAGAAAGAAGAGTTGGAGCAGCACCCTCCTGAAGAGGCTTAGGTAGGAGTATGAAGGACGATTTCAATGTCAGGGAGGAGGAGGAGCTTCAGGCAGTTAAAATATACAGATAATCTTAGGATGTAAATGGCCTGACAGGGGTTAGGTTTCTCTCTCTGTTTTGAGACAAGTGAAACCAGATACGTTGTCAGAAAAACACAGACAGCAGCAAGGTGTCAATTCTTTTTTCTTTTTTTGACAATTAAAGAAATATTAGTAACCAATTCCCGCCCCCCTTCTTTGAGCTGTGCTCCTTAGTGCTGTAAGTACATTCAGTGTAAGAAGGTATGGTGCTAAATAATTGTGGATTCATATTCTGTCTCTTAAATGAAATATAAAATAGTTGAGAGAATTCGTCCTTGCCAAGAATTTGGTGTAGCTGATTTGAGAGATCTTTTTGTAATTTTGGGGTTTTTTCCTATGATGCTACTGGTTTCTGGTCAGAATCCTATTTTGAAAATTATGTTCATCCTCTTTCAAATGACTTCAAGATGATGCAGAAGCATTTTTCTAAGCAGCTGCAGAATGTTGTTCTGTCCTGTTAGCCTGCATTTCATTGCAGGAGCTTCCTCATTTCAGGCATAGGTGAAGGGGTTCCTTTGTTAAGTGGTTTGTTGTGTGGTCTGAAATTCACAGTGGAAGATGTTTTAGACTGGAATATATTGTTTGTACAACCTCCTTGTGGTCCAGCTAGTTACATAAAGGCTGACTAGAGCCCAAGAAATGAAAATGATTGTTTATAAAATTTGATTTATATGGCCATTTGTTACCTTGAGAGCTCCATAGGCTTATTTTTAATGCTTAAAATGCAGAAGAAATAAAATAAGAAGTGTAAAACTAAACCTGAAACTAGACTTGCCTAAAGAGGGTAGCACTTTTACCTGTTTAAACCCAGTAAGATTTCTCTTGTAAAGCAAACCTGTGTGCTTCTCAGCACCAATATCTGGCAGTGTTATCCATAGAGAGAAGTAGCATTTTTGTTACAGTTTCCAAAATTTGCTTCTACTTTTCCTGATGTAAGGAACAATAATGAAAAAAATCTTCCTTCAAATTTCATTTTTCAACGAGCATTAAATGTCACCAGGATTATAAAAGTTTACATGAATTCTATAAAATTGCTTTCCATTAGTAAATAGAAAGGTCATGAGGAATTCCCCTCTCTGGTGGTTTATGCTGGGAAGAGACTAAGGAGAGTAAGACCAATAATTACTTGTTACTCTAATGTTAGAATTTTGTAAGTTTGAACAATGTCCATTCTTTTATTTTTAAAACCTGGCTTCTTTCCTCATCTCTCTTCTGCTTCCACCATCTCTGTTCAGGCAGTTGGTGTGTTTGCTCTGTGACTTGGTAACACAAAGGCACAGCACCTGCGTAATAATCTCAGACATGTTCTGTCAGTCTCCTACTTGTAACGAGTCCTGAGCCAGAAATTTTGGGGTCAGGAAAATAGTCCTCCCCGTTGAAATAATACGTCCTTTAGGAAAAGGCCTTCAGTACCATGCAAAAGACTATTGAATCTGAACTACAAGGAGGTTATACAAATAATATATTCCAATCTGTCTAAACCACTGTTGTTTTCAGAATAAAAGTCAGAAAACATTTTGTAAGTCTCCACTGAAATGGGAATGCTTTTTAAAGTACTGTTGGTTTCAGGGGGGGAGGAAAATCATGAAGTCTTCCAGAGGCATTTGCTTTCCTTCTCTCATCTTTTGTCTGATGTTTGAAATGTTCTCTCATACACTGAAAAGCGCTACGTTCTGTTTCAGAGAACACATGGTATTCTTCTCATTTATGTGCCGTATACTTCAAAACATATAAGGCCAGCATTTGAAAGCACAAGATACGTGGTGACAGGATGAAAGCATTCTGTCTTCCACTGCTCCTATCCTGTAAGCAAATTATTGTTGTATTACTCTCATCCTCATTCTCTTTTTACCATGGGAATTGCTTGAAACAGTTTATTTAAAAAGTGAAATACAGGAGCCATCTAGTTAACAGCCATAAGTTGCAGAGGGACTTGCAGGTCACTTATACAACAGAAATTAAACAAGTACTATCTTACAGTGACTGAAAAAAGGGTGGGTGGATAATCACAGCTTAATAGCCATGAAAGTAATGTGGCATATTTATTTATTTATTTATTTATTTTAAATCCTGGAAATAAAAGCTTTATACCCAGTCCTTCAAGGAGTTTCACTCTTCTCTCAGTACAGTTATTTTCATCAAACTCCAGAGAACCACTCACCAATAGACCGCTAACCATTTTATTAGCGTGTGCTGACTCAATTCTGTTTGCCCTTACTATATAGCATTTCTAAAAAACTGTTGTGGCTTAATATTACCAAGATCTGAAGTGAACGTGCAGAAGTCTACCAATTTGCATTGAACCCATAGCAAAAACCAACCAACTAAAAAAAGACCTAACCCCACACTGGAAAAAACCAATTACATTTTACTGTAAATCTTTCCTATTATCCCTTTCTGCTTGAGCTCAGAGAAAAAAAGCTTAGAACAAAAAAGGAAAAAAAACCCCAAGATCTCAAGGGAGGAAATACAATAGGACCAAGTAGGACTTGGGAAATACCTTTTACACAGAAAGTTCAAAATAAGAGGCAAGCCAGTAAGTTAAGTTAATAAGGAGAACATGTTTACATTGTGACTAAGTGAGAGCAATAAGCATTTTATATATACACCAGTCAGTTTGCATCGGATGCAGAGATGTTCAGGGCCAGGCTACTTTTTGTATTTTTTTTCTATGTTTATAATAAATAGACAATAACTACAATTATTTGCTTTGAAAACTGGGAGTGGAACCTTTAATTCTAAACTTAATGTAAGGACACTGAAAGGTTTAAGGATTGGTGGCAGGCAAATCTCTGAATTCAACCTGAAGCAATGCCACAGAAATTTACTCTGTCGAAAGGCTGTGTTTTAAATGAGTTGGTAGTGTATGTAACGTGTTGCAGCTCATGGTGCAGTACTCCAACCCACTGTGGGACTTCACCTGTCTGCTGAGAAGACTGAAGGGGTATGATGTTGTAGCACACAGAACCTGAGTATTTGCCTGAGAACATCAGGTTCTCAGAAGTAGAAAACAGTGTTTCTTTCCTATGCTGCACTAGTTTTGTGTTTTGTGATTGAATGGAACAGCTCCTTGCTCGGTATTTTCACTTTCAAGTGCAGCCTGAGTATTTTTATTTATGTGATCTAAGAGTGACTGCTGGGAATGCTTAAGATATGATGCACCCTAACAACAGAGTGCATTTGACCTGAATGTGGACTGCAACATGAGGTGCAGTGCTTATGGCAGCTGATTTGTTTGGCTTTTGATATTATGCTCTCTCTTAAAACACGTGAGATTGCTTTTTTTAGCTTCCAAAAGCTACAACTCTCCTCAGCATCTCAGAGTACAGACTGTCAGTATATGTAAATGTCTTGCAGGTGTGCTTTTAATGCCAAGCAGCATGGAAGTTTTCCCTTATTTAGGAAATCTCTGGATATTTTGAGAAATACCAAGTATGGCTATAGATGACTGCATTCTTTCATAAGTTTGACTCCTTTTCAGTAAATGAACAGGAATGATTGGTGCAGTTGGCCAGCTGGGGTTTTTGTGTTAAAATGTTAATCTGTTTTAAGTAATGTGGACATTTGCTGAAATAATTGACACTCATTTTTTGAGCACATGTGTTAAATATCCTTAACGTGTGCAGGTATGAAGGCAGATGAATTACATTGAACGTACAATTTGGTGACATCTACTTTTTAACTTAGGTAAGCTTTCAGGATGCAAAAGTTGGTGTTTCCACATTAGGAACAAAGAGGTAGAGATTAGAAAAGCACACATCTGACCCAAACAATAAGCAGCTGTCTCATGTTTATTTCTTCATTGTCTAACTAAACTAAATTTGGAAGAAAAACAAGTTACTGTGAGTGTAAATGAAAAGCATGTGAGATCCTCCATTTCACCAACACATGGCTTATAGTCTGCAGAACAAACCACATTTTAAGTAAATATTTGAAAACAACAGTTTCAGTGTTGGACCCAAAGTAGGGTGCTGCCTGTTGTAAGATGTGTTGCATATTGTGGCGCTAGGTCTACTCAATTCTGGAGAAGATCAGCTATTTAAAAGAAGTTGGGGGAAGTTTTAATGAAGTTTCAGTTTAACCTTGAACACTAATTAAGTAATTTTTCTTTAGTCTGAATCTCTCTTCCTTTCATATATCAGTCAGTCAAACTATATACTATTGTTGACTTATCTGTCCTCCATTGTTTTGGCATGTAGCAACATTCAGCTACATGACTGCACTTTTTATAACATATGCACCCCAAACAGAGCTTTATTGCCGAGTATCACTGACAACCCCTTCAGCGACTTGGCAGGGTACCCAGGCGCACCCAACTATGCAAGTCTGCACAGCCTCTCCCTCTCCATGCTTGCTGTATTGACGGAACCTGCTTGTCTCCCAGAAGGAGATGAGAGAGAGATGTCAGGCTTTGCCAGGCAGTTAAGCAGAAGCTGTCAGCTTTTTCCAGCAGTGCACAAGTTCTGTGTAGCCTTGGGTATCATTGACAGAGCAGGGACTTGTAAATCAGACTTCTGAATGCACATTCCAGAAAGTGCAACACAGGTATGAAAATACCCTCACTTTGCATCCTCACTGAGCACGGTAAACTTCCTTGGGTAGGACTGGCTAGTTGTGGTGTAGTGTGAATTACAACTCCATCCTCATGCAGTTGTCACGTTAAGACATGTGTTACCATGCCATGTGTGAAATTTGACTCTGGGTAAATGAATTCTTATTCAGAGTAAATTCTGATGTGGCCAATTTCAACCCAAAAAATGAAGTTTGGAAAGTTCCGAGTCTGTTAATTACACAGATACAAATTGTGTAGGGACCCCAACGTGTAAGGCTTTCTTATAGTATAAACTTCTAGTTACTAGTCTTTGAAAATGCATTCCTACCTGCTCCAGACTTGCTTCCAACAGCCAATTAGAGCTTGCACAGATGTCTATACGGAATTAAATATGTGGTATAGCCAATGATATTTTGTTTGTCCCATATCCAAGCTAATGAGCAATCTCCAGCCCTAGAAATCTCTTGTATCTTGTGGCTGATTGAATAGTGCAATGTGGGAGGCAGGTGGAATCTCTGCTGACCAATTTGAGGCAGAGATGCTTGCCTCTTTCTGACCTTTTGATATCGAGATAAAATATGTACATCTGTATATACTTAGACTACTTTAAAATTTCTTTTCATATTTGCTTAACAGTTTTCTGTCTCCCAGTGATCCTGAAATTTGTTTCTTGAAAGTATTTTGAATTGCTGACTATATGCTTTACTGAGATATTAATGCTACCAACTTATTTCCACTTCCCAATAAAATTAAGAGTATTCAACTGTATTATTTTGAAGACTTGTGAATGTTCCTTTTGAGGTACTGTACACCCATCTTGATGCAGAATGTGCCAGGAACTACTTACATTTGCTGTGAAATCTGCTTTTGTATCCATTGCATCACTGTTTATCCTGATCTTTGGTGTATGTCTATGTTCAAAGCTGGGGCTTAAGAAGGACAAATTTGTATGACCTAGTTAGAACTGGATCTTAAAGGAAGTTTATCTTCTATTATCTATGCTCTTCTGTTGCATACAAAAATGAAATGTGCTATGACATAATACTGTGCATAATGCATGAATCTCCTCATTATGGTAAATTTGTGGTTGTTAAAGTGGTCTTAATTAGCTTAGCACATACAAAGAGGCTAGCAGTGAATTAGACTCCATTCTCCTCTCACATAAGCTGTCCCTGTTGTGTTTCTCTTACTCGCGTTAAACCCTTCAAAGATTCCTTCTCCTGAGCCACAAGCTGTGATGTGAGATTATTAAAGGGTCTTCACTTGATCCTGGCTTCTCGTCTTTGGAGAGAAAAGGCAGCCACTGGATCAAAGAGAGGTGTTAAACCTTAACAGGTTCTGGCAGGAAGATGTATAGTGAAGTGGAGATGAGCTGTACTGATACTGATAGGACACGCAGTTATTTCAATAACCTGTTTGGGATAGCTCCCATTACACAGCAACATGTATCGGGGACCTGCATAATCAAGTTTTCTTCCAGTCTCAAAGTTATTTACCTAACTTCATAGCACTGTGATGTAGAGGAGCTAAAACTCATCAGAACAGTAGATAAATTAGACAAAGAGAAAAAGATCAGTGCTGCCAAAGATGTGCCACTAAACCAAAACCATCTCCTTTTACATTTGAAGAGAGTTAGTCTGCATATACTTCATGCAACAGTCTGCAGCATCTGTAACCCTGGAAATACTGCCTGCTGTAGTCTTCAGTCTGTGTGCTTCTGTCAGAGCTTCACAGGCATTATTTGACCTCTATGTTCTCATTTCTTAGCCTTTTTTTTTGTTTTTCCGTCAGGCTCCAATCCAATGAAGTATTTTAGGATTGCAGCCATAAGTAGGAAAAGACATAAAGTCAGGAGCACTTTTTATGGGTATTGCTATGATTTTGTGGCTGTTTACATCTGGTATCTTTCAGAATTCACTGACTTGCACACAATATCGTGGATTCCAAACACCCTAGGTAAAGTGAAGAGTAAAGCATAGTGATCATGTCACTATGTAATGTAACTTTTCACCTACCAGCACTTGGCCTAACACTGCACTGCACTGCTGTGGTTAATGTCGTTGCGTGCACATATGATTGCTGGGGTTTGTGGGAGGTTTTTTGCTAACTGCACACACACAGTATAAACAGGGATTGGTGCATAGGAGAGTTCCAAAACTATGGTCTTGTCAAGGCAAACAAAGAACTTCAGTAAATGAATGCTTCAAGCCCTGTACTTCTATTCTAGCAAGCTACTGCTCTTTATTGCCTTGCTCAACTGGTTATTTAGATTTTTGAGAACCAGGAACAGTAGTTTTTAATGCCTTGCTCTATCTACTAGGCCACTAGAGTGTAGAAATGTCACTTACACGAACAGAGTTTGTTTAAATATAGGTCAACTAATAGTAAAAATTGATTGGAATAGTGGCAGATACGAATAGGTAGGCTCTTTGTGCCTTTGCTCTAGTGCTTAGCAATATTCTATATTTCTTTTAATTTATTGGCATAGAAAATTCCCAAAATACCCTTAAATGTTTTGGGAACCACAGCTAAGAAACTCATAGGAAAAGAAAGGTGATCTTGTTTTCATGCCTCTGTATTGCATATTATTGAGCCATATACAGAATGCTACCCTGCTAAATAGTGATCCCATAGCCCAAACTAATCTCTGTAGAGCAGATGGGAGTTTGACAGGGGAAGAGACAAGCTGACAGCTTTTCCTCAAATAGGAGTCATACAGTGTGTTTCCAGTGCCAAGCTGGATTTGACATTTAATTAAAAAAGTACCTCAGGGAAAAAAAAAAAGACCAAAATAAAACCAGCCCCACAGCCCCCTAAAAAACAAACTAGGAACACATGCACTGATACAGCTACTGAGTCAATTTGGTCTTATTTAAACCTGAAACCTTGGTGCCTGGAAGGCATATCATTTGGGGGAGGAAAAAAAAACAACAACAAAAAAAAGAACCCACCAAAACCGACAAAAATCATTGAGGAACTGTGGGGAATATAGACAGCATTAAAAATGTATTTTGACTGGTTTCTGCTACCAAACTTGGCTTGAGGATATAGTGATGCTTAATAAGCAAAAGAAATTGCTATAAATACTCAGCCTGAGCTCCTATAATTAGAATATAATATATATGGTATATGTTCTGATAGGCTTGAGTACAACCGTTGTGTTATTTAGTTGGTTTTTTGGTTTGGGGTGTTTTTCTTTTGGGGTTATTTTTGTGCATTTGTGAAGTCAAGAATGTTGAAGATGCAAAAAAACCTTATCACCCTTGCAGAAATTCCTTGCAGTCATAGAAGGTATTTCTGTGCTTGAGTTCTCTGTTCAAGATCACCCTGTTGTGAATCCAAAAGCAACCATAGCTGACTGTGGTATCCTTTCGAATACCCCAGAGACTTCTTTAGGGTATATTCTGGAGCAGTTTCTGTCCATGAGTGTGTGTCTCTCAGCTCTCCCTTGGCAGCAGCAGTCGCTGATGCTCAGTTCCTTCCTGAAAATTCTCACATTCCAAGGGAAGAAAGAAACACCAGAATCAGTATTTAAAAAAATGTATGAGATTCTAAAGAATGTGCCCCAAATCTTGCTAAACAAAATATATTGGTTTCCTTCAGCCCCCTTTTTTTTTTTTATTCATGGTTGCCTGCTTACGTGGAGAACCTGAAGATGATGGATCTGATGATGGCTATATGAATAAAGAACACAAATTAAGAAGCTGGAATTGTTTCATTTGCAGTCAGGCCAAGATTATTATAATAGCTTGCAGATTTTATGCTCTTTTCTGAGGCTTCAAATTCTGTGTCAAAAAACCTGATGGTTGGGGAGGGGGGAAAGCAGCATACCACAAGTTCCTTGATGTTGCTGTGTGACTTGGCACATAAATACATTATTAATTTTATTATTTAAATGGGTATATTATATGTACTGTTCTGAAAAGGAAATGAGGAGAGTTCATTTCCCAATAGGTTTTTCAATGTAAGTGACAGATGCAGAGATGACAAGACAAACTACTAAGCTGTAACTTGGAGGGGTTTTATTGTTAATTTTTGAAGTAATTCTGTGCAACATTCTCACTATACCAGGTTTAATAAAAGATAAGTACAGATTTCATTATTCATTACGGTGATAATGTAAACTACTAAAATCCTACACTTACAATTGCTTCATTTCGGGTAGGAATGTCAAAGTAATAATTATTCCTGTTTCATAAAGGGATTTACTAACTTTGAGTAAGATTTTTTTTTCAAAGATGGTAAAGTAGGTACTTAATAATGCCTAGATTTTGAGAAGTGTTAAGTAAGTTGCATTGTTATTTCCTAATGCTTCTGGAGTTACCTGACTGATGTTTTTAGTGACTTTGGAAAACTTCAGTAGCTGTTTATCGGTACTTTCAGACACATTTCTTTCATACTTTGTCAGCACGAACCTTAGCCTGTCAGTCAGGGATACACTCAAAGTGTGTGAATGTCTGGAGCTGGTACTGACCTGGGAACTCTGAGTAGTTCAGCCCTGGGGCGTCTCTGAACAAGAAGTAGGTGTTCCTCCAGCTGGAGCCTGAGATTTGCAAGCAAAATCCCTGAATACCATGGGGCAAGAACAGTTTGTTTATGAAGCACGGGTTCTGCTCAGAGTGAAAGTGATTGTACCCCACTGATGGAAAGACAAACTATGCGGAGCACTGACTGATGGCAAAGTTCAAGTGGTGAACGTGTGGTAAGTCCTAGGATCTTCATAGCTCCTCCCTCACCAACTGTAGTTTAAAAACTTGCCCCTCTGATTTTTCTTTTTAGGGAAATGTCAGAGGTGCCTCCCTATGGAAGTGTTTGCACCTGCAGTCCTGCAGTGAGCAGAGATGGCTTCTCTTATGTCCAAGTGTGGTAGCTTTGCCAGGGAGAGGTGAGGGGTTTCAAAGCTGCTCTAACATGAACACTTCTTAATTTTCATTAATGCTTTATATTTCCTTACTCCTCCAAGCAGTTGCAGGTTAATGTCATGACTTACGGAGCTCCTTGTCCAGCTTGTTGGTTGCTTTGAATCCCCCAAAGAGATCAGTACCTCTGCCCACATCATGTGTATTGAGGCTAGACCTTGAGCTCTGGCCCCTGGGATTCCCACTGGGGACAATGGTCCCAAATAGAAGTCTTTTCACAGTAGACTTGAAGGAATCCAAATATTTCCCTGGTATTCTCTCCCTAGATGCTTTTAAAAGTAGTCTTTGGAGTCCTGTATAACTTCTGCTTTCTTGGAACTCTTTACCCTGTTTCCTGTTTTAGGTTAGCCACTTCGTAAATCAGTACCAGATTTCAGCCCTTTTGGTATTTGTCTTAGTAGAAAGAAGCGTTTGAAACTATTGTTTCTACTTTCTTTTAATCCAGGATGGTACTGTTTCATAAAATTGCTTACTAAGGAGGATTGCAATTGGTTCTGGCTTTCTTGTCTTAAAGAACTATCTGTATTGAGATTGGGGAAAGAAAAAACAAGCAACAATAAAACAAAAAAATTACCATTTCTCTAGGGAGCCCAGATGAAGCGTCAATATAACCTGCCTCTGTTAGAACATTTAAGGCCCATCAACAATATAGAACAATAGAATATGAACTTTCTACACCTTTTCTAAGAGCCAGTTAAGACAGTCCTTACAGATTTTCTTTTTTTCTTAAGTAGCGAATTTAATCCCTGTGGAATTTTAAGAACTTTAACTGCAGTGGAAAATATAGTTATTTTTCTCTTTAATAAGTTTCTCACTTTAATAATCAAGTAAAGGATAGGTTGGCTGCTAGTTAGTCAAATACAGTAAAATCAGGTGGTAACATTATTGCCATAGGTTTTGAGACACTGAATACATTACTGGATGTTTGGAAAAGTAACTCTTGCAGCCTGTACCTAAAGTCTGTGCTTACATGTAGACAGTGACGCCGTTGAAGAGAAACAATATTCCTGCAAATCTAAAAATTGCATCAAGTGAATTAGTATGAAATCTAATTTATTTTCTATGAAACAATTGAGGCATGTTAGTATTCACCGACTCCTCTTATTATGGTAGCAGTGGTTGAATTGGAGCTGATGTGTACCAAAAGCTGCTCGTTGGACTAGATGACAGTGTATCACAGCAGGATGTTAGCAGGATGGAAATTCCTACAAACGAAAAAACACAGCCTTATTATATTGTTGTCTAGTGTTTATATTTCTGTGAATTATTTGAAATCTCTCCCTTTTATCCTAAGTTATATGACTTTAATTGGTAGCTTTATTTGTAAAGCCTTGAGAAGTTTTTTAGGTTTTTTTTTAATCTATACAAGAGACCACAGCAAGAAAGAGCTCACAAAGGACCTTGAAAATTCATATCAAAGGCAGCAAGTCATTATCACTAAAAATGAAAATGAAAAGCAATACTGCAGTCATAAATAAAATAGGGACTGTCCTAAAATTCAGGAATAACCTCTCTCTCTTTCCAGGCATGCTGTAAAGAATTGAAATTATACAGTTCAGAGCATTTCTCTTCTCTGAGCGGTAGGGAGAAAAAGTACATCTTCCAAAAACCAAATGATGCTTGGATAATTGACAGCATTAGTGCAACCTCATGTAAATAGAAGATGAAAGGTGAGAAGGAGGAAGCAAATATCGGAATTTTTATGACTTGATCGCTTCTCCTTGAGAACCTGGAGGCTTAACACTTAAAAAACGTTACAATCACCAAGAGATCTAATGAACACACATATAACATCATAAAGAGATGACATTTGCATTCAAAGGGGCTTTGTCTGTTGCATAATTTCATTTCAAGTGATGGATAAAGCTGAAGGTAAGAGCTAACTGACTAAGTCGGAGGGAAGCTGTACTGCAGGAACCCGATAACTGTGCCACAGTCCTGCTTTGATGGTGCCAGGACATGGATCTGGCAGCAGCAGCCGGTAAGAGATCTGGCAGCCCAGGGAGCCTGGCTTACACAGCAGATTCTGGAGCTCTTCATCATGTAAAAGCAGGAGCAAAAGGACTAGTAGTATGACTTACTCATTTCAAAAGTGACAAAATAATTGGTGTCTTCAAGACAGTAATATAAAAATAATTCTTTTATTTAGCAGCTAGTTCTAGATCACAGCCACAAATCGGAGAACAAAGAGTCATTCTTCTCTGGGGTATGGAGCATTGTTGTAAAACAAAACAGGATATTTTGTGGGAATTCAGTTGTTTTCAACAATTTCTATTTGGTGTTGCCACACATAAAGCTTCCATTGGAAGAAAAATCCTAAACCTCATTGACATTTCATACCATCTTTATATGTATTTCTATTCTTTGTCTTAACCAGAGTTTTTAAACCAATAATTATGGAGCCGTACCCTGTCATCTTAGCTCGGATAGCACTAGTCCTTGGGTCTTGATCTGCACTTCATAGCAGCTGGATTATTTAACTCATTATTTACCATTTTTATATTTTATTGCATTGAGAAGTTAATTCAGTGAAGAACCTTCCAGAGAAGATCCCTGCTTTCTTAGGTATTTATAGAAAAATTACTTCCATTTTTTTATTTTTCTTTAAGCACTTAATTACGGTTGTGAGACGTGAAAGGAAACAAATATTATGCAGCAAATGCAGTCATCACAGCATACTTTCTTTTTTCTAAAGCATGGAGTTTCAAGTTGGTTTTGATTTGTTTTTAGAAGGTGCTGAACACTGGCAAAACTCTCTTCTCTTTTACGTCAGCCTTGGGTTTTGCTGAGCCCCTCGGCATCACTCGCTCCATGAGATGGCAGCGGTGAGCAGCGTCTGCCCGCTCTGATCCGGCACTGATACAGCTTTTACTGCAGGTTGTAAGAAAGTGACCTGACCTACCTTACATACACCTTGAAATTAGAAGGATGGGAAAGATGTATTGAGCTAATAATCAGAAAACTTCTTAAGCATTGTTATCTGAGCCTTTTTTCCAACAGACAGTAGAAGCTGTATCAATGGAAACTGCGAAGAATCAAAGTGCTGTACAGAACGGTTCTAATTTTAATATCAATACCTCTAAGTGCATTAATACTATTTATATTTGACCCTAAAGGTTTTTCTTATTTCAACTCCTCAGTTACGATTTTTTAGATGTTAGAGCTTTTTCACCTCACTTTTGCTACTTCTTATATTTTGGTAGGGTTTTTTTTTGTTTGTTTTTTGTTTGTTTGTTTGTTTCCTTTTGTTTGTTTGTTTGGGGGTGTTTGTTTGCTTGGTTTTGTTGTTTGGTTGGGGTTTTTTTTCCTCACTTTTTTTTTTTATATTCCAGGTAGCATTTATAGTCTGCAGTATGTATAAAGTAGCAGGGAAAGGAAGCAGAGGTCAAGAGCTAATACCTCTGTGCAAGTCCAGTAACTCCTGAGTTACTGCTTCCTTGGAGTACTTCTATGGGTTTCACAGTTCTTGAGATTTTAGTGCCTCAAACGATTGTATCTACACCAAAAAAAAAAATAAAAAAAAAAAGGGATCAGAGTTCTTTGTAGGCTTAGCAGCAGGTGAGCAAGCTAGGACAGGGGCTAGTTATAAAAGCTACAGGAGAGATCTGCCTTGTGATATCCTCATAGCAGTATAGAGAGAGCTTTGGAAGGGTAAAGTTTTCATCCATTTGTGAACTTCCTCCAAGTTGTTTTTAAATAATTTTGAAGGTAATCATGAACAGAAGACATAGAATACAAGGGAACTACGAAAGAGATTTTTTTCTCTGTGTATTGCTCCTTTCAGAAAGAATATTTGAAGCTTGTGTGGTCTCACTTCCCAAAAGGATTTGGTAAGGGTCAGATAGGGGTGACTTGCTGGTTTTGGTTAGAGAAATGGTGGAATCCAGGAAAAGGACAGAATTCAAGTCCAGTAATTCTGGCTAGCATGTGAGGACCTCTGTGTCTGTGGAACACCACTGTTACTGGTACCATCCCAGTAAAGAAGGGATGTAGTAGATGATGTCACTGATTCACATCTTCTGATAATAAGTACGATTACATTTTTTGGTGAAGTAATAAAGGTGCCACCTTATGTTTAGGCATTGGGAAGCTGAAGTCTTACCAGTTGTCACAAAGAACTTCCAGGTCAATCCTGGCTGTTTCTAAATAACGTTCTTCCTTAACGGGCATAGGAGACCCAAATCTACCTGTGCTGTCACTAGCTTCCCACTGACTTCAGGACAGATTGAGTAACCACAGGGAAACAGTCCTTCATGGTGATGGTTGGGGTTTTTTATTATTACTGCTGTATCCTGCCGTGGAATATGAAGATGAGAGTGAGCAGAAACATTCAAATCTCACACAGGAAACTACTCAGGTAAATAGCTCCACTGTTAAATGCATTTCCTAGATTACATCTCTATTGGAGTTCAGTTAATCATTGAAGAGCTTCTGATTTGTGTGGTCTTCATAACACATTAACAGAAGGAGCTTCTTAATGAATTGTAGTGCTCAGTTCATATGACTAGGGAATGCTTTTTTTTGTTTTTTCTTTTTTAGCCTGGCAGAAAACCCTACCTCTTAGCTGTTGGTATAGTTCAAATATAACAGGACTTGACTTTTGTTTTGGTGTTGCTTTACTTTGATATTTGTTTGGGTTGGTTGGTTGGTTTGGTTTGGTTTGGGTTTTTGGTTTGGTTTTTTTTCAATAGCATAAGAAAGAATTCAAATTTTGTACTTCGTATTCACAGCTGTTGAAATAGAGTATCATCTCTTAAAATAAAATGAAAAAATGTATATTGTGCCTCACATCCCACCCTACAACAGTTTACTGCAAAACCTCTGAGGTATTTTAGTTTCAGATGTTCTGCTTAAACAGGAAGTCATCATTAAGTCTCTAACATTCAAAAGATATTTCCAAGCCATTGAGTCAATGATGACATGTCCTTTAATGTGTAAAATGACCTTGAAAACTAAAATCAGCCTCAGGTGGCACAATTCTGTGACTGTCATAGTATCATGCTACATCTCTTAAGAGCCTTGTTTCCAGACAGATGGCTTGAGCTGGTCCCAAAGCAGGCTTTCAAACCACTGAGGTCTATGTAACTTGTTAATACTACTCGCCAATTGACTAATAGTCAATTGGTATTAACTTCTTCCTTTAAATTACTTCAGATCAACCCTTTCTGTCTGTCTTTCTTTGCCCTCTTGCTGTCATCTAACCGGTGTTATGGTTACTTTAGTAACCTTATCCCCCCTTGCCTGGGTTTCACAGCTAGATACAGCCACTAGGCAATTTTCTCTACGACCAGTCTTAGCAATGTTTATTTTGTATATATGAAAAGAAGACAGTCACATCCAGAAGTACAAAAGCAGCAGTAACTCTACTGCTCCAGCGCAATTACATTTGGTCTTTTTAGTAACATCTCTGACTCTCACTGTGGTATCACAATCACAAGAGAACTGGGAAAACTACAGGCAGACCTCCTACACACATGGCTAGAATATACAAAGAGAAGTGGGGTATTTCATGCATATTCTGTAGCCTGCAAAGAAGAAAAATCAAAAGTGCCAGGTTCACAATTTATAAATACTTTGCCAAGTTAAAGAACAGTTATGTCACTCTTGGAAATTTCCCCTCGTCCTCTGAGACTACAAGCACAACATGAAATAGGCATTGTGAAGATGTTTTTAACAGCGTGCTTGTGTCACGTGACAAATGCAGCCATGGTTCTCCTTTCCCTGCCGTAGCTCACTCAGTAAGTGCTACTTCTTGCTCACGGTTCTGCTGAGCGATGGCTTGGGCAACTGAAACTTCAAAGTCGTGCTCTGTGACTTCAAGATCCTGGTCCTTAAATGGCTAAATACTGAACTTCAGTGTCTTTGTTACTTTCCACTGAATCGGTACCACACTTCAGGTTTTTTTTCCTTGGTGTCTTTTGTTCTTCAATAGAAATCATTTTTGTTTTGCCTGTGAGACCTAGTGCCAGTATCCTCATTCCTGATTTCACATCACATTTTGTAAACTAAAGTTACAGAGGGGGGCAGCCTTGAATCTGTACTGATAAGGAAAATAATTATGAGGTACAGCACTGGCAAGTCCACGTTTGTTCCAGACATTGCGCTACTTAGTTATTCAGACTGTAGACGAGGAAGTTTTGCATGTTGCCTGAGGCAGCCTGCAGACCGAGTGCGTGATGTAACCTATCCGTGAGAGCCAACCGCTCGAAATTCTGTAGCTTTGCCTAATTATTCAATCTGTGTCATTGTGAATTGACTATTTCTGTTGAGGTGAGAAAGAAAAACAGCTTTCAGGGTAGGATTTCTGTTGGTTTCATAGGGTGTTACGTGACTAAACACTAATTGAGGTTCTGAGGTTTAGTGCTCATTTTCCAACAAACTCCTTTTGAAATTTCAGCTTTGGAATTTAAAGCTTCTGTACTGATTTTAAAAGCTCATCTGCACTTGCAAAACAGAAAAATGTGGGCTTTTTTACTTTCAAATTAATACTTTTCAGCTTCTGGCCATTCATCATCATTTTCTCGAGACAGTCTTGTGCCCTCGTTGAAAAATCGTTATTAGATAGAAGTTTCATGTTTGTTTCCAGACCACTGCCTGAAACGTTCAAACTGAACCTATTGGTTTACTCTGAGCTCTGGGCTAGTAAATTCAGTTGTAATATTATGGGATTGAGCTACCTCAAAGCCAGCTCGGGTGAGGGAGATGGTCTGCAGTTTAGATGAACCCAGGTTACAGGACTAAGGCTTTCCTCTTTACCACTTGGGGAGCAAAAGGGTGACAACAGAAGTGTCTGTCATACTTCAGGCTGTGATCCAAGAACTTTTGAGAAAGATGACATCCTGTTACACTGTATGATTCAAAGTGGCAACAATGAAAATGAAGAACAGACAAACTTAGAACTTGAGACCTACGTCTGTTTACAGTTTTACTAGCGGTTACCTGTCTTAATAAGGTGATGGGTTAATAATATCATCTCTTAAAAAACGACACACAATAAATACCAAGTGATGACAACTGTTGAGCTGAATGAACTGGAAGTTCTCTGTACTTCTGCTGTGGAATTGTGATATTGTCCCGCTTGAAAGAGGCAGAAAGGAGAGGTCATTGTGAAGCTATCCAGCTACTGGAAAATGTGTCCTTTGATTTCTTGTTGATGCGCGTTTGTCTGTACTGTGACCTCTTGATGGTGGTAGAACTGAAGTTTCTAGAAAAACACATTTCTGGTGTGATTTAATTACTGTTGGCTGAACTATAAATTATTTGAAGAAGTATTTTCCATAATCTAATATTTCTCTAAATTAAATGCATTTCTCAGAATTTTTTTTTTTTTTTTTTCAAGTATTTAGGAATAGACTGTAAGAGGGCAAGGGAGTATTGACTGGTCTATGACAGGGAGGAGAAAGGGACTTTTATTCCTCATGAAATGCAGGTATACCATTTTGTAGAGCAAAAACTGCTGAACTAAGTTTAGTTTTATTACGTATTTATTTTCTGAAATTTTAAAACTTCCTAGGAAAATGTCAGTTTATCAAATTCAATTATGCAACCTTCAGACTTACTAAAACCTTACACTTTTCTGCTTCCCACATGCTTTCTATATTTAAAAAGAGCCTTTTCTGCAGTAACTAGCCTTGACAGAGATAATTGGGAAAGCAGTTCACTTTCTTCCTACCTACCTAATTTATGGTTGGGGTTTTTTTGTTGTTTTTTTTTCTTTGTAAACTAGTTCCTCACTCCAAGACAGAACCCCTCAATCGTAAGAGTATTTTATTGGTCAGAAGGGTTTCCTGCATGAGGAATTGCTTTAGGAGTATTTTGAGTCTAGTCTGTGCAATTCATTACAATATTCCAATGCCAGGTTGGGTATAATGACTCATTTAAAGATGTTCTAACAGTAGTGATAAATAATACAGAGGAATCTCAGCAGATCCTGTTTTAATTCCTAAGGATTTTACAGACATATTTCACTTTTCAGTTTTTCTAGTTGTTTTAGTCAACTTGTCTTGCAACATTGACTGTCTGTTCTTTATCTCTTCATTTTAACTCATGCTAACTTTCTATACTGTGAACTATAGAATATGTGAAGCACAATGACATGACTAATTATGATGCAGGGTGGCAAGTACTGGAGGTGTTAGGACAGGTTTGAGGATTTGCATCTTTTGCAAATCATATGCTTTATATTTCAAATGTCATTGCACTTTGTGAAAGGGTTGGATCTAGGCTGTTTGCGTGTCACTGGCTTGCTGTAAAGAACATTTCTCCAGCATAATGTCAGTTACAAGAAAAGTTTTTAGTTTGTTTCCTTTTGTTTTGTTCCTGGAAAAGATTACATAACTAATTCATATTTTTATACGTGTATACTTAAGTATAGGCTTTGGCACACTAAGTTTTACTTTTCCCTTTAGAAAGGGCTGTTGCTGTCAGTAGGGCTGTAATATTGTACGTGATGCAAAAGTTGTCTATTTGAATTATTTTAAATAGCTCCTTGAGAAAATATTTTTGCAGGTTGTGTAGGGCTTTCCAATTTTCTTTTTTCTTCATATTCAAAATATACCTTCATGTTCTATTTTTTCATATACTAATTGTAAGTATACTTGGAGCAGCATACTTGAGCGTGGTACCTCATAGAGTATTTGGAGAAAATGGTGGCTCTATTGAGGTGGTCGAAATCCTGCCATTGACTTGAATGGTGGCAGCAGACCATTCACTGTGGACATTTTTCTGACACCCGCTGTTTTTCTGACATAATGATACCTAAAACACTTGGTCTTGTAGATGCTTCATCAGAGTGACCAGCAAGTGGTAAAGAGGGGCGATTGCATCACAAAATGCAGGCACTATGTTGGTCATTCATATTCAGGTTTTTCCAGCTTTGGAGTAAACAGTGCTGTGTTGCCAGAATCAAGGACAGATTTTTGGAGACGGAAGTGAAAAGCAAAGAGTTGTACTGTGCTGTTGTCATTGTTTGATATCTTATTACTTGGCACTCTCCGATGTCTGTCACATGATGTGATTTTAGTTTTGAACCACTAAGCCTTGGTTACACTTCCAGTGTTTCTCCATTGAAAGTGAGATTAACAAGTGAGCCTATGGAAAGGAATCCTAGTGTTCCTATGGATCATTTTCCAAGATCAAGACCAACACTTACACTCGGGTAATACAAATGTTCTCTTCTAGAATGCAGTTCTGTGGTCTGATAAAGAAGCTCTATTTTACCAGTAGCAACCCGAGCACTTTGAACATCCTGCACTGAAATTTGTCAAGAT
Source organism: Actenoides hombroni (assembly GCA_024336885.1). Lineage (NCBI taxonomy): Eukaryota > Metazoa > Chordata > Aves > Coraciiformes > Alcedinidae > Actenoides > Actenoides hombroni. The sequence continues at coordinate 6,401,328 of WUAM01000179.1, read as the reverse complement.
ACAGCTTATTCCAACTTTGCTATTATCTGGTGTTTCAGAATCCCATTGTCCATCCTGGTTGCTCTGAGAAGGGCAGAGGGTGTACAGGCTGAGCCATCCCCACAGAACGAAATTGCTCTTTTGAATCGGGGTCTACACAGCTTTTGACCAGTCTCACCCAAGGCCTGCTGACAGCAGCACCTAACACAGTTAGGCTCCAATTCACAGATGTTAAATCACTACATCACTGCATGAGTCAGACTATAATTTCAGATAAATATTAGGTTCCCATCTGTTTCATTATATAGTGTTTCATGGAACGTATCTCGCATTTCAAAGTCAGTGTAGTCATTTTGTAACCAAATGCAAGTTTGCCTTGTTTCCCATTAGGTTTTTAGAGATGCCCCATCTCTTAACCTTTCTTTCACTGAAAGACCATATCAGAGGTTTGCTTGTTTGTTTTTTATACTTAAAATCAAGGCTTCCAAACACAGAGGAAAGTGAAGCTGAAGAGCTAACTAATACTGTAAAATTTCTGCTCGTATCATGAACTGATCTCGTTATTTTAAATTCAAAATAGATGGGGAACAAAAGCTCAAAGAAGCATGGAAAAATAGAATATAGGCAGTGTGTTACCAGTTTCATTTCTCATTAAACCTAATGCCTTTATTTCATTTTTAATAAATTGTATCTAAAATTAATGCTACATACAATTATACTCTTAAACTTCAGGCTAATGAAAATCTACCATTTGTGATTGTATCAAATTAGCCCTGAAGACTGAGAAACTACTTAGTGATCTGTGCAGCGTGGCCTGTATTAAGTGCCGATTGACTTAATATATGTGAATGCATTTTATAAAGCGAATAAACTACCACGTGAAACATTATAATGTATGGACAGTATATTGTCATAGATTGTATACAGTAATTAAAGTTTGTGCATGCTTATATGGGAAGGTATGTGGACTAGAAATATTTAGAACTAATCTAAAACTTCATCTTTTGCCATTTCTGCCATCATTTTGTTAAGCTCGTGATTTAGTTTCCTCCTCCTGTGGTATGTCTGTGAGGTTTTTGTCATGTAGAGCATGTTGGTGCTGCTGTAATGCCCACATCCTGCAAGGTTCTGTGTGTGACTTGACTCTCAAGAGTAAAATCTGCATCGGTGAAATTCCTCCTGTATTACATGTGCAAAAATGATGGACCCGAGTGAAGCCTTGGGTCAGAATAGCTTTAAATATGCTTAAAAGGCTGTTTATTTCACAGTGCAAACAGCTAAACATGAAGTTTGTGGGGTTGCTGTGTAAATAATTACTAAGTTAGTTGGTCAAGAAGCAAATACCTCACAGATTTCAATAAGCCATTTTCTTTAAATATACTGTGACTAACTGCTACCTGATTTTATTGTTGAAAACTGTTATTATTACATGGAATTGGACTATATGACTATTAAAATCCCCTTAAAATTTTAAAGTGTTAATAGCTGATAGGGTGTTATTTTGTCTTCTGGGGTTTTTTGGCTTTGTTTTCCATGGGCATTTCTAGTTTGCCTGATCTGCTTGCTGTCATTATTGGAAAATGGTCAGGAAATGTGGATGTAATAATAGTCTCACAGTCTAAGGGAGGGAAAAAAAAAATGAGAGAGGGGAGAGAAGAAGAGGTTCCGTCTAAGACAGTAACATTTTTTATTTTTTTTCCCTGCCCCTTGGAGCTATGACAAGGAGTAATGGAGAGAAATAGGGAAAATATCTGATTATGACCGTAGTGAAGTATTGCAAAAGGCTGTGATGTCCTTAATTTGGAACCGTATTAGACAAACACCTCTGGGGTGGTCAAAAAATAATTAATCTTGTCTCAGGGCATGGACAATGCTGCTTGACAGCCCTTCCAGCCCTACATTTCTCTGATTCTATCACGTGTATTTAGAGATCTAACATGACTGTATTGCTGCGCATCTGAAACTTTGCAATGTGGTGACTAAAAATAGCTATATATCCTTCTGCATTAGAATTTGTAAGCACAGTTTTCCTAGCCTGCAGCAATGTAGACCAAAGCATTCTTCACAAGCAGATATATTAAACCACACTGTATAGCACACAAAGCTGTATTAAAACAAATACAGTGTATCGTTGTGTGTCTGGACGCGGCATTGAAGAAAAAGGGAGTGCCCTAGGCAAGATGGCCCTTCTTCAATCCCGCTCAGTGCAAATAAGACCAGGGAGGAGAAACTGCTTCTTGCACATAAATACATTTGAAACTTTTCTAAATGGAATCTTTATGCAGACCTGAAATGAAAGCAGAGCCATAAAAAGGCTTTTCCAAGAGCAGTCTCCCAAAAGTCACAGCATAATAGAGAGATTATAAAAAGTCACTGAACTTGTGTTTAGGCCACTACATCTTGGGGTCTTAAAGTTTGGGACTTTTTTTTTTGGTAGAAAGAGGGAGGAGAAGGCATTTCTGTACCCAGCTCCCTTTTAACAAGCCTCAGCTGTAACCTTTGGTTGTAATGCTTCAGTCAGCTTCCAAAATACGATCTGAACTGTCCATTGTTACAGCCTAATATATTATTTTAATAACATAGCTTAGTAAGGAGACAGCCCCCATATTACAGAAGATTAGTTAGTGGGGAGCACCTTATACCGGCACAAAATTTGTGTGGAGAAGAAACAGTTTTATTGATGCATTTTTTTCCTTAATGTTTGTTGCAAAAGTACTGAAACCAGACAGTACCCATAAAATAATCTTTGCAAACCGTTTCAGTCTCCCAGCAAAACACAAAACAAGATCACCTTCTAAAAGAGAATAACAATCTCCTATGAAGTCCTTATTCACCAGGAAATGAAGTTTGTCTCCTAGACAGAATGTCAGCATAAAGCCACAGAACCGTAAAGCCTGGTTTAAGCTTGAAACCATTCAGAAAGGAGTTAAGTGGAACCAGAGGATATTGATGGTGCTTTGCTAACCTTGTTTGAGTGTGAGTGTCCAGAATGACATGATCACTAGTATTCTAGTATTCAAAATAATTGAGTTCAACACTAACAATTTGATGTTGGAACTTAGAGCCATCCACCCCCCACAGTTTATGGAGGTTCATAAATGAGTAAATCATGGAAAAAGGTTTGTCAGGTGATGAGTCTGTCTCAAGTGACAAGAATGTGGCAGTTAAAGATGGTGGCCTGCTGAATTAATGCTGTGAAATCTGCAAGAGACCAAAAAGACTGGCTTCCTGCTCCATTGCACTCAAGCTGACTGGCTAGAGGAGGTGGATGCCCAGAAGAGGAAGTAAATGGGATAACCCAGAGCAGTCCTTCAGTAGCTTCTCTACTGGGATTTGCTGGGAAGCACTTCTTTTTTCTGGGTATGGGGTTGTAAGAGAGGGCACTGGTTTTCCAAGGTCTTACTGGCTCAAAAGAATGCTCATTTTGTCATAGTGATGCAGTTAATAAGGTATAAATTGTGATTTGCAAATATTTCTTAGCAACTTTGGTAATAATTAAAAAATCAGCAAGCTGTTTTGTATTCGAAGAATTCTGTGTAAATTTGAAGTGTATCAGATTTTTTTTTCACTTAGTCATATTAAAAAAGTTAGGGTTGTGGGGGGTGTTTGGGGTGGTTGGGTTGGTGGTTTGGGGTTTTGTTTGGTTTTAGTTCAGCAAGCCTTACCTTGCTTATCCTGTGAGGCAATTTTGGTTATGGCAACGCTATTATCCATTTAGATTGGCTCTGTGGAAATTACTTATTGTAGAACTTTCATCAGTTATTAGAATTAAGTGTTTAAAAAAAAATGCAGTTGACTACTTAATGAAAATAGAGATATGTACAATCTGTAGTGTCTAAATACTCTAAATTAAGACTAGTGCAGTGAACTGAGAAACAGTAGACCGAACAAGTGAGAGCTCTAGTTTGTTTTTTTGTTTGTTTGTTTTTTGCATAGAACAGGCAAACAGTGTTGTTAAACACCACATGGAGTTTGGCTAATCAGGGACATAGTATATTATAGTAGTCAAAATCCAGGTAGCATTTAATGAGTGTAAGAAGACACACAAGTCCTTCAGCATTTGCTTTATTCTGTTCTTCATGTAGAAAATGTCAAGTGGCACTTGAGTTGGAGATAAGAGTTTGAAACACCCAAACAATGTTCAGTTTTATTGTAACTGTAGATCAGCTAGTGGAGAATTACAGTATTCTTGATTCCAGACAAGACTGTATTTTCTGGACATAGTGTCCACAAATTTCTCTGAATTCCTTCATTTTGTCTTTAAGATGCTCTTTCAAGGGTATTTTAGATTTGTGCTTCCTTGAAGGGATGTAGACAATAACAGATTTGTCCAGTACAAAAGGTAGCATGTTCAGTTTCTGGGAGAAACAATGACCTATAGAGATCTCTTCTCTTTACTATAGAATACCTACAAAATGTTGGTAGATTATATTGAATTTTGTTATTTTGGATTATCTAGAACAGCATGCTAACCTTTTCCTTAGGTGTACTGTGGCATGCTGCAGATGGGAAAGAGAGATGTCTTTTCTCTTGCTCTTTCCATTTTAAGAAGTGAGGAAAAATGAAATGCTGCTTTTACCGTGTATCTCTAAAGCCAGTCATCTGCAGGGCACTGCTTTTCTCCCTCCCCCCCAATATTTATGCAGCGCTGGCCACTTACAGAATGGAACAAATGTAATGCGGACAGATCCACACCTCCCCAGCTGTACCTAGTGTAGATCAGCAGTTGCAATGAAGGCATATGGTAGAGGAGTCAGCACAAGCTGTACTACATCTCTCCCAGAATGTGGACTTACTTGAGAGGCAGAGCGTCCAGTCCATGTTGTCATGTTTGCTGATCTTGTTACTTAAGGTAATTAAATTATAAGTAGCACAATTACACCTCTGCTTGTTACAGTTTTACCATCGGGTATGTCCGTTGACCAATTTTAGGAAGTCACTGAAGCACTTAGCAGGGTCACAGTTGCTGTTGAATTGTGATTTTATGGACAGATATTAGTAGGGAGGAAAGTGGGGAAATTTAAATGTGTGGCTGCATATGTAAAAGATAGAGGAAGGCACTAAAATTTAATGTGATGTGTCATATTTCTGCAGAGGCCAGCAAAGTGTATTCAATGTCTTAAAAGCTAAATAAATAAATAAACCATACTGTCTTCTGGTAACTAGCACAGATAAAGGTGGATCTCAGCGCTGCAGGGTTAGCAACATCAATAGAAAATTCATGTCTTGCATGGTGCACATTAGTTAATACAGATGCCTGATTGTTAGATGGTCCTAGTGTTTTAATTCATTTGCCTTTATAATTACAACTTCTGTTCCTTAGTATTTCTTTGAAGGCCAGCAAAATCAGCTGCCTTCCTGTGCATTTCTGTGCACTGACTTGACAGAACTTGGACACAATCAGATTAACTTATAACTCTATTTTCACTTGTCTTTTGGCTTGTGTTCTCTTAATGTCAGATGGTAACGGGTGTATGCAATATCCTGCACCTTCTTGTGCCTTAAAGTCTTTGAACTGTTGACCAACAGATTTTTTTATAGTACAGAGAACTTTATTCTGTTATAGTAACTTTGCTAGAAAATAGGATGGATTGTGAGAGAGGATAAATTTTTAGGGCTTAGAGGATAGAAATAAATTGTCAGAAGATTCCTCTACAACTCTCCTTTGTTATATGAGTGTTTACCTAAGCTAATGTAATCAATTTTATAATCAATGTAGATAAACTGGTTCAAATCCACTATGTTAATACTTTTTATATCATTTTGACTCACGTAAGTCTGTTTTGTCTAATTCATTGATTAAAGAAGAAATAAATTGACAAGAAATTAAGTCAGTGGAAAGGTTAGAACCAGAACAGACAAAATGTTAACCAAGGAGCTATCAAAAGTGCTAATCGTGGGCTCTAGAGCGTTAGTGCTGTGTCTTCTAGAGAGGCAGAGAACCTGCATCTCTTTTTTTTCCAAGTGTAGGAAGTGAGATCACAGTTAGGTTACCTCCGACGTGGATTAGAATGCCCTGATGTGAAAAAACATTTGAGATCTACTAATCTAAAGAAGCTGTTAGGTTTTGGATTTTTCCTACCTCTGTACGTAGAAAAGAAGTGACTTTTACTGTCAAGAGTTTACCTTCTCCAGGCTGTATCCTACTATGTGCCTTCAATTATGTTCACCAAATCGTGCTCCTGATTTGTCAGTGCTTCAGAATAGAAGCTTGTCAGCTCTTGGATCCAGTCCTCCTGCTACAAACACCTGGGAGATAACGTTCTTTTTACTCATAAGAGTAAACAATAGATTTGTGGAAATTAAAAAGTTAGAAGAAGCAGCCAAGCAAGGAGAGAACTTGATTTAACAAATGAACAACCACAGTACCTAAACAGATCAGACTTGCTGAAAGGTTCAAAACGGTTTTTTCCTTTAAGGCAGTAATTTGTCAGTAAGGAAAACAAGCAAAATCAAATAAACTTGCACCAGAGTAGAACAGAAACAATGACCAATATCAGCAGCGATGAGATCTTCCCGAGGAGCTGGTGATTAGGATAACAAGATTGCTGTTGTTCAGAGTTAGCTGTCAAAATTGCAGAATTACATGGGGAAAAATTAATGAGAATTATTGGATTTCCTTTCATAGATGCTAATTTGCTCAACCAAGACACAAGCAAATAAAACTTCAATTTGTTTCACTATATTTTCAATGTGAATAAAATCATGTGATACAGAATCACAAGTAATTAAAGAAAGGGCACATGGATGAAGGAAAAAATAGAAACACATCTTATGATAAGAAGGCAGAAGGGAAAATCCAGTGAGGAACTCCCTTATCTCAATATCAGGTTTAGATTTAGGGCTTTCTGTCAGTCTCTAATAGTTCTGGATTTTTAGTAACGATGAAATTGTTGTTGAGTTGCATGATATGAAGACACTACTGAAAGAGTAGGATCCAGGATCCTTGGTCACAGATCTTGCACTGACAGTGACAAACACTTAAACCCAGCTTCTTGTTCTTTCCTTGCCAGTGCCTTGTCTGCACTCTCCATTACTGCCCAACTGATTTTCAGCCCTGCACTTTAGTTATTTCCACGGTGATGTTTTCCATGGGATTTTTCCTGTCTGGTAGATTTCCAGTGAGATACCCATCATCAATGGAAAGGGACATCCCAGCTCTGGGAAACAGCGTGCCTGAAAGGATGTGGAATTGATTGCTTTTGGCAGTGCTGTAGCCACTTTTAAGTTATAATTTATACGAGGCAGACGTAGAATGCCATCTGGTCGTGCCAAAGCGATTTGAAAGGAAGCACAGAAATACACATTCGAGTTGGCCATCTGTCCTCATGTCTGTAACATCACAGGGGGAGGTATTGGCTTGTCTGAGGCCAGTAGCTGAGGTTTTGTTGTTTTTCTCGGAGGGTAGGAAAGTAGGATCTGGCACAGCCCTCTGATAGAAGAGGTCGTTGGAATTTTTCAGGCTCGATTGTGTAACGTAAAAGGGGAAGAATGCCAGCTAATGTCTGCGTCCTCGGTTCCTTGCTCAGTCACTTACATTTCCTGGCAAGAGCGTGTGTTTGTGGATATGTGTGTGGGGGGAAGTGGGTGGGTAGACATATCCAGTTCTGAAATCACTTGGTTAGAAGTAGTTGCCTTCTCACTTCATACAAAGAAATGACACAGCATTAATGTGTTTGGGTTTTTTTCCTTTGTTTGTTTGTGTGTTGTTGCTGTTGTTGGTTTTGTTGGTTTGGGTTTTTTCTGTTTTGGGGGTTGGGCTTTTTGGTCTTGTTTTTTTCTGTCACTTTGGAGGTTTGGGGGTTGATTTTTAGGGATGAGATATTCAGATAGTAAATCCATTTTGCTCATGAGTGTGCTCTGGAAGCTAATACTTCAATAATATTTCTTCTGAGGTCTAACTCCTTGCATGTTGCTGCATATGCACAACTATAGACAATCACCACAATCGCCACTCTCTGATTTCCAATAACTTGACTTCTCATTACATGTGATTGGGTTACAATTAAGCATTTCTTGTTCATATGGGTAAATCATTTGTTCAGGAGTTTCAGCTCCCATCCTGGTCTAGGATGTTTGCAAACTTTTGAGGAGGAATGATGTAGGAATTATATCTAAATCTCCTTTCATGTGGTTTTTTCCCTCTGCTTTTAACCTCCATATACCCATCATACAAACACTCCTTTGTGGGAAAGGACTCTTTATTAGTGGTTTTGTGTAATCCCCAAATGGTAAAATATTCCCAAATTCTACAGTTTTATATTGGGTTGCATACAAAACTTCTAAAACAGTGTTAATGCCGTAACTCATTCAAGTACAAAACATCCTTCCACAGCTCTCATAGTTTGGGTTGTGCTAATACAATTCTAAGACTTTTCAACCTACCGGTAGGTGGCTTTCACTGGTAGGCTGGAAGATTAGGTTCCTTTTTTATGTGAGTTCCTCAGTTGTCTGACACCACAGGGACAGCTACCCAAAAGCCATTAATAGCAAAGGGTTCTCCAGAGAAGCAGAGGCTGATAATTCTCCAAAACCCCTCCTGCTTGGAATGGTGTAGAGAGTACATTTCCAGCTTCCTGTGTAGTGCTCTAGCCAGGAGATTGGTACGTAAAATATGTTTTAATCCTGTTGTCTTTCTGCCCTGAACTCCAGTTCAGTGAGTGTGTCACCTTTATTGGTACCATAACCAGCAAACTGAGGTCTAGGGTTACAAATGCTAAAATTTGGATGCAGTCAACTGTTAGCAGATACGTACCTGGGCAGATTTATGCCTGCTGACAATGCCTGATAACACACGTTTATGGGCATGTTGCATCTAAACAGGATCAGGTAGGGTTTCTCTGAACAGTGTTCCAAGCTTGGTATTTTTAACAACTCAATGCTTTCTTTGATCTTGTGTTTGATGCTGCATCCGCTAAGTAAATCTGAGTTCTCTCAGTGACTTAGGAGCTGAGTCTAACTCATAGGAAGAATTTAATCCTGCTGATATCTGTGTTGATACACAGATCCACTAGATACTATTTTTTCAGTGAATAAGAGTGCCTCGAAGTGCCCTTAACTCTGAATTACATCCCTCTCTTATTTAGCAGGGGGAAAATGTGGTAAGTGTTTTTGTGATGGGAAGGCATGAGAATGGGTAAGGAGGGGGCCATCGCATTTGAACATGAGAGCCTTTTTGACTTTTGTCTATATATATAGGAAGTAGAAGCATACAGGAAGAAAATAAGTAAGAAAGAGAATTCTGAACACTGTACTTGTGGAGAGCAGGAGACCTTCTTGCCTTTTGGAAGGCAAACCTTGGGAAATAACAAAGTGCAGATCATAGCAGTTGTTCCCGGTGGCTGTTTGGTATGCAGCGAATCCAGTGAGCAAGGCCCTAAGCAGCAGTCTTTGGAATCTATTACATTTGTTCCACAAAGTCTCTCTAAACCTATTTAATCTCCATCATCACTGCTTCTGACATCCACATCTTATGCACTGAGTAGACAACTGAAGAAGGAGATTTATAAGGCAGCTCTCTCAACTGATTCTTGGAAGACTAGTTTTTACATTTTAGGAAGGGCATTGTTTCATTTCATTTTATTTTTTTATTTTACTTCCTTCCATCTTCTCCCATACTGGATAATGCTACCACCAACTCAGCAATACCTTTTAGATTTATTAACTAACTGAAAATTAAGTGATAATTATAAATACTACCTTCTTGGGGATTATCTTGCAAAGCGACATAGATTCCCTTTTCCACGTGGAACATGGAAACACTCTGAGGAGAAAAATGGTGAGGGACTGTCACTTTTGTGTTTATTCAAAGGCTTTTTTGAACTAGGAATTTAATAGCAGATTCGTCTTTTTTCAAAATTCTGAGGGCATGGAGGGCACAAAAGCTGTGGCAGAAATCCTGAATGCAGCAGAAGGAGCAGCTTGTTTCACACACTGGCGCTGGCATTAGTAAATAGGTATTGGCAGGGTGACTGAGTGAGGAACTCTGGACTGGGAAGTAAATCAGCAGCTTTCTTTTTCAGTGTTTTATTTTCTTTTTCTTAAAAGGCCAGTGCTAAGGAAAGGGAGACAGAGAGCATGGTAAACTTGCTGTGGAATTTTTAAAAGCATTCAGTATTGATCGACATGCTGAAGTTACTAAGACCCCTACCTGAAGTCTGAGGGAAGAGTTAATCCAATGTTTTGTTCTTTAAAAAGTTCTACCATTACACAATAGACTTTTGCCAAGTAAGCAAGACTCTAAGGCAGTCAGGTCTCCAGAAGCAGTGGCAATTTGCTCCCCTCTTAAAGTTGGAGCTGAATTTGCAGGAAAGATCATTATCTCATCAGACTACAAATCAGCTGTTGCAGCAGCATCAAAGGTCTGTCTGTCCCTACCCTTACACTGGCATTACTGGGGGATATCTCTGTGGTGGCCTTGCTGTTTCACATGTGCTTTCCTAGGGAATGGCTAGCTGGGAGATTTATTTTTATTTATTTATTTATTTTCCCCCAACATTTTTTTTTTTTCTGGAGGCAGGTGGGATGTGGTAGTGATACTGGGAAAGAACTATGTATCTTTGCCTTCAAGACTTCTCACGGTTCCAAGGTCAAATGTACAGAAAAATAATAGTCTCAATATGGTATTGGAAGGCTAAACACAACTCATGCAAAGCATAAGGGGCATTGGAAGAAATTTTCTAGAAAGAAACAAAGTTGTGCTGAGCTCTCACTATTAAGTACTGCTAATGTAATAGTTCAAGCCTCTTAGACTCACTTCTCTTACTTAATTGTATGTTGTTATAAAAAGCAGCATTTCATCAGTCTAATAATGATTATAAACGATAAAGCTGCTCTAAGACTACATTTTATTTCAAAGCTAAGTGATATTTAGGCTTCCTCAGCTGATCGTGCATGCTAATCTGGAGAGTGAGGAGGTCAGTTGGTAGGTGCTGTTAAATTCATAGTAATTTCCAGTTGGCTTTTCTTACTAACCTTCTGACTTATAACATACATGCTTCACAAATCAAAACTAGAAATGTGTCTTTCTAAAGGTCTGGAAGAGAACAAATAAGCAGCTCAATCACAGGCTTTGTGGACCTATAATTAAATAATTTCTGAAATACATCCCCATGTGCAAAAACTTGTCTGGTTGCTATTCTATGGAATTCCTTCTCAACAGAGAGCTATTAGTATTGTGGAGGTTTCCGATGGCAACAAATGAAATACCATCTGCTAAAAGAACCATGGCAGCACTGTCATCTTCATTGCATCCCTTCTGGTTATTGTGGGCAAAATAAAGTGAATATTCAGAGAAAACACCGAGACAAGAACCAGTGTCATCCTTACTTGATTGCTTATATTCTGTCTACGGTGGTAGGCTCCCTATCAGCCTGGGAATGCGTTGTGTTAAGTAACAAATTTGATGTTACCAGGTTGAGTTGAATTCATAGCAGAGAAGTTATATGACCTCAGGAAGGCAATCAGGTTGTGTTAGTTGCATTCCTTCTTTTCACATATATTCATTTTTATTTTTATCATATGAAAGAAATGGAGAGAGGGATGAGAAATGCAGAAGGGGATGAATGACAGATGAGAATTTGTGAAAAAGGAAGGATGGAAAAGTGGGTTACTGTCACAGCAAAGATGATGCTATCAGAAAAGAAGCCAGAGAGCACTCTAGGTGTTGCACCACGAATGGTGTTAAAGATTTTGATGGAGATTAAGCAATAGAGTCATCTCTGCTAGTCAGCTCTGGGTTAGTACCCACCATGCTGGCCTTGGAGATCTGCAAAGGTTCTGAGATCCTAGAACCAAAGACTAGAAGAGAAGATGAAATTACAAGCAGCTCAGAATATGCACGAGAATACAAATACAAAGATCAATCTTTAGCTCTTTGAGAACAGTGAACATCTGCTAGGTGCTTTGTTAGCTCTGGTACTGGTCTGGGGGTTTTTTTTAGCAGTTTCCATTTAGGACAGCCCTGTTCCCTTTCCCCGAGCTCATCAGGTGAAGGGGGGAGGCTGGTGGGAACTGAATCTTCAGAGGAATGTTACCTCCAGTATACTGAAATCTGAAGGGACATGGAAATCCCAGCTGATCTCTGTTAGTTTTGTTTATGCTATTGTTCCAGACAGTAAACTAAAAAAAAAAAACCCACATCTTCCATTGACTGGTTTCTCTTCTGCAGAACAACACACTCAGTCAATTTTTCTATCACGTATGTTCCTTTTAATGAAAAATTTTAAAAGCCCTTTCTTCTTTCAGTTCTCCTGAGAAGAGAATTAAAAAGGCTAATAATGCAAGGAATGAGAATAAATTATAAAGGTAGATACATAAAATAGTACTTTAATTTTCCAGAGTCCACTAAAATGAATGGTTTTAAGGTTAAAATGAACACTGTACCCTACAAAGTTTTCTGCATGCATAAGGAATGGAGTGCTTTCTTTGAACATCTGCAGTTCCTTGCTTGTTCCACTTGGAATCTCTCAAGTTCTAAAACCATCACTATGTTGAAGATGCTGAGAGTCAGCCTTGTCTTGTGCACAGAGAACAAGTGCTTTGACTCCATCCTCAGCTTTCCCACGAAGCAGCTGAATCTCACAGTTTTTCCAGCTAGAGAACCTGCTGGAGTATGCATGGTGGAGCTCAAAAGGTGGTTGGTTGGGTATGCTATGGTGATCTTCCACAAAGAGAAATGGGGTTTATTCACTAGTGTTTGCATTTCTGGTTGATAGCTGAAAAAACTACTTTAGAGGCTTGTAATCAAATCAAATGGATATTTATATAGAAAAAGAGACTTAACTTCAGAGAAATACTGGTTCATAATCCACTTGTACTGTTCAAGGAGTTCAGTCCTGGGCAACCCCCCCCCCCCATTACAACGGTATGTCATCTGTTTGGCTTGACTTCTGCGGTATGGTTTTCCCTCAGCACAAAAAAAAATGAGCCAACGTAGACACAGGTATGAATACCAACACTGCAAAGCATCTAAGCTAAAAGTGTTTGAGCTAGGTTTTGTACCTGAATATATGAATGTAATCAGCTTACCTGTTTAATCGTTCCCTTTTTGCTGCCAAGGAAAATAAATCTATGGTGTTCAATAGGTCAAGGATCTGGTAGGGAACAGAATGTGCAGTTCATAAATCTGTACAAACATGCAAGGAGCACAGCTACAGCTGTAAAATGCAGTAGTGGATCCACCTTTTCCTTGAAGATGACATTTTAATAAATTGTGACTTTATTCAGAGCATGAGCAGTTAGATTAGACTAGATTAATTCCTATGTGCTTCCACCTGTACAGGGGAAAGAAAAAAAACCAACAAAACCCCAAAACTGTTCAACCGGTTGACACAGTTTATTAGCAGACTGCTATTCTAGTCTACTCAGCTGACATAATAACATTGCTCTGTCACATAAAGAAAATAAACACCAATTTAATAACGCTCAGGGATTAAGTTGGCAAAGTCAGCCCCTCAAAGGTTCATGTACAGAATCAGAGTTTTGAACTTCTGAACTTAATTTGCACTTCTGTGTGTAGAATTTACCAAACCCTTCTTTATATCTCCCTGTATCAGTAATATCTCCCTATATCAATATATATGTGTTTTCTCTTTATGGCTCTTTTAGCTATGAGTGACAGAGCAGCAATTTAATCATTTTTTGTGTGTTCAGTGTCAAGTATCTACTAGACAACATCCTAATATCACACTTGATTACAGTATTATTACTCTTCTCTTGGGCTTTTCATGGAGTTCATTATCGTAGCATCTGAGTGTTTCACAAATGTTAACAGGTTTATCTTCACAACTCATTCTGAGGGGTGGTATTATTACAGACTCCTCTGAGAATTCCCTTGCCAATCCTTAATTATTTTCCACTGAATATTTGCAAATGGCAGCTTCAGACACTTCAGTCGAAGTTGGGCAGATATTTCTTGGACATCAATAAGCATTTTTCTAATACCTGAACATCACCATTGCCAGTAATCCAGCAGTAATTAGTTATCCAGTGCACAAGTCAGAAGTGTGAACGCTAGAAAGCTCATCCACTAAACACTTATAAGTTTGTTTGCTTGTTTTTAATTGTTAAACTTCTATATTTTATCAGGTGTTGTTCTTGGAAAAATATAAGGTGGGGGGTTTTTTGTTGTTTCTTTTTTAAAGTCTCTAAACCATTTTTCCCATGGACTGTAGCCCAAGCTGTTTAAAGCCTGCAAAATGTTAAGCAATTGCTAATGAGATTTAAGAAAAGCATGCCAGAGAACACCAACCATAAATGATACTGCTTATCAAACATCATGCAGCTCGGTAGCTTCAGTTTGCTAAAACTGAATTGTTAAAATAAATCATGGTGTATTAATATGATGCAAAGTATGTCAAAACTCTATTAGGACATTTTATGTTAATTCTAATAAATATTTTTAGCCCAACTGCCCAGTGTTAAGTCAGAGATTTTAATTAGTTCAGGAGTTTCTCCAGAATGTTGGCAGAAGCCCATTCTGTTTCCCCAGCCCTCCCGTTGCTCTCATCGCCTGTGCTGACATTTGGTCTCCCAAGGCTACTTCCTTCCTCCCTGTACTGCAAGTAGGTCATCTCATCACAGGAATATGGGAAGTGAAAGGTAGAAAAACACACACACACACACAAAGGAAGGTATTAAAGAAACTGGAAAAGGTCTGTTCACATTGATAGAACTGATGTAATCTGTCAATGGGAAATCCAAATATGAGTGTCTTGAAGAATCAGGTTATAAACCAGGCATTAAAAAAGGTACACATTCCACAGCAAGAGCAAAGTAGGAAATTATGCATGAAGGACTAAGTTATTTTCATGCTGATGAATCCTTTCCTTTCTCGTGTATGCAGTGGAGAACTTATTTTAAAAGATATAAATTACTAGAGTACTGTGTGGATGGACAGCAAGGGCCAAGTTTAAAGGTTTTTAAAGGATTTTGTTAGGGTGGGTTTTGGCATATATTCCACATAGGTTTTTATGTGCCTTTACACTTAGTTACTGATGTGAAACGTATTTCCCCTTAGATGTCACCTTGGAGGTGCTGAAATGGATGTGAAAATCCCTAGGCACCAGTTAGCAGAGTTAATGCATGTAAAAGGCAACATATCGTGGCATTACATGATGTCAGTCAGCTATCCTCAGCTTTCTGCATTGGAAAGCTCTCTACATATCCTTCTCTTTGGAGCATGTTTTATTTTATTTTTGCTTAAGTGAGTTCAGCTTTTATGGGTTAATACAATGTTTTTGTTTTCAGAAGCTGTCCCAAAGTCTCAAACTCCTAAATGCATCTCCTCTGTATGTACGGCCTTTGGCAATGCTGAGGGCATTGAGGGGCAGAGCTTAACTGTAATTCTTACGTGAGTCTGCGACAGTTTTATGGGGTCTTAATTGTCTATGGAGAGGTGAGACATTTTATGGATATATACAGTTAAGATGATTGCACTTCTTATCAGAGCTTACAAGGGTTTGAGGTATATCAGGAAATGAACTCTCGGGGGTAGCTTGCATAGGACTTTGAAAAGATGGAGGGATTCCTGTACCAAAGGCCCAGGTGTGGGGAAGGGCAGCAAGCATAAAATCATTCCTGGTGCTGTACTGCCAGCCTTGTAGCACTGGGACGGAGATGCTGTCGCTGGTTGCAATGTTACCTTCTACAAAGATTGCTCCTAAGTTCAGAATAGAGAACTTCATCCTTACCAACATCTTGCATTGGTAAAGAATCGCAAGCAGTGCTCATGAAGCTGGGAACAACAGAGCAGTATTGCCTCTAAAGCTGTTCTTTTCTGTATATATCCATTTCCTTCTCTTTCTCTTCTCCTGTGGGTTTAGCTGATTCCTGTTCTACCTCCTGCAACTGTTCCATTAGAGAAGCATCCCAGATGCCTTCACGTGTGCTGGGGAAATTCCGGCATTCAATTCTTCTTTGAATCCTCCCTGTTTTCTCATTGCAATGCTCAGTGGGGTATTGTGTTCGTAATCACCTAAGCCTGAATACTTGTTTTTAATTTCTAACACTAGTATGTGTAATGTTACGTTTGTTGAAAAAATCTTCTCAGTGACAACTTCCTGTTTTACAAATTCCTATAAATGAAAAATTGTTTATGCAACAAGAAGATTCAAATGATTCTTGTGCAAAAGGTTCACCCGCTTAAAGGAAAGAGGAGGTGATTTAGAGTGTTGGTGTTCCCACCCATCATGGTCCCAAATAGTGTAATTAATTGAGTTTAATAAAGGCCTATGTGATAAGCTGAACATGGCAAAGATAAAAATCTGTGAATGTTTCAAAATCTACAGAGGTTTATGATAAATTTAAAAATTCTTTAGTTCCTGAATGCCTGAAAGGGAAGGAAATGTGGTTAAAAGAAAAATGAAGTTCATATATCTTAAGTACATGTACATCTGGACACGTGCTCATCAGTTGATGGCAAAGAATACTTAGAAGGCACGGCGAAGGGTAGCTCGTAGCAGAGTGCTGACAGATGCACTAGATCTCTGGAAAAGGTATTTTGGGCAGCTGTTGATACATCCTAAAAATGAGTATAAAATAGCCAGAAGTGAAGAAAATGGTCTTGAAAAACCTAAGATGTGTTTAAATGCAAGTCATTGTGCACTTACAGCATTGTAATGTAGTTTTGTAAAGCTGTGGCTGTTTCCACATATACTGCAGTTACAAACCCCTTGCTAATTGGCCCTCTCAGAGCTCTGGGTTGCTGTTACTTTAACAGAATAGTAATGCTATGGATAGGGACCAGAAATTATATTTATTTGTGGGGACTGAGAAGAAAATCCATACTCGTAAAGTCTCCTGGAGTACAGGGAAGTGCACTGACTTCTTTACTGTCAATAAAATCTGATGTGCAGATGCTGTTACTAATTTGGCATTCTGCTTATTGGATTTTCATCAAGCCGTGACACAAAGGAAGTTGTTTTAATCGCTGCTGTTCTTGAGCTCTGCTGTGAGGTTTGTGCAACACACGTCCATTGCAGTATTTTAAATTGTATTAAATTTTTCTCTTGATTTTATTGCTCAACCACTGTCAAATAAAAGAGGTAGAAGATCTCAAGTTTTGGGGCAAGACTGCTTAAAATGATACAAATCTTCTCTAGCTCTTTTTCCTGGTGAGGTATTTTTGTTCTTTTGAAGGGTACCACCTTCAGCCCTGAGAATCTGCCAGTTTTAATTCCTCCACAAAGCCAAATCTTTATTCAGTATTTTAATTCAAAAAGATTCCCACTGACAAATAATGCTTGTGCCAGAGTAAGATCCAAATGACAATTTAGTTAAAAAATATACTTAAAAAAAAGACTTGGGTGACTCTAAGTTGTGATCCTGACAAATTCCAACAAGCCACTTAGATACACCAGCATCTGAATGCCCTGTGAGACAGTGTGATCTTTTAGATTACCCAAAGTGTTCCTTCTGCTCGTGACATGCTGATGCTTTCTACATAAAATGGTTTCTATTTTGAGGAATATGTAGTGAAGCTCAGAGCTCCAGATCTCAGTGAGCAGATGCCCACCCTGCCACCATAGTTCCAGGCAGATGAGTATTTGATAATATAGGTGGACAGCAAGGGAGAAAACCAAGGACAAGAAGGGGATTTAGAGGAATGGTTTATCTAGGAAGTGGCTGTGAATGGTTATGGATCTTCTGAGATGTCTCCAAATCTTGAATCAATAGATGTCAATATCGTTTTATTTGCGTGGAGAATTCTCTCAATATGCCAGAAATTCCAGCTGTCTCCAGCTAGCTGCCAACTTGTCCAGCCTGACCCCTGACAGCTCTAATAGCACAGTGACAATTTACAACACAACATCTGCAGCCCACTGACATTTGGAAGCAAAGTTGCTTGTGCTGAATATCAAATTAAGGGATATCACACAGAATGTGTAACAGTTGTTAGAAGGAAATTTAGAAAAATTATTTTAAATGGGAGGAAAAATGAATATATATCCTGCTGGGGGGAAAAATAAGTAGGACTCGTGTCCATTTTTCAGATTTTTCCCAAAGATCCACTGTGCTATGATACAAGCTCTTGAGTCAGGCTGGATTGAGCACATTTGTTCTAGTCAGGTTCTGCTCTTTACTTCAGAAAAGAAACATTTAATTTATTTGTGACTATGCACTTTCATCTATATTGCATTTCTATGATCAATCTGTTCCGATTAGCTGCCTTCTTTCAGAGAGGACTATAAGCTCTTCCCATCCAGTTTGCACAGTGCTTTGGAGGCCCCGATTCTGACTGGTGCTGTTCAGAGCTAGCACAATTGCAAGGAAATTGCAACTACCAAATACCTAACTAACTTCTGCTTGCTGTAGTTTGCAGATCTCAGAGGTGAAACATGGAACTTTGCGCAGAGTTACAATTATAATAAACCAAACAGTTTTTCAGGTTCTTCAATGAAGTAGCCTTTATATCACTAATGGCAATTACTGTCTTAAAAGTAATAATGTTGCAACTTCAGCTTTTGTGTTTAGCAATTTAAGAAAACACTCCTTTTGTTTTATTTTTAGGTATATGAGAGTTTTCATCCCCCACATCTCAGAGACATTTGCAAACATCAGTTATTAAATTTCACAACTCCAGAAGAGGTAAGGTTTTCTGTTTTAATGGTTAATTCTCTTGTGACTGCAACAGCTGATGTCCATATGGGTATTGTGTTTCATCTTAGCTCTATTGCTTCTTTATATATGTATCATTTAGTTCCAAGTTAGTGCTTGATTGTTAGTTGGGTTTTTTCCAGAGCCATTAGCAAATTCATGTACCATATTAGGCCTGAGATGTTTAAAAATACAGGGAGCTTTGGTAATCTTGAGCTGAGAATTTTTCCTGTAAGTGAATTAGCACTTTCAGTGTTTGGTTTCATTTGAGATTTGCAGAGGTTTGCTAACAGAAAAAAATAATAGCCAATTACTCAAACTAGTTTTAACAACTTGCTTTAGTGTGGAAATCCTGCTAAGCAGCATCTATCTCAAATGGCCTATGTTCAGATATTTAATATTGTTCTGTTGTCACTGAGCTGATGGCGTAAGTAGCCCATCCTGCCATCTATGTATTCTCTACAGTTGTATGCAACCAACCTATTCAAAACATTGTGGAGTGGTCTGTATTGAACACTTCCTTCTTTAAAAATGCTGTTTAAATTTTAGCAACTTGTGTAAATTCCAGCCTTATTTTAATGCACAATAACTCAATACCAATTGAAGTTGTTAAATGATGGCTAAAAGGTGAGTTTTAATTTTCTGAGTGTTTCAAAGTTGAGCTTCAAAGTTGCGTTTCTCAGTTTTGGCACAAAGACAATTTGGAAAGGAGGTTTTGTGTATCATTGATTTCAGTGTTTTGCTGAGAAAGGGAATATAAAAAGTGGAGTAGAAAATGGAGTTCTTTTTAAAACATTCATTATTTGTCCCTAGAATTCTTTTGCGAACTAACTTGGTCAATATAAATTATTTTTATTCACAGTATTTAATGGAAGGACCCTCTATTCCTGTTGACCCTATTGTAATGACTAATTCTGAAATGAATTGAGATTGTCATAACAGAGATATTAGTCCCTTAGAAATGTAAGACTGGAAGGAGTAGGCAGTACAGTACATTTAAGTCAAATGCCTAAGTGAGGGGCCAGTCTGCTCAAAGTAAAATGTATTTTAATTGTAGGACCAGCAAATGCTCAATTTAAATACAGCTCGGGTTTCTCTCCTCTTTATGCATGTGACTAAATCGTGCTAACCCTTTGAAAACCTTCCATCTTTGCTCCGTTGTCTTTCCAAGTGATGCATTTGGCGTTTTCACAGTTTGGGTGTAGATCAGTATTCGTTTTCAGGCCTTTTCTGAAACATCTGTAAGGGTCATTAAAAAATGAACTTTGTTTAATTGCGAGGATCCAATGCACACACTTTCTGATGGATGTGC
Source organism: Actenoides hombroni (assembly GCA_024336885.1). Classification (NCBI taxonomy): domain Eukaryota; kingdom Metazoa; phylum Chordata; class Aves; order Coraciiformes; family Alcedinidae; genus Actenoides; species Actenoides hombroni. The sequence continues at coordinate 6,381,440 of WUAM01000179.1, read as the reverse complement.
CGGTGCAGAATCTTGAGACTATTCTGTTCTGCATTTGTAAGCAGTGAGTAGCGTGCTCTTTGCCAAAATGACAAAGCTGAGTAGTTAGTTTTGAAAATTTGAGTAAATCTGTGGCTTTATTGTTAATGAATCTTGGCGACTTGTTTCATCACAGTATCTTTTCAAGCATTTAATGGGAATATCCATCCGGAAGATTACCAGGATGTTTCCATTCCTTGCTTTTCTTTCCTGTGGGTTTCTTTTCCCATGTACTGGCCTGTTCCCTCCTCCAGTTTGGTAATGCACCAAGCTACCTCTCTGAAACCCTCCTGCGTTTCTAGGCCAATAGCTGCTGCTGAAGGGAGGATCAGCTCACACGCTCTCCAAGCATGTGTAGAGAGTTTCAATACAACCTGGAGAGAGTAGGTGTGTGCGATCTGTAGTCTGCCTGCAGACGTTCAAGCATTGGTCCAGAATTGCTGTAAAGCATGTACAGTTCCAGCAACAGTCTCTTCAGTTTACCATAACTGATATTCTCCTAAGTTTATTTGTGTGATGCAGAGCAGCTTGGTCTGAGTGTGTGCTTGCATGGCATAGAGGCAACATCCTGAGTTCAGCAAAGAGGCTCTCTGATGTGGTTTTCCTTCTGAAACTGGAGTAGAACCTAATAGCCTTGGGCCACATTCTGACATCTCTTAAGGATATTTCAGGATAAAACCTTCCCTCACCATAATGAAAGACATTTTTTCATCTCAAGATGCCTTTTGGATGTGTTAATACAATGCATGTATTTAACCATTCCACTTTACTTGGTGGTTGTCACTAATGTTCTTATTTTTGATCTGCCTTTGTTGGTACTCTTAGTTTACCTACCACTAGTATTGCTTTTAGTGTTGCTATTTTGTTGATATCGACAGCAATAATATGAATGAAGTTGTAAGAAGGATCAAAACTACATTCTGCATCATTCTGATTTTAGAATACCATGCAAAATTGCAGCCCTATGTATTTATGTGAATGTTTTGTTTTATCAAAGAGAATAAACTAGATCATTATCTGAATTACGGAATTTTTGTCCACTTCCCTCCCATGGGATTTCAGTGATTTACACCACTGAAATTCTTACAGACAGACCAGTAATAAATAAAACTGCACAGAACATACTCTTAAGTGTGGAATGTAGTGGAAGAAAGGGTAAGGTGACCTAGCAACTCTGTCATCTCTCATTTTTATGATTCCTTGGGGGGAAAAAGAAAACCCTTTTGAGCTGAGTACATTCACTGTAGCAAAATCACTATGAAAGATTCCCAGGGGACACTTGCATAACTGACCATTAGGAAAAAACTGGCACAGTCAGGGGAATACAGCAGATACATTTTCTGTTCTCATTATTATCTTTGTCCCAAGTGTAGGACAGGGTTATATAATCTCAGAATCTCTCTTGCATTATAATGCACTGATCACTGACTGAGGATCTTGCCAAGGTGAGAATATGGTGTTCAAATTAACTCAGTCTTGGGGCAAATTGAAAACAGAAAACCGCTGAAAGTGAGCCCATCTACAGCAATGTTCAACTTTTTACAAATGTGGCAGACTACTCCAAAACCTCAGCTAGCATAAGATAAATGGTATAAAGGCTACTTTGGGCTATAGCATTTCCTGATGTCATTTTTCAAAGGTAGTGTAGTGATTCTTTACTGTACTACTGCGTTAGGTATTGGGAAATTTCATCTCCAAAAAACTTGTCTGTGTCAAATTGAAGATTATTGGTACTGATCTCTGTCAAAAGTAGTACAGTTTTTCTCAGGGAGTAAAAACTTTAGTACTGTGAGGATTGTTTATTTCCAGTGCAAACAACTGCTTCTAACTTCTCCTGTCATTCATGATGAGGTTCCATCTTGATGGTGTCAGTCTGCAGGGTGTTTGAACAGAGACGTGACCACATTTACGCTAATGGGAGTGAAAAACAGCTAGAATTATACTAATTGTGTATGACCCACAAGCTGACTGAAATCAGTGGAAAGGCTTCTATTACTTACAGTAAGTGCTGGAGCAGAAGGTCCTTGGCCTGGCCTTTTGAAGCCCTGGGTATTCTGATTCCCTCTCTCCCTTAGGATCCTCACGGGAATTGTTCAGCACTGTGAATCGCCGAGGTCCTTTCCAGAAAGGCCTTTCAGTGACAGTGATTTTGATAGGTCATTTAAGAAATCATTTAAGCTCTGCTTGAACAATGTGAGATGATATGCTGCCATGTATGCCATGGGGCAGTGCAGCGAAAGGAACTGCAACAGCACAGGGTGCTGGAGTAGCTCCCCCAGCCACTAGACCATTGGGTGTATGAATTTTTATTAGTTTTTTGGTACCATGTTAACAGTTAGTCTATAGATGATTATTATAGAGAGACAGTGGTAAAATAAATAAAAGATCTGCCAACTCTCCCCTGTGTGTTCCCCAAAATGAACTCTGAAATAACACTTCAGACAAGGCAAAATAATTTTTAAAAGCATTTTTAAAGATACATTGTTACTTAATTTTCTGTTATGATGCTATAGAATTCAGTGTCTTGAATTGTTAGATTTCAGCTGCAGATAGCAGTCCACCAGCAGCCAAGTCATTCCCAGAACTGACTGCAACTGAAATAATTTCTCATGGTTTTCTCTGATTTGGTGGACAAGTCCATACAAATACAGCATGTGCCTACAGGTGGAGAGCTTTTCTCTAACTGTTCCAAAAACACCGTATGTAAATTGCCAGAGACTCCTGAACAAGCAGGTTTCCTCTTTGTTTAAAAAATAAAATAGGCTAAAATTAGAAGCATCAGTAGGGAATGATAAATATTTATTAACCTGGGTGCTGGCGCAGTCAAGCTTATTGATTTGGGTCATTAAGCATTTCATTCTGTATCTATCTGTTGAATTATAAGCTGAGTTCAGTGTGATATTTGCCTGGCAATGCCCTGTGCTTTTTCTGTGCTGGGGCACAGCGGGGCAATGACATCAGGCATTCCAAAACAGAGAAAATTCAAGTCAGAGTGATACAAAACCAATGTAAAACCGGCACTTGGAGACTGCTTTAGTCTGTCTTCTGTCCTGTTCAGCATTCAAAGAGCCTGGATATTGCTCTGTGTGACAGCAGGTTCTATTCAACACAAGGAAGTGAGGTAGTTTATGATGCTTGCAGCCCAGCTATGCTTCCCTGTACTGTTGTTACAGGCATACAAGCTTTTGTTTGTCCCTTCTAGCTACAGGAAGTTCAGCTCCATGTTTGGAAGCACGCTATGTCGCCGTATTCTTCTTGTACCCTGGCAAGATGTACCACGCTGAGCTGCAGTGGCCATACTGCAGTCAGTGACTTGAGAGAGGGTATGCACAGGGCTGAGGAAGGAACAGCTCAAAGCATTCATTAAGAGAATACTGGAGACAGAAAGTTTTGTCTTTCAGGGAGCTCTTTGTGACCAAATTTCTTTATCCTGTTACTTGTCCTACCAGTCACATTTCAATTGAAGCTCTGTGCTATAGGTAATACCCTCTGAGACTTCCAACCAAGTTCACATAAAGTGCATTTATGCACTGTTTAAAATTTAACATGGTGCCAGTGAGGTGTTCTGAACTGTCAATAAGTATATGATTTAACTTTAGAATGTTGCCATTGTCAGAAGTTTTCTTCTTTAAAAGAATGAATCTGTTTGTATGCTTGGAATTGTTTAAAGGCAATCCTAGGTTTGTATACATCAATATCCTCTTCAGAGTGTTGGCAGGTAAAATGTAAAAGTGGAGTAGAAGAATAGAAAGGATAAAGATAGGTTTATTTTTAAACTAAAATGCTGTTTCCAAAATATATGCCATGGCCTCTAAAATTGCTACAAGTGTTTGGTTTTGACTCTGCAAACTATTGTGTTTATAAACTTCAGTGATTTGTTACTGACACTCTTGTATGTTACCGATAAACTTCTGTACTGCTTTTGCTGCCTCTGATGTCAATACCTACCATTCCTATTTCAGAATGTACAGAATTCATGCTGATCTAAAGTTTGTCTGTAGGATTAGTTTGTGAGGCTTTTGTTATTGTAGTGCCATGTATCTTTAGGCTATGGTGCAAAGAATGTTATTTTCCTGCACAATATTTAGCCAAATGTAACATGACAGGTCAATCATACTTACATGTCAGCAAAGCCAACCGGAGTGTGAGAATAACAGTGCTAATGAATGCTCATATAGTGCAGGGATTGGCGTCCATATAAAATAAGCAAACATAGGCACCATGCTCTGGTTTTCAAGAAGTTTAGGGTTTTATTGTTGCTGTTGAGATGGACTAACAACATTAGATGCTGTGTGTGCAGAAAAGCCCCAAAGGCCCAAAAGGGCCACTGTATTGCTCTGTACCACTGCATTTATACCCATCCTCACTCAGACTTGTACAGATGTGTCTTTGCTTCATTGGTCCAAAGTTGTTTTTCTCACTTATTATTGGTTGGTATTTACAGACCTTCTCTTCTACCCGTGAGACAGCACATAGGCTTTGCTCTGCCGTTAGCACTTCCTCAAACTTGCTTACATTGCCCGTTTCCCTGTTTCTCCTTCCTCTCTCACAGAAACACTGTAATCCTTCCAAGGTCAGAGCATTGCTTGAAACCCTCGGTCCCGCCGAGGTCCCCTGCAGTTTTTCTGTTCTTGTTTTCTATTACATTGTTAGGCTAATAATAAATACTGGATATTTTAGTTGTGTTATGAAAATTTGCCAGTGTAAGACAGTGCATCGATTAATGTAGAATTTAACTGAGAAATGTGATGATTAAATGGTCATCATCAGGAGATAAATATGAAAACCAGTAAAGCACACAATGGGAGCCACATCCAACAGCAACTTTCTGGCTCAGGAACGAACTTAAAAATATTGCTAAGGTTTCCAAAGGCAATTTAGTTTGACCTTTCATTAAGCACCGATCTCTATAAGGTCACTAAATTACCTTTCCTTAGGGTGGTCACTTAAGCTGGGTGGCATTGTTCGTGTATGGTATTTGCACTACAGAGGTTTAAGAACAGTATGCAAAAAATAACTCTTTCCTCTTTTCTTCCTCTTCATTTTCTGCTAAGCTGTAACTTTCCTGAAGTACTTACACTTCTTTGTGCTGATACCCAGCCGTGCATGTGTATTTTACTTGTCTGGAAAAGTCTCTTTGTGCTTTTGTTGCATCGAAGTCAATCAGAGCTAGTAGTAAATGATGATGTGGAACATTTTGGAAGCTGACAGATAGTGCAGCCCTTACGCTCTGTGTGTCCATTTGTCATTCTCTTATTTGCACTCCCCTATTCTCCTTAGTGTAATTGCTTCATTCTTTTTATGTCACTCATTTCTAAAATCACACAGAGACTGAACCCCTCTATCTGCAGTTGTCAGTCAGTTCCACTTACTGGTTTTCTGCTGTACACAACAGAAGTTTCTCCTAAGTTCCCTTAGTGAATAGGCCTTTGTATATCCAGTTCATAAGTCTTGTTTCAGAACAAGCCCTCTTAACTAGAGGACCGCCTAAGATGTGTAAATTTGTGTATATTTACTACTAAGCAACCCTTCACAGTTATGATGGGGTGCAAAATCCAACACTGACCGTGAAGTTGGGTCTATATGCCTCTCACCTGATACATCTGAGGAAGGGGTATAGTCAAGTTGGAGAAGCAACCACATCACTTTTCAGTGGGACGGGAGGTATAGCCAGTCTGAGAGAGATGGAGAAGGAAACTAGGGCGAATCTGAGGCAGCAGGGAAAGAGAGAGCTGTTTGGATTATATCCATAGGAACAAAAGACAGAAGGTTTTTTTGCCTACACTTAGGAAAAAGTGAGAAAAAACTATGGTTTGAAACCTTAATGCTGGCTTTTCAATTCCAGTGCAAGCTAATAAATTGGAAGGATTTATTACTTAGGCTGGAGCATTCTTATGCTGTCACATGTTTTTATTTTAGGCCAAGGGTTTCTTCTCATATCAGAAAGCAAATGGAGCAACATAGCCTCCACTTGCACTGCACTGTGTGTATTGTGACGTGTATGTGAACAAAATGTGTAGAGATGCTGAAAGGAAGAGTTGGAAAAGCATCTATGTAGTGTCAAGACAATGCGAATCACCAATCTGAGTCAGGATACTAAAGGACGAGTTACTCTGATAGACATAACCTGTTAGAGCTTTTGTCCAGGTTATTTCTGTATCAGTGAAAGCTTTGCCGACCACTGTACTGACCATGGTGGATTCAGTGAAGGGCTCAGAGAGTGGAAAAAATTTAGTATTGTGTTTTGGTGATTGCTGGTTGGTTGTGGGATTTTCTGTTAGGCTGGAAATGCTGAACAGGACCAGGCCATCAAGGGATCCCATGACAGCAGCCTACTGCCCAGATCTCCTGCAAGGACTACTCCACATTCTCAGGAGAAGAATATGCCAAGTAGGAAGTCACTTTCTGAATTAGCAAATCTGGATGTTTTAATTTTCCTGCATCTCTTGCTGGAAACTGTCTTAGTTCCAGTCAACAAACGCCAAATTCCTTCCATAAAATAATAACAAAAAGAGAGCTTTCTCCTGAACTAGTGCCATGAAGCATCTGCTTTCAGTTAGACACAAAATTTTGCTTGAAAACATCCTGCTGGAGATGAACACCAAACTCACTCATTTAATAAATTGATGCCAAAAACAATCTGAAGAGATCTCGGTCGATAATTGGCTTGAAAAGATTTCTCCTCCAGAATATTTGAGGAGCACTGGGGACTGTTGATTCACTTCAGGATATCAACTGTTGAGTCCTTTGCAGCTCAGGCGGAACGCGGCGGTGCTGGCAGAGGCAGCCCTGTCTCTGATTCAGTGGCTGAGGAGGTCTCAGTGCCTGATTGACACCTGCATACCGATCAGGCTCCGACGGGCTGTCTCTGGGCAGCAATGGTAATCAGCATTCGGTGGGCTGTGCGGTGCTCTTGGACTTCTGCAGCTGAACTTGCCATTTCTACGGCCGGAAATGATTATAAGAATGAAGAATTAAAACTCGTGTATCACAGAAAGGCTTGCAGCAGCCTGTGTGAAAATGACCCCCTAGCAGACTGAAGGAATACATCCACCTTTGGGGGTTCTTCTGATTGGGAAAACCAGAGCTTTTTAAATGCAGGTCAATGAAGTTTTACATCAGAAGGCCAGATTTTCACAGTCTTTTTGTTCCTTTAATTTGCAAACGATATCGTTGATCTCATCAAAGGGCTTTCCCAATAATATAACAAGCCTGAGTTTTGTTCTACGCTTTTCCCCAGGGTTGCATTTTATCTACAGTGGGCATCAAAAAGATGCCCGCTCTGTGCAAAGGTACCTGCTTGCCCTCAAACGTGTCAGCCCCTGCCCTGCTTCTCGCTCTCCCAACACTTGGCATTCTGCTCCCGTATCCTTTAGGATTCAAAGTATTGCCCGCCTCAGATTTCTTCCTTGCTTTCAAGAAGCCGTAACAAAATGTCACTTGATCAAGTATATGTATATTTTTTAACTGGATAAAATGAACTGACATGCTTGAAAGCAAGGGCCTTAGTGTTCTCTAAAGCATTTTTATTTTTTCCAAACATACTTAAATTGTATGACCAGTGCACTGTGATCTGTAAGGTCATTTAGTTGGGATAGAAATACTTTGGGGCTTTTTTCCCCAGGTAGCATACTAGAAAACTCTAGAGAAACACCTCTTAACTAGTGTTCTTCAACAGCATACCAGTAAAGGTACTGCTTTATGTACTTAGTTTTGTCCATTTTAATCTGAATCACTTCATGGCATTAAGATATTAAACAGAAATATTTCAGCAATTTTTACATAGGAGAGTGTTTTAAATAATGATGAACAGGAGCCCTGACTCTGGATTCTAAGGAGAAAATACCTTGAAATATCCAGCATCGGGATATTTGCTAATAAAATACATCTGAATATAGAAGAAAACCTCTTTTCAGCTTCTACAAGAGTTGTTTTTAAAGGTGGGAAAGTAGTAAGAGAAAGAAACCTCTGCTGATTCTCTTCCTCAAAATGTGAAAAAAGGACAGTAAACATTCAATTAAGGGAATTCACTTATGTCACAAAATTGTCTTTACTAAATGTCATCCTTTACATTTTGTGCAATTAGCCAGCTCAGTTTCCCCAAATGAATGCAATGTCAAGAGCAACGTGCTCGGTAGAGATAGTATTTCCTGGATAAGGAAGGGAGTTCGGGGGTTTTTTTCAGCAACTTTTTTTTTTTTAGTATCACACTTGGTAGCATTTAACATTTTAAGAGGCAGTTGAGATTTGAGCTGTCAGGTTATGTTCATTAAAGGAATATTGGAAAAATATTTATGATCTAGAGCTGTACCGCTCTGTGGAAATGATGGCATGGGATGGTTTGGGCTGGCCAGAAAGTAGCCAGTCTGGTGGTGAGTACAACGCTGTTGGAGTCACATAGCCGAGAGCATTTACTGCTTACCTCTTTCTTGTTGTGCAGTGCAGTAGCCTGCTTCAGGAAAAGTAGCAGGGATAAAAAAATGTTTGGTTTGCTTTACATTGACATTGGCTTATCTAACAAATCAACTGCTGATTTGACACGTTCTTTTGGGATTGATTGTACAGCACATTACTTCTGCATGGAGCAGTCTCTTGCTGAAATGCCTTCTAATGATACATTGGCAAGTTACAGAAAAATGTGAAGTTCTGGTGCCATTTTCTCAGCAAGACTTAGAGTAGCAGAACGCTTGTGTCTGGAAGAACTATGTGCGCATCTTCTGTAAAACTGAATGTTGGATTGTATTTATAGAACTGCACTTAAGCTAGAGAATTACAATCATCTACTTTTCAAATGTGAGTGGGTGGGAGGCTGCAGAATCCAAACAGAAGCTTCATTTCGGTAGAGAGAAAATCAATGACATGTTGAATTTTAGAGCACGCCTGTCCCCAGGGATTCAACTTCTGACAAACAAGCACCCTGAGTTTATGAACTTGTCAAGTCTCACTTCCAATTTCACTATTCAGTTCCCAAAGGATAATACCAATTTCAGAAGTTCTTAGAGATATGAGCAAGTGCTATAAGAACTGACTACAGTGGTTGGATTGCTACCAGTATCTGTGCCCTAGTTATGGTCTCAAGTAACTACTCAGCAGCTTCAGTAGAGATTTTCTGCTTGTTTGTATCTGTTAAGAACAGCAGAATAGGAAAAGATGCCACAGTCACCAGTTTCCTGGTTGTTCTGGAGGAAAGGGCAGACTGGCTGTACGAGGAGGTAGAGGATTTTGCATTTGTCCAGTACCTAGCGAGTTGTCTTCAGAAGGTGAGATGATACAGTGTCTAGATTTTTTGCCTTACAGAGATGTTAATTAAAAGTTTGATTTAAGTCTGAAAAACTTCCAAAATCATCTAGAAAACATGGTTAGTCATTATGGATCGTACAGTAATTTCATTTTATCTAGTGTGCAGCTTATTAAAATTGACAAAATCCTCATAAAATTGTTCGACAAATGTCATCTGATCCTAGTTGCTCAAAAATATTGAGATGAAGTGTCATAAGCTACTCTTCTAAATCATAATAATGAGTTTCTTAGAACCCAGGGCAGTATGTCAGGTGTAGTCACGCTGTTGAGAGGAGACCATTAGTTCTTTGTGTACATCTGTGTAACACAAAATCACATTAACCTTTCAGACTTACACGTTGCGTTGCAAATAGAGGTCTAATTATCTTTCCACTGTCACCCCCAGGTTTATTTCAAAATTACTGATTTCCAAATGTTCCCCTCTTGAATATCCTTATTTTGGATTTTCATTCTGCAGCTATTAGCATGCATTTATTTCAGTCTGAATCTTATTTCCCTGGGGGAACTTTTACCTATTTTTTTTGTCCCCTAATAATATTTTTTAATCCACAGCAGTATTTCAAGTTCATTGAAACCTGATATTATGAGCAGACTCATTGAAATGGTGTCGCTTCTTATTTCCATTTACCTAGCGACAAAATTGGTCATGACTAGATATGTTCTCAGTTCCAAATACCGTGTTCCATCGTGCTCCCCACTTGGTACTTAGCCATGGTCTTTGTTTATGATCTTCGACCTCTTTTTAATCCAAATCCCTGCTAACAATTTTTTAATAATTAACATTCCTTATTTTAATTTGAATATATGAAAGATTTGATTTTATATCAAAGAAAAACATGCAATCTCAAAGTGATACAAAGGAAAAAATCTTAATTATACAGCTTTTTTTGAAAGCTTTGTACAACATTGAAAGAGGATTCGATTGCCCAAGTGTAGGCATGCAGTCTGTATCTGAGCTTGTCACCTACATTCCCTTTGTAGTAAATGAAGAAAAGGAAGCGTTTTTAGCCTGTAGGTAATAGCATCCTAAAGAGAGGTCTCAGTCTGTGAAACAGAATCGCATTCCAGAAATGCCAGTGTCTCTTTGCCTGCACTAATTGAACAGAGTTCAGACACAGACACACTTTATAGACAGCTAAAAGTAAGCAAGGTGAATTCTGTCATTAATACCGCAAGTGTGTATTTCTTTATTAGACTGGGTTTCCAAGCTTTTGCATTAACTTCAGTAACTTTTTACTTGTGAATCTAAGGCATTATGATCCCTTCCTGTAAAATTTCAGAAGATACTTCATTTGAAGCACTCTGGTACAAGAAGCTGGTAGAATTAAATGCAGTTTTCCCACACTTGGTCACCTTCAGGGTTTTTTGAGGCTCTGCTCTTAGGATGTTGGAAAAAATATTTGTAACAGAAGGTATTTTTTCATAATATTGCTGATTCGTACTGCATCGGTAAGAAGGACCTTTGTCCAGCGGGTTTGTTGTCTGTGCTTTCATCTGCTGCAACTACTACAGCTCTTTGCTAGCACATTTGGAGTGTGAAAGCTCTCAAGAGATTGGAAGGGTTGCTAAGAGCATTGATAGAACTACCACTGTGAAAATTATCATCCTACAAATATCATAAAAATTTATATCGCTGCTACAGTAGACTAAGTCAACTCTTTGATACTGCAAAAATAACTTTCTTGTGCCCTTAACTTAAATCTGTAAAAGACCCGTCAGTTAGGAGAATCTCATCTAATGTCCATTAACACTGAAATAGAGACACAGGTTTTTCTGTGTGCGTCAGTGATAAAGGTTTACCGGAAACAGTCAGAAGTATTGCGACTTCATTTTCACATGAGAATCTTAATCTGCCAAAGTTCACATGTGCAACAGGTGTTTTTCAATGCCAGCAGCTTCTGGACTTCATCATTTAGTGTCAAGTTCTGCTGCTTTTCATTCAGCTTTGTTAGCAAGTCATTCTACTCGGGGGGGGGAAGTAAGTAACGTGATTTTAAAAAATGCTTTCTTCACCTGAATGCACTTGACTGTGTCTTACTCCAGATGGAATAAACAACTGGTCACTTTGTTGCTTTTCCCAGCAGAGTAGCCTCAGTAATTCAGGGAGCCTTTTTCCAGAGACTCACTGCCTTCAGCAATGAGCTCCAGCACAAAATGCGGCAAAATCTATAAAAGCATAGTAGGGCACTCAGTTCACACAGAAGGTACCTGAGGCCTATGAATGCAATTTAGTGCCTTAAGAAGCATTTGTTGTTTCTTCTTCCTCAGTCAAGATGGACTTACCTGTCCTTGTCTTTTGACTGCATGGTAAAGTGGTGTGTGGCACACACAATTGCTAGGCAATCCTATGGCTTAAATACAAAACTTAGCAGCCAAGGCCAAATGATTAACACCTGGCTCTGCTGTAGATGATCCAAGCAAGATGACCACTCTCTGGTTTGAGTGTACATCCGAGCTCACTTACACCTCACTTTTGGTGAAGGGAGCATTCCTAGCACTGCATTCTTTCTATCTCCATGCACACATGCGCCCCCCTCAATTACTATCCGCTTTCTCTGGGCACTTCCATTCCATGAGCTTTACCACGTAACACACCACTTTGTGAGCCTGTTCAACTCATTAAGCTGGCAGGAAGCTAAAAGAATGGGGGTGGGTAGTAACTTTCCTGCAACTTTTTTCCTGCAGGCTTAGCAAATTGAACCAACTCAGCAAGGGATCTGACAAACTCCAAAACTGGTGCAAGGGGAAGGAGATGGGCTGTGAGGAGGAGGAGGATAGGATCATATGGTGTAGGGTCTAGGAGCAAAAGGAAGGCAGAATAGCAGAGGAGTGAGGGGAATTGAAGTACTTTCTTGGTGGAAGCTTAAGTGTTGTGTCAGACTGTACTTGTCCCCCCTGCTGCTCTGCTTTCTGACTGAAGGCTGTACATAACTTGCAGAGTTCATGTCTCAGTAAATTATTTCCTCCAAATCAATGTGGGGTTTAATGGAATAAAATGGCTTAAGAACACGTGCATATATTTAAAATAAATTGCCCTTACAGAATTGCTGACCTGAACAATTTGAAGCTGGGTTTTCATGTAGCATATAAACCACTGTTTTGCACTTTTAAGACCAGAAGAGACCATGTATTTCCCTGTATTTAAATGCTAGTTATGCTTACTATCATAGTATATGCCCTTGAGGTTTTTATGCTTTTAGAAATAGGAATTTATGAAGATAAATCCTAAGTCAGTCTATATGTACATGGCTCCAGTGAGCTCAGACAAAGCCGACTTGCGATGTTTTATTCTTGGGTAAAATTATGTCTTGTGACTGAGCCAATTGCATTGTTCACTACCACTGAAAGGAGCATTGCTGCTCCCAGTTCACAGGCCACTTCAGTGGGCTAGAACTGCAAATAAAGAAAGAAAGAAACAGCTGTAGAGTGGACTGGAAGTGTTTCCTCCATAATTGTGTTCGTGGTGTTAGTGTGGAATAGCTTGCTCAGCTGAGGAAAAAATCCAACCCAAAACCCAGTGCCGCTCACAGTCTAAAGCCAACCCAATGTGCAGTCAGAGAAGTGGAATGGGCATAGAAGTAAATATGTCAGATAATAGCAGTCTGGTTTAGTTCTATAACATAAGGTCAGGATTACTTCAAAGACACAGTTGCTTTTATGTTTTATTAGACATGTGGGAATTTAGTTTCCTAAAAGATGTCTGGTGCTGATGAGTTCTGGGGAAGAGATAATCTAATTTAATATGTAAGTATTCTTTCACAGACAGTTAATATCAAAGCTCTGTATGCCTTTAACATGAAAACTTCTGATAAGAAGATCTAAACTTAAAATAGTTCACTCAAACATCTTTGCCTTTAGTAAGGATTAAAGAAGATTTTTCCATTTCTGTATGATAGAACTGCATAAGGAGAGCTAATGATACAGTCAACAGAAAGTAATTTTGTTCCTGCTACATTGTGCTGTACAATAAAGTTTGAAATTCATGGAGCTCTGATCAGTTTGATTCATGCTTATTTCATTCTCTAAGTAAAGCTTCTTCCATATTGGAAGTGGTATTTATTTATTGCCTTTAACCCTCCAAAAGCCTCTGAGCAGGCCTCTTCCTTTTGCAGTTGGCAGTGCTTTCAGTCAGACGTATCTGGCTCGGCGTGAGGGTCGCATCCTGGCCAGAGCTCAGATCTTTGCTTTCCCTGGGTCAGTCCTGTCCTTGTCTGCCATAGGAGTCCTGGTCAGGAGACTCACTGGGTGGTTGGTCACTGGGAGGGGCTCCCTGTAATGAGCTTGTCCCACGACGGTGAGGGAGGATACAGGTGTAGCTCAGTACCCAGAACCCCACAGTGTTCTAAAACTCTAGTGCCGCTAAGCAGTGTGGCTTGCCGGAGCTTGCGGGCCGAAGGGATGGAGGTCTAGCAGCTTTATTATAGAAACTGACCTTCAGGGGGAACTGTCTGGTTTGGAACAGATGTACTGCTTTGCAACTGGACTTAATAATCTCAGGGAACTCCACAGCACCATCTGCATTTGAACAAATAAATTAAGTTTCTGTCACAGCTGTGAGCTCTGATTTGAATGGATTTTTTAAGTGGCCAGCCTGTATTTTTAATATTCTTACAAACACTAATGCTCAGGTGCTAGAAAAGTATCTAAAGACGACAAACTTAGGTGAAAAAAATCCAAAAGTAGGTTGTTATTTGGTTTTTTTGGGTTTTTTAAAATGTTTTTGCATTCAAGGCTAATTACTCCAAAAGCTATAGTTAAAGAAGAGAAACAACCCTGCAGTTTGTCAGTGTAGATTCTTCTCCCTGCCAAAAGTTAAAGAAGAGCTCCAACTTCAGCAAAGTACTGCAGTGCTGGAAGACTTGACTGCAAGCAATACAGCACCAATTCTCCTGAGAGTTGCAGATATTTAAAACAGGGCTTCTCCAAAGTTCTGATAATGAAAGAATAGACAGACTTCCCCCAAAGAGCTGACAGGTTTCTTGCGAGTACCCTTGCAAGTGAGAGAGCTCCTTCATTAAAAAAAAGTGTAAGTTTGCCAAGTAGACGTGTTAAGAGGCGTTACCTTGCCAACAACTTTTCAGTTTCTGTTAAGCAAGAAATAGATGAATATTAACTCTGTAGTTACTAAACTGATTTATTTCTTTTCTTTGGCTCCTTAAGGCCATAACTTACAAAGTTTAGCTCACTAAATTAAGATGTATTAGCTGGAAATAGTGCTCACTGGAGCACATGTCATGTTTTTAGAGGAGGCATTTTATCCTACTAAACACAACGGGGAACGGGCAGGTTTAAGCCAAAAATAGTATTCTTCATTTTAAGGCTTGTGATATTTTCATTTCACTTGTATATTTTTAGTCACTGGTTGGACAATGTTACAGTTCATCTAAAGAACACGTAACATTCCCTTTTCTTCTTCCAGAGCAGTAATATACACTTGAAATAAAGAAATAAATATTACATGTTGTTGCTTATTGCAAGTGGGTGAAGTACACAAAACGGAAGCTCTAGACCAACACGCGCTGTTTAATAACAGCTGAATCTGGATGCAAAGAAGCAGAAGTGCTTGAAGATTAATTTCCTCCAGTAGAGGAAATAAAAAAGGAAGAAAATTAGTGAAGGATACCCAACTTTGTCTTCAAGACAAAATTAGAGCAAATATAAGGATTCTTTCTAGTATGTTTGTAGCAATGTGTCATCAGGAGAAAGCTCGAATGGGGAACAAGGAACTGTTAAAACCTAAATTCATGACTCAATTTCCATGATTATACTAAAGCAAATGAAATTGTCAAATGTAATTACCTTTAAATTTTGAACATTAGAATGATTTTGCATGAAAAGAACATTGTAATGTCTCTTCTTTATGTATAATGAACACAATTAGAAGAACCAGGGAGGCAGAGGTACATGGAGTTTAAGAGATTAAGATAGTAAAGAAAAATATAAAATCTGTGAGGGACTTGTGGAAATAACATAATCAGAGTATACTCAGATATTGTGGAAATTAGAGAATTTCGCACAGGGCTTTAAGGGACGGTGGGTGTCTGTGACACTGTATCAGGAAAGCATAAATCATGGTTTCCTCTCCTTTGAAATACCACGAAAATGTTTTTGAGGGTAAATATTCATATGGTGATACTGACCTTAGAGTAAGTTTCAAGAAGCTTTTTGGCCTCTAACACACTTCTTATCCTTTCATAAAACAGAGTGTAAACTGGCTCGTACAAGAATGTGATTACAGTACGGCTCAGAAATTGTTCTCTCTCTTGACACAGAGGTTTATCAGTAATGAGTTCTTGAAATCTTAGTTATTCCAGAAGTTCTGTGTAATAATGGCACCCAAACTCTAAGTAAAGGAATAAACAGATAATTGAAGATAAATTCCTTGCCTCAGGGTAGATTTTTTCTGAAAGAAACCTACGCTTTACTGTGAACTTTAGCTTTTCCTTCTGCCCCTTAGAAATTTAATTTACTGTTAAAGTTGCCTAATTGGCCTAGCATGAGAACAGTTACTTATCTAGGCCAGGCACTTTTTCATATTTAATTTATTTTTTTTTTAATGTTCTATCTTATATCATTGCTTTTTATGTGTGATTTTATGTAGCTTACAGTAATTACAGAGAAATATTGAACTAGATCTCCTACAAGTTGACGCTATGAGGTTTTGAAAACATCTACTTCTGATGTTTTTCTCAGCAGGATCCATTTCATTATTATGAAATTATTGCAAGAAACCAGAGCTTTTTGCCTGTGACTCCAGACAATAATATGTGATGAAGGCTCTGATAAAAGAACAGTAGAGAGCTAAGTCTGGTAAAGCGAAATCTGCAGCTATGAAAAACAGAAGTTGTGGCACAGTAAATAGGATAATATCTTCGAGCTTTCAACATCTTCGGTTGCTCTGTGACAAATGTAGGACAAAGTGAAGAATCAGATTAAACCTAAGAACATCAGAGTGTTTGGGGTGCCAAAAGGTGCACAGGGAGATAATTCATTTTTTGATTGCTTGATTTGAAAGATACTTCATCTTCATATCAGAAACTTTGCTTTGTGTGATGACAAATCTCACTGCTTTCAAAACAGACAAAATAGGAAGGAGATGCGGGTGCTGTTTGGTCTGAGACACAGAAGATGTGGAAGGGCCATTTAGACTGATGGGAAAACAAACCAAGCTTTTATCCAAGAAGAGAATTTTTTTTTTTCCCTATCTAATATTCAGGCCTGCAGTTACACATGAAGGGTTCATTTTTATTTCTCCATTAAAAACAAGAAGACAGACAGTCATGTAGTGGTAGAAAAAAGTGATATGGAGGAGAATTTGTGGCCTTCCTTCATGTGTGTTTTCATTCTACATAAGCTCAGATGGAGAAGAATCAAACAGCACTTGCACCGAGATTCTTGCCCTGAGCAAAGCCACTTCTTATTTCTGGATAGGCAGCATAAGGCAAAAAGCTGCCGTGTTGAACTCCAAGCACAGGTTATTAATTATTATTTTTTCCACATAAAAGTATTAGTGATGATAACTAATAAAACACCAAAGGCAATGTTGGTATTGGCTACATTTTCTTTGAAAACTGAAGGTGGGGTTTTTTTTGTTTGTTTGTCTGGTTGATTTTTCAGGTCCTAATAGCACTGTGTCAGAAGGGATTTTTCTTCAAAATTCGTGCTTCAAGCTTGCCTTTAATCTGATGTCAGTGTTCTTTCATTTGCTCTTTATCTATGCAATAGGTTCTTTAATAGTTAAGCATTTGTTTGTTGCTCTTTTCCCCTGTTAAAGCTGTAAATCATGTGGTGACAGAAATTCCAAATACCTATCTTAATTTTTTGAAACAATGAAAAGCAGATTTTTGAAAGAACAAATAGACTTTTCATCTAAGAGTATTATTAGTTGTTCTATCAAGAAAACATTTATTTTCACAGCAGTCCTCCAAATAATTTAATTATAATTTGAGTTTTAAAAGCTTAGCAGTCCCTTTGTCTCCTAAATTAGGCTGTCATGTCTCTTACATGATTATTCTCACTTTCAAACACGATTATTTTCTTTTCTTTCATGTCCCTTTCAGTCTACAGTCCTCCTCTGCTAAAACTGTGGACTTTTCAGGGAGTAAGAGCGGAGTTGTTGCAGCTGGTGGGTTTGGTCTTTGGAGCATCCTGAAGTATCATTTCACAAATCTTTTGCCATGTGCAAGTCTGTTTTAAAAGAGTTCAGGCTCTCCAAGCCTCTTTCTAGTGCTGCTTCTGCAGGAGAGCTGGTAAAAACTTAGGGAAGCTCAGGTCCCGTTCTCTGAATAGTAACAAATGGTGACTAGAGAGCATTTCATTATTTGTGAAACTATTCCTGAATTACTAGTCTGTGTATATGTAATTAATTAGAAAATATATGTATATTGTCAGTGGCATGCAGTGTCATATATGTGAATGAGTATATAAATATATAGATGTGTGTATGGATATATGCATAATGCCGCTGATAAATGCCAAGCTAGATTTCTTTTTTTGTGGTAATACCAGAGTGTTTGTTCTCACTCAGTCTTCGAATAAATGCTGCTTATTTCTGTGTGCTATCTGAGTATCAAGTACAAGAAGTCTAATGTGCGTATTTTCCCTGCGGAAATACTTCCTTCTAGTGAGTTCTCCCAATGCTTCCTAGTTTATTTTCCTCATCTGTCTCAGCTTATATTAATGCCATGCAGGTCCTTAATATCTAACTTGGCAATTCAGAGTCTGAATGAGTGTCATTACTGCTAACTCAAGCCCATGTGGACATTCCCAAGCTTAGCTATGCCTCGGTTAGCTCAGCTACTGATAGAAGGGCTGCCGGTGCAGCACAGGACTCAGCACAGTCTGTCAAAACTCTTCCAGGACCTCAGGGAAATATGGGCAGATAGTCCGTGGATTGTCATTACGTGTTACTCTTAATTAAAAGCTAATTCAAGATTACTTCGGCATGTGCTCCCCAATGTTGAAATATAAGGGAAAAAACAAGAATGCAAAAAATAACACGTTCTTTGTATCTCATCAAATTACAAATCACTGTGATCTTAGGGACTACATAGCAGACAAGCATTATGATGCAAACAGAAAAGAAGAGGAAATATAGTAAATCCTGTACTGTGTACCACACTTTTCCCCAGGTATCTAGGGAAAAGAGGAAAGTAGTGCCAAAACCAGTTGGGAATTCAAGACAGGTTTTTAATGGACTCATATACCATTTAAGCATCCACACACCCAATCTGATTTTTCTATAGGCAACATTTATTCATTTGCAGTTGTCTGTATGGAAAATGTAGTAGATGTATTTTGCTCAAGGAATACAGTGCCCCATAAATGACTGTGTGAGCTTCTTGTCCACTGTTTCCCAATGGATGGGTTTTCAGCTGGATTAAGATTTAATTTCATGTTATCTTTTCCCCTCTGAAAACAAAAACCACAGGCACTTTCCTGCCTAGTTATTTTGTAATCTGGATTGTACTTTTGACAACTCTCCAGTTCAGTGCTTTTTTGGCAGTGCAGCAGACTAGTGCTGTGATTTGCAGGCTCAATGTAATGGTCACATCTCGTGATTCAGAAGCTGACAGTTGCTTGTAGCAGTTTAAAGTAAACCTGAGCATTTGAATTTGTGTAACACCTGACCCTTCTCATTTTTAAGTTCAGTGCTTTGTTTTATTTTAATTAAGCAAATTGAATGTTGGGAGTTACAAAGAAATAAGAACAAGCAAAACAGAGCAGCTTATTACATGCTGGTGTAAATTCGTGCCCTGTCTGCTTCTTGAGCTTTGTCCGCAGTTTTGGTTCCTTTGCGTTGCAGAAATAACGTAAATTTGGCAGGTATTGAGAGGTGGATTGCAGAGATGATCAAACATATGGAACAGCTTTTAAATGCACAGGAATAAGTACACCATCACTCTTCAGCCTGGAAAAACGCCCTGAGGGAAGACCACGAGTAGCACAGAGACAAGGATGAAAAGGCAATGAACATTCCTTGGTTCTTCCACTACAAAAACTTAAAGGACCTCAAATGAGAACAACAGGTACAGTGATTCCTCACAGGCCAAATAATGAAGGTTTCTTATCAAGAAATGATGAATTTATAGAGGAGAACGGTCTGCAAGGCTATCGTGCACAAATGTGAATGTGGTCCGTGGTGTAATTTCCTCAATTCTGGGAAAAATTCAAATAAGTATCACAGCCTGGGAGCCATCAGCTTAATGTTCTTCACCAAGTGTTCATTGTTAGTATTCTGGAGATCTTGGATCTAGGTGGTAGGGCTGTTCTTTCCCTTTTTTGATGAAAAGCACTGTAGAACATTTTTCAGGATAGGACCAAAAGGAATTAGACTTATCTAAATACAGAGTTTATAAACCTGGTTATCACATTTTTATCTAAACCTGTATAAATGGAATAAGACCTGGAGTCCCCAGCTGGTTGTGGTCCTTTACATTTTAAAGATTTTAAGCCAAATTTCTTAGGGTTTGAAAAGATCGGGATTGCAGTAGTGTAAGTGTTTCGATGGTCAGATAAGTGGAGATTCCTTCTTCTGTCTAAGAAGATGTGTTACCTGTTTCTTCAACTGCCATTTTAGACTTCACCTGGGAAACCCGAATGAATTCTCCCCATTTCCATTTGGAGGCACTTTGCAGTTTGGGTCTTGAATGTTTCCATCGGTCTTTTATCCATCCCTGCTACTGTATTTTGACGTGTATGTGTTAAGGTTTTGATGTATGTTTTGGTCTCACTCCGTATTTGTTAAAAGGTGACCTTTGGATTTGATTGTTTGGCTGACTTCAGTGCTAATAAGCTGAAGGATGAGGTGTCTAATGAATCCTGTGTATAGAAATAATGATAGATGACTTATTTGGAATTCTACAGACACAGCGTGGCTGAGCATGCTGAGGAGTCCCTGGAACTGAACCAATCTTACAGTGAGAAGCTTTATTGATTACACAGAGACAGGGCACATTTTAATCACTTTTACAACACTGTACTGCCTAAGGTACTAAAATCCATTAAAGGAGGATTATAAACTTTGTTTTAAACTGGATCCTAAATTGTTTCTTGATGCACAGTCAACAGCAACTCCGTGAGATCAATCACAGTTACTAAGGCATATTTAAATCAACTTGTTTAATTTTAATTGCTTATATGTCTGACCCTCTGTGAGGCAGCTGTTCATAAAGCTGAATTGCTTTTCTCCCAGACAGGAGTTTCGCTTCACTTTGTAGTAGATTTTTGCCTTGTATGCTAACCAGCATTTTGCTTTCCTTCTCCCTTCTTCCTCCTGGCACACGATTCTCATTTCTCTTCAGATAATTTTCTCTTTTTTTGCCTTCTACCCTCATTAGCAGAAGCTGCAGCCTTGCCAGTGAGTCAACTTTAATAAAGTAGGTGGATGTTTGAATTATTAGTTGATGTAAAGTTACAGACCTAGAGCTCTTTTCAGGAGCCTCCGTTAGCCTACGCTACGTGAGTGATTATACTTGTGGACTCCTAATGAGATCATAAAATCTGCTGCCCGTACCGATGGGTGTGTTGTGAACAGGTACATTTAGCTTAAACTTGTATTCGGCATGCATTTTAGTGCCCTGTGCTCTTTTTTTTTCTTAAGGGAATTCTCTAAAGCTATTTAGTAATTTCATTCCTGCTTTTGTATCTTCTGTCACCCTGTATTTTGGTGGTGAAAGATCCCTCTTCAGTTTGTATCCATTTATTTCCTTCTTCCACAATCTGAAGTTCATCACAGACTTTGGTACCGGAGAGGGAGTAACACACCTGAGTCTTAATCTCACACATAATATATTAAATATTACTGTTGCCCTAATCTACTTTTGATAGAAGAATATTGGGTGCTTTCAAATTTCCAGTTGACTTTGAGGATTTTCTGTGTCCTTCCAGAGGCAGTTGGAGCTTCTATTTCTGGTCAGGACTTTAGGATGATAGTAAATGCAAGGAAATAAGACTAAATGTGTCTTGTAATACAAAAAGGGTTTCCAAAATTCAGTGAGAGTTTAAAGGAGAATATACAGTTGGCAGAGGTGGTGCTGTGAGGGTTCATCGGCTCTGGGATGAACTCCCTCATTGGTCTTAAATAGCTCGAATTTGTAGTGCGTTTCTGGAATAAACAGCTATATCAGTGTGACTTTGTTCTTAATTGTCTGGAAGGGCAAAATTTTAAACTAGAGATCTACTGAGGTGAATTTATCCTATAAATAAAGCACAAAGACTCTTTGTTTAAAATTACCTGAAATGTTACTAGCTTTATTTAGGTAGATCTCTCCACAGAACTGCCAGATAGGAAAACAAATACATGAGTGAACTGTTTTTCTCTGACTGGGCCAAATTCAAGAAAAGCTGTTTTAGTGTAAGAAGGAGGGAAGATTTGCTGCTATGTGCATATAATCTGGGAGAGTTCTTGTTATGAATAATGGGCCATCTGTATCGGAGGAACCCCACGGCTCACATATATCAACCGACTACCATGGTGATGGACATCGTATCAAAATCTCACTAAAATAAATTTCTAGGATATTCTCCTTAGTTTTTGTTACAAGTCCCAGGCAAACGCTCCCAGAAATGAAAATTCTCTAGGCAATATTAAATGTAACTCAACCTTGATTTGCCAGAATTCATCTTTGGAATGGAAAAATTGTTTGTCTCTATGTCCAATTAATTCTTGGCTTTCATTTGAAACTGCCAGCAAGTCTGTCAACCCAGTTTTGATGGGTTTTATTTATATGATATAAATCCTTGTTGGCTGAGAATTAGTCTCATATATATTGGAAGGTGATTTTTTTATTCACTAGCAACCTGGATCAAAATGTACACAAGAGACCTGAAAATGGAAGAATCTGTCTCACCTGAAGAGCCACAGAACCAATCGCTCTCTTTGAATAGCTTTCGACCCAGCTTGCCCCGTACAGGCAGCAGATGAAGCGATGAAAGTCATTATTAATAGAAAACAAAATAGATGTGTTATCATCTTCCTGCCTAAAACCGCTGCTAGAAAGTAAGTTTCCTGAGTTCCTCAGACTTACTTTATATAATGGAAAACTTCCGTTTTCTGTACTTGTGAGATCTCTCAATTTATTCTCAAAATGAGAAACAGTAACGTCTGTAATGTTTTTTGATCAAACACTTAAGACATATTGCAGAGTGTTTGAGAGTTATTGCAAGTTTCCTTTTGCAAATGCTGCTTGGATTCATTCCAACATTTGGATTAGGCCTGTGGGTTTTTGCTGTTATCGATTTTAATGTTACTCTCCAATACAGATTTCCCACTCATAATCTTTCTCTTACCACAGAGGAAGGCGGCAACACTGTCGTTCCAACTCTCTGTATGTGGACATCAATCCTAGCTGGATTATTTTGCCCTTGTCTGGGACTCATGCTGATATCCCAACTGTCCAGTGACGTATTCATGTGTAAAATAACCAGGGTTCTCGTGAGCTGATACATCCTGGTTCAGTTGATGCTTTGGCAAGTTTTTGATCTTTTACAGCAGCCTTGGGGATTTGCTTTGACAAAGAGAAAGGTTATATAAGTCCAGCAAGAATAAAGAGTCACTCAAAGCAGTTACCTTTTCTTAGATATAGTATTATTTAAAAAAAAAAAACACAAAAAAACCCACCCTAAAATATTTTGTGACCTGGACTCTTCAAAATCACTGTTAGGTTCATGCAGTATCTTTACTCTCTTCAAGCTAAAACACAGAGCTGTGTTCATTCTGACTCAGTGTATACCCTGAGGTGATGTGCCAGTGTCCACCAGGAAAAACCTGAGTGTTAACGCTGCGGAATCTATCAGGACCAAATCCATCAAAGTCCACAGACATCAGTATTGTTAGGAATGTGTTAAGGACATATTTGAGTCAAACAAACCATCTCGTGCTTTGTTTACTGATAAAACAGCCTCCATTAACAACTTGACTACCTATTTAATTGGTTCCAAATCATCTCTTACCGTTAAAGCTGTAGAGTAGAAAATGTACATCAAAAAAGTGTGAATTGCAGGAAAAAATGATGCCAACTTCATACTCTGTGTTGAACTTAATTTGTATTTCCGTATTCTCTTGTTATTTAACGTGCTTAAGAGAAAGTGAATGTGGAAAAAAGAAAAGTGTAATTTAATATATAGCAAACTTAAAACTTATGCACATAAATGTAGATGTGATAGGCTTCTGGAGAATGAAGATGCAGCGATGGCCTTTAAACAGTTACCACAGATCTGAAGGTCATGGCCCCAAGCAGAAGAGTAGACCAAGTTTGGGAAGATTTTTTGCCAAATCCTTAAAAGACTTGGCAAAATGAAGGTTTACTGAAAACAGAGGGAGATGCATGAGCAAGTCCTTATAAGAAGTGATAAGGGCAGGAGTGTGGGGAGCTTCCATCACTGGAGTTCATTGAGAATGGGTTTGACAGTCATTTTAGAGCTGTCACTGATCATGTCCTGGGTCAGAGAGATGGTTTATATGACCTTTTAAAGTCCACTCCATTGTTCCTTTGTCATCTGCTTCTGTAGTGAGAAGTCTTTTAGAAAGGGTCCCGTTCCAAATACAGCTTCTGTTGGGGTTTCTTTTGAAATGGCAGTATGAAAAAATATCCAGAGAAGAAAGGTGATTATCTGCTTTAGATGAGACATTTTTATATTGTTATAAATTCTCTGCTAGAATATTTCTAGGTTAAATACATATGTGGAGTATTTGAGGGGTGAGATTAGAGTTCCCAAGGCTGTCCCTGTGTCCTCAGGTTACCTTGAAAATGAATTTTCCTATTTCTGCATTAGGTTCACTAAAGGATGGGACAGTCTTCTGCCCAGGTAGGTTTTCACGGCCACATTATGCCTTAGCATAATCCCAGTGAAGCCGATAGAACCACACAACCGGAGAATTTTTGGTTAAACAAATAGCACTGAGTATGTAAGGTACTGGGCTGTTTACTGAGATGCTCTCAAGTAGTTGATACTAGGCTGATAAGATTTGTTTTACACAGATAGCTCTATGGGTAGTTAGTGAAGAACTGAAATGATTACTGAAAATAATTGATTTTCAAACTATAATTCTTTCCCAATTAAAATTATCCCGAGGCACTCAAAAGCTATAATTTAAAGTTGTAACAGAAATCTAAGCAAGTCCTCTCTTGCAGTATTTTTTTTTAGATATAATAACCACCATTTTGAGTTGTAGCAGCAGTAAAAAGTGTAAATTATTTAACTTTTTTTTTTTTTAATTGGATTAAAATTTATTATGGTGTGGTTTCCAAATGTGTCCCAACCAGAAAATTGGAGGCCATTTTTCAAGTTGAGGAAATAATGGATAAAAATCCCCACTCTGGTGTAATCACCTGAAACTTTACCATTTGCTTTAATGACATCAGATCTTACCCAGTGCCCTAAACCAGATTTCAGTAGAGCACAATGAGAACAGTATCAGCCCTGGTCATGTGAAATACTGTCACGAGTTTACTGTGGGCTGCTAGTCTGGTCACTGTAGTTCCAGAGGGTTTTGTACAGACCTACTTTGGCTGTAGAGATGAGAGAAGCCGAGATTTCAAATAACGAATTTTAATGCTTACGGCGTGGGGATTCTCTCTTCAAACAATGTTGTTACGCAGCAGCAGCAGCAGCAGCCATGATATACGTGTGCTGGGAAATGAAGGGGGATATTTAACCCAGCCTCTCTTTCCCTCTGTACCCTTTCTGCTTTTGATCCACACAGGATCCTTCCAGTCCACTTTTAAGACTCCCACTTCTGTTCAGTCATTAGTCCGCTCAGCAGCCTCTCCTTTTTCCAACCTTGCCTCTGATTTGGTGCAAAATTTTATGTAGGCTTATTTTTGTGAAATGGAATTTGTAAAGGGTTGTGGTTATTTGACATTAGAACTTGCAAGAGAAAATGTGATACACTTGAGATAATGCTTACATGAAGTAGCGTACAATAGTAGTTATTGTCAGTTCAAAGAAAGGTAGAGATCTTTGCTGGCATTTACTTTATTTCCAATTCAGGTTTGTCTGACTCACTTCAACAAGAGAAATATTTGTTTGCGACAGAATTAAGTTCTTGCCCAAGAAGTTTTCCATCCCAACCCTTGCTTGTGGGCTCTACTGATAGAGTAACTTCAGTATCATTATGTCTACTCGGTGCTTTGACTTTGCCAGAAAATATTGATCTGCAGCATGATCTGTCCAAGGGCAACAGCACCATTAATTGCTAAGTGATCTGCAAAACAATTAGAGACCTCCTGACTGTTGGACAAATAGATGAATGGAGCTGTCTACCTAATCAGATACAGTTGGATTTATCTGTGGACCCAGTTGTGTTGTTCAGAACTGTCTTTGGCATCTGTCACTTGCCTCCTTCTCACAGTATCATATGCCACGCTCTGCTTTGCAGGGCTCCTGCTGAAAAGCCTTTGACAAGAATTTTCTTGGGGGTGTGCGGGGGAGATGGGCAGAGTTTTGAAAGAAATTCTTATCCCCTATCTGCATTCTCAGATTTGCTTTTTCAGAGTTGAGCAGGATTAATCTAAAGATTATAAGCATACAGAAAGCTGTAATTCACATTTGCATTAATGGCACGAAGGCAGGACAAACACATTAAAAATTAACTCAGAGCCTGGATGCAGTGCATTTAGCACTTACGGAAATGAAGGGGATTGATGATTTTCTCAGCTGTGTTTTTCAGCACCTAGTGCAGTGGGAGTCTGCCCTTAAATTAGGTCTCTGAGGGCCAAATGGTAAATGGTAAGAGTTAAGACTGTGCATTTATCAGTGTCATATTTTGATATGAAGGAAACCGATTAGGGAGAAAATACACAATTAGTATCAGCCCCCTTAAGGTTAGATGGCACAAATGGTGCACAAGTATCCTCTACTTAAAATGCCTGGATTGAGTTCTGGGCGATTATCAGAAAAAGCAGAGCAGCCTCGGTGAAACATTCTGTCCAGTGAGTAATGGGGTACTAAATTTGTGATGCAGCAGAGTGATTCTGGTGAGATGTCTTCTTATGAACACACTCGTGTTTTCCTAAACATTCCTGCTGTATGGTTCCAGAGTCTTTGAAGGATTTAGTCTACTGTTTGAGGGAGCGTAAGTAAACTGTATTTTCTTCAAGACAGATTGTCCTTGTAGTAGCGTGTTACAATGTTTAAAAAAGTAAACATAAGCACCATATCATAGGTTGAAGCTTTTTGTACTTTTTGTGTGTGGTACTTAGTGCCTCTAGACAATTACCTCTTTGTTAGCAAAATTCCTGTGGTGGTCCCTCTGTCAGTGCAGCTAGAATTTGAAGTTGCTTTTAGTTTAAAAGATGTACTGATTTTAAGGCATTTTCCTCTATACGGTGTTAGTTTAGCACAGTACCAGTGAGAAGTATACCCAGTGGGTAACTTCCAGTATTCTTATTTCTGTACCTGGCCTAATTTTAGTCAGTAGAGTTCAGCAGAAAAGTTGCTATTTCTTACAGTACAGGCTTTGCTTCATACAGCACAAGGGCCAGAAGATGTGCACAAGCAGGAAAGCTCATTCTGGAGAACAGAAGTGTGTAGGCTGCCTCTTTATAAGTGATTTAGCACCTGCTTCTTTTAAGGAGTGGTTAATCTTTCTAAATTAGCAGCAGATCCACTGACCGTCCTTCCAATCCCTCAGAGGAAAAGGGATGAGGGAGTCCCAGCGGTGAGGCTTTGAGAGCAATCCTCATTATCCTGAGTCTCTAGGCAGGGCACTGTGAAGAAGCCAAGAGGATTTATCTGGCAGATAGAAGGATTGGAGGGGAAAAGGGATCCTTTTAAAACAACCAGAAAAGCAACCTACTTCTTGTTC
This sequence comes from Actenoides hombroni, assembly GCA_024336885.1. NCBI lineage: Eukaryota > Metazoa > Chordata > Aves > Coraciiformes > Alcedinidae > Actenoides > Actenoides hombroni. The sequence goes on along the minus strand of WUAM01000179.1, from coordinate 6,354,313 downwards.
CTTTAAGCAGCAGCTCCTAAAACCCCTGAACTTTCATATAAAAGTTGCTGTGTGGTTCCTGTTATTCTGTTATCTTTCCAACATCAGCATTCTACGCATAGATACAAACAATCCTGTTTTTCTGAAACGATTCACATTTCAGTAGGATGGTTTTGTGATGCTTTCATTGACATCACATCAGGGTTAGGTGGTGCAACAGAATAATAAACTGGCTTTTCACTTCTGCGGACAGGTGTTCAGATAAACTGTAGATCACCTGTAAAAACGAGTCTGGCAGTCCTGTCCCTACTGTTCTGTTTTATAGCCCAAGAAGGGGAAGAAGAACATGAAAAATACTTAATTCTTGGCAAGCTCCCAGTTTAATTTTCATCTATCTATTCTGCTGCCCTGCATTCAAAGAAAACCAAACATAAATCATAATGCAGGTCACAAGAAAGGTAACAGAAAGTCTGAAGCAATAACCTAAACAGTGACGATAGAATTTTCTAACAGCACAGCAAAGGGTAGGTGTTCATAGCAGGGGAGATTTGGTCTTTATTCGTACATGATTTCAGTTTCCACAGTTACTGGGATGCTGAGGATGGGAGTAGACTCCCACAGCTCAGCTCTGCTTTTCCTAGCACTGTTCCTGTGTTACTGGCACTTGGATTTTGGAGCTGTAACACTGCTATTTCTCTTGCATAAGCAAACAGCTTTCTTGAGAAAATGACATAGTACTTAGTTATACATGACACAAGAATTTTTCTGTAGTTTAAGGTGTAAAAATGGAGGATTTGGGCCTGTAAATATTTTATACAATGAAAATAATTTCCTCTTTTCCTGAAGAAATGCTTTGATTTATTTTTTTTCTGAAAAATCTGCAAGTGCTTATAGTCAGAATCTTAGAGTCAGAGTATTATAATTGAGGTGGGCCATTGTAGTGCTGCCTAGAGTTTCTCCGTGGGTCAGGCTCTGATCCAACCTATGCCTCATGCAGTGCACTGTGAATAATCTCTCTCCCTTCTGCCCAGCAAAAGTCCATCCATGAGTGTCCATCCCAACAGAGCAGAGCACCGTTTGCTCTTGAGATCCCCACAGAGAAATGGAAGAGGATTTCTCTAAGGCTCTACGTGTCACTGCACCTTAGTTTAAAAAAACCAGCCTGTCATGAAAAACCCCAAACTACATGTTTTCAGTAAAAACCAGCCTTTTTTCTGCACAAGAGCCCATGTGCTCTTCCCAGAGCATGTTCTTCCCAGCAAACAACTTGGAAGTCACAAGATTTGAGCTTTCTCCTCTGGACTTTGCAGTGACTTAACTGGAGAGGGCTGGGTTCTGCCACCCTTATTGACACTTGATACTTTTGACCTTATTCACACTCGGGAGTCTTTTTCCTATTTACATAAGCCTATGGAAGTCAGGTGGGCTGCCTGTAGCTGATGGTGATACTTACTCAAGAGGCTGGGAAATAAAATCTTGATAGTGTATCATGCAGCCTTACTCTTAAACCAGACATTAACAGTAGCCTTTAAAGCTCTCTGTGGCTGCAGAGTTGTGTGCAGCAATATTCAGTAACGGCTGCTTTTAATTCAGTTGTATGTCATTCAGTTTAGGGTAGAACCTGACTCACTTGATACAGAAAAAGTCCTTCCTTTCCCTTTCCATCCCATTACTCTGTTTGCCTGATCAAAGGATTTATGGTAATGTTGTCATCCTCTTCATTTCTGTTTGCTAAACTGAATTAGTAGCAGCTAAAGTATATTTTTTAAGTAAGAAACTATTAACACTTTCACTGCCATCACCGTAAACATTCACCTAATAGCCAAACACAGAAGTTGCAGGCAGTTTGCTGTGTATTTCAGTACCTAATCCCCAGCTGTTCCATGTATACCAGCTGCTGAAACAATGAGCATTCATCACGAAGATGTCTGTAATTTAGTCATACATTATCAGTAACACACCAACACATTAGCTTTAAAAAGTGCCAGTAATTTAGAAAGAATGCTAAAATTAAATCACATTTGAGATTAAATAAATAATGTTGGCTATTGCAACTATTGTTCATTTGAAAAAATCTCAAATGTTTCTCTTACACAGCTATTTAGTTTTTTTAAGGATTTTAGAAATACATACTGTAAAAAAAGTCTTTTTTTCAAAACTTTGACATTTCTGAGTTCCAACTACAGTCTCCTAAGTTTTAGGCTTCTGAGTAAGGTTTATAGTGCAGCACTTGGATGCCATATTAAAAATTAAAAATTAAATTTAATGTCAAAATTAATCTTTTCAATTAAAACTCTGTTGAAATACCCATTTCTAAAAGAGAAACTGCTATTAATAACAAAAAAGTGTAACGATAGGCAGTTCAAGCTTTTCATTGTCCTGTACTTGGGAGAAATTTCTGCTGGCTGAGAGCGCTAATAATCTTTCATCTGAGGAAGATTCATAGTAGTTTTCATTTGTAGTTTTCAGAACAAAATGTCTGTCCTATCCAGAAGGTCACCTGAGTCAATCAAGTACGTAAGACTGATTCTTTTCTTTCCCCACACTCATCCACTTTATCCAAGAAGCCTACTGTAAATTTGAGTGTTGTGCAACTGATTTTAAAATTAATTTACTTCTCAGACTTGTTGTGTGTGTGTGGGAAAAATAAATCTCTAAAGAAGTGTTTATTCATTACAAACACACATTGGAAATGCTGGCCGGAGAAATCATGGATCATTAATGTTGGATACTTCCACTTGCATCTTTTCCTGTAAGCATATTTAGTCTGCTGAATGTGAGACTACTAAAATTCTGTGCCCAGATCGAACTTAAAAATAGTCCTACCTTAGTTAATTTGCTAAGAGGAAAAGAGTTTCTGCAAGTTCTGTGTCATGAAATAGCACTATTGTATTTATAGTCAGCATTTCCAGAAATAAGACATTCAACCACATCTTCACAGGCAGGTAAGAAAAGCCTATTCCTGTTTACAAGATTGTGGTAATGAACCATGAAGGATAGTGCTTTGAAGCCATCTGTCAAGTAGCTGCCTTCTTTTGGTAATTGAAAGTGATTTAATACATCTTAGAAAAGAAAGGTCGAATCGTGGTGTAATTCTTCCCTTGTAGAGAACCAGGAGGCAGCAGTTTCCTGGAGACAATAAGGAAAGATAGATGCGCTCTCTGCATCTCCAAGAAGTGTCAAATGGAGCCCCTGCACTGTGGTACTAATTGAATGGATTAACAAATACGAATGGTTGCTAGCAAAGAACTTAAAGGTTAATTCTTTACAGCATTTGCTGTCTCCTGCAAACAGATGTTCATTCTCTAGCACTTGCAAGACTTTAACTTATGTTTTTTGTAAAAGTGTATTTCACCCAGATTACGAAAAGTTTTCTTTTCCCCCTGTTCCTGTAGTAACCTCTCTGACGGTAGCGATATTCATTGATACCCAAACTTGAATACATCAAGCATGAAGTTGATATCATTTTCCACTACCCTATAATGTATTTTCATTTTCACTGTGTAGACTGGAGCTTCTCCCACTCCTTGCAGACCTCTAGAGATTATAATTGTGACAGGGGGAAATATATCCCTGCCTGGGAGATGCAGTTCTATCAGCCATCCCTGGAAAGAAAGGATGATTTAACTGCCAGTAAAGATGTCAGACAAGTCCAATGAAATGCAGGGTTGTTAGCAAGTGAGCTGGGTATCATACCTACCTATTGAGGTGTTAGTAACCCCGAGCCACCTCCATCTATCACGTTACACAATGGATGGAAAATAAACATCATGAAATAGTTCTATCTCAGTCTAAATAATCATCCTAGAAAATGAAAATAATCCACATTTTTAGGAGATTTCCTTCTTCCCTAATGAGTGTAACAAGGAGTAAGAAGACTGGTAAAATGAGTCCAGTACAGAGCCTGTATTGCTCTGTTCTCTGAAAATCCTTCAAGGACCAAAATGGAGAATTAGAGATAAAATGGATCATCTCTAACGTTACATCATCTACCTGTTAAGTCTGTTTTCCAGCACAGATATCGTAGTCCACTGACTTTTTAACATTTTTTCCTCTTTTATTTACAAATTACTCTCTGTGTGGCATTAATAGATTTTGTGCTTGGACTAAACTAGTGTTGTCCTCCTGTTATGATCTCGGGCTTCTGACATTTTATTGGAGCTTGTCCACTTTCCAGCTTTTGAGCTCGTAATAGGGATGAGTATGCTGGAATCTATTTAGCCCTCCTCCTTAAAAAAGTAGATGGTACTTTTCTACCTAAGGAGATTAGGGTGAAAAATAAACATCCATGAAAGGCCGTGAGTCTTCTAGGCACTACAAAAGATCAGTGCCATCAAAGCAGTTGATTTCCTGCATTAGTTTACTAGTTACGTGATTAGATTAAACCTGAATGATTTGTCAAGTTTTGACATTCTAACTACGCTTAGAAAACGACTGTCCCAATACACTTTGTTTTCTGGAAGCACATTACAAACAAAAGGACAATTTAAACCAGCTAAACCATCTTCGTTTCGTCCATCTTTATGCAGAAAACAGCTGAACAGTTTAAAACTAACTTTTAAAACTAACTTTATGTCTAAGACAACTTTCATGCCACGCTTCAGCCAAAAATACTTTTTGCAACCAAATTATCAAAGCCTCTGAAAGAGCATCTATAATGGAGTTGCTGATGCAGCCTTTATTATAGGGATATGAATAGCTATAATGAAGGCTTCAGCTGATGTTCTGGCAAGCCTACCGCTAAAAATTATCCTGAATTTATCTGGCATTCAGAAAATGCTTGAAGTGGCCAAAATGTTTACACCATCATTATCGTTTTGACAATATCTCTTTTATCCCAAAGGAAGTCAGTGATGAACAAATTGAAGCAGTGTGCGAGCCATGTGCGTATTTAGCATCTGTTACACATTCTCTTGGCAGCGTTGTTTGATAGGAGAAAACCAGGGCCAGGGGCTCAACCGCCAACTTGCAAACAGTTGTGTTCAGTCAGACATTATTGCCTATTGTGTCATTTTCAAGTGTATGAGCGAGCTGCATTATGTTTTTCCTGATGGTCTGATTTTGGTTTAGAACCGTGAAATTGCTGGGTCTGAGCAAGAGTGTTAAATTCAGAGTGGTAGTATTTTGGAGTTCCATGTTTTTCCCTTGGCTATTTCATACAACTCCTTTGCACAGTTTTGAAATACCATTCGGTCTTTAATTTTCTATAAAAGTCACACAAAGCTTTGTTAATCATGGGCTAATTACAGATAGGTCATTTTCCTGCGAGTACATAAACTTTGGACTCCTGGAGCAGATGCAGGCAGGTATCTGATGATAGAAATTACTGGTTGGCTTTTGATGTGTGATAGCGTTGGATGCGTACGTGCAATTGTATCGTGTCCTTTATCCACTTTGTTTAGTCTACTAGTATATCTTCAGTTGATAAACCAGTCCCACTTTCTCTGCTTCTGATGGTTTGACTACTTGTGAGATTGCACTGATTAATTAAGTTTGGGTGCTAAATTGATTTTATTAAACTATTGTTCAGGGAGCCATCAAGTGAATTAAACCTGTCCTGTATTGACTTCCCTTAAGCTGAGAAGGACTTGACTTGGACTAAATCAATAAAAATCAAATTTAAAATTATTTAAATGGGTGTTTGCAGACAGAAGTGTTTGCACCAGTATAATGAAATAGATTTTAAACCACAGTTTAGACAAGTTCAATATGGTGTAATTCAGTCTTCTGGCTGCATTTTGTAAGGATTTCAATGCTGAAGGCAGTAGAACCAGAATGTCTTCACAAAAAACCTTCCATGAGAATTTTCCTCAAAGGTACAGATTTTTCAACAGCCATTTTCTTTCATAGAGTTTTCATGCAGCAAGTGCTAGAATTTCTATTGGAAAGTTTCTGCACCATTTTAGAAATATCAAAAGAAAATAGTGACATAGCATCATTTTGAAATAATTTTGAAATGAAATAAATGAGCTGCAAATGCTGTTTTGTGTCGCTTTTTGTGTCACTCGTCACTGAAAAATATAATTTTGTAAAATTTGTGAATTCTTCATCTTTTTTATTTTCAAAAATCTGGAAAAGGAAATTGAGAATGAAACAAAAAAATATCACTTGAGTTGGAAGGCTTTAAATTGGATTTGGTTTGAGGAGCTTTGCTACCAACTAAATATGCTGATCTACTGGTTTTAACAAAGCCTCTGTCTCAGTGCAGCTGGGGCGTGAGCTCAGGAGGAGGGAGTCTTTTGTTTATTTTCTGCTTGTCGTCAGATTCAAAGCGGAAGGGTTTTGAGGGGTTTTGTACCAAATCATTCCGAATGAGAGGGAATTCTATTTGAATTTTGTCTTGCACAGTCCCTGTATTGAAGGAGAAATCTTGGTACAACTTCACACCTTTATAAATTAGAAAGCTTAATGTTTTAATCAGGAGAAAAACTATATGCATGACAGCGTTTAAAAGTTAGACTCTAGAAATGCGGAGTAAAAGTATATTTGGAAATGTGAGAAGCTGCTGTGGAACGGAGTTCCTCTGCTTCTGTGTTCTGGCCTGCAAGTCCTATTTAGCTCTGAAGTTTTCTTCGGTCGTTCAGACTGCACTTATTCAACACCAGTTGCTTCATCTACCAAGTTACTACTGCCGTTTTCATTCTTATCACCATTTTACCTCCTTCCCTCCCACACCAATGGATGTCTTTGCCCTGAAGTTTATGACTACACATGAGAGAAATGGAAATTACTAGCTGTGTTGTGTAACCCACTTCTTTTCTTCAGGGGCACGCATTGCTTAGAGAAGGAATCTCTTGTATTGAACAACAATAAAAAACAAAAATTGGCTCTTAATGATGGTACTTGGCACAGTTACAGCTCATTGCAAGCTTAACTGATAGTAGGTCCTTTCTCAGTGTGAGATTTAATTTTCTTTTAGGTAGCTGGCTGTGCTTGGTGTCAGTACATATAAACCGTCTTGTCAGCAGCTGGTTGCATGCTGAGATGGGAAAGTCCCCCATGGGAAGGAAGAAGAAAACCACTTCATAGCATCCTATCAATTGTAGGGCTCTGGGCAGTGCTGTCATCATGTCAAGGCTGAGCTCATATGTTATGGATATTGAGCTACAGGATATCTTATAATTTGAAGCAAGGAAGCTGAGGGACACTGTCATATTAATAAGCCACCAAAATTAAATGGTCAAAATTAATTAGTCAAAACACCTATGATACAACCTAGCCCATAAAATAGCTGAAAGCAAGCCAGCACCTGTCTGCTTTCTGTATATATACATTTGTGTGTGTGTGTGTGTTTTGAGTGACCAACTGTAGTGCTGTGATTTCCATTAAATTTAATAGAGAACAGAAAAATTATATGAGATAACTATAGGCCAAAGAAGCCATTTGAAGAAGTTTTTCTTATAAAAATCTATATAATGACATATTTAATGTGTGACAGTGTAAACCTGTTACAAGCCTGGTATAAACCAAAACAAAAGTAGTGGAGTAACCACAAGAATACAGAAGGGTTGTGTTGAGGATATTAGCCAGAGCAAACGCTCGATTTGTAATCCTTGGGTACCCAGCATCTCTCAAGGCGCTGAACTTTCTGCAGCACTGCATAACTAAAGACTATTAATATGAAATGCTACAAGTACAGAGGTATTTACCCGTTGGGGAAAAAAAAAAAGGGAGTTTTAATGCTTTGATTCTGGTATGTCTATTTTGGTTCAATCTTCTTTGAACTAAGTCTTTTGCATTAGAGAAGAATCTTTTACAAGAATCCATTTCTCATTGCTTTGTGTGAGTGTCTTGTGAAACCAGCAGTACTTCCTGCAAATAGATTGTCTTTAAAAAGTTTTTGAAATTATTGTAATTGAATTGATTTTTCAAAAAGCTTAGCAAAAATACTTTACGAGGGTGAAATATTCCCCTAATATACCTCCTATCACATAATTCACAGCAGTGGAATTACCCAGGCGTAATTTAGGGCAAAATTGAGCCCTCAGAGAGCAGGTGGACTTACACCTAACTTTAGAAATGATAGATGCATTCAGCCAGCCATAGCTTTCGTTCATTATATCATCTGAAATGTGTTTTAGTCACATAAAGTATTTAATTTAAATTATTCTAGTACTTATGATAGACAGAAGCAGGGTGGATGGCCTCAAATATTAACAGTTCCATTATTCTTTAAGCTGCCAGTCATTAGCTAACTTCTCCCTTGTTAATAATAATACTTGCATGATTCTATCCTGAATAATGGATTGAAGATTTTCACCACCAGCAGGCAGGCCAGTGGGCAATTGTAATTTATAAAGCAGGTTAGTAAAACTATATTTAGGGAGCAATAAAAACAGTTTAAATGGAAATTGAGCTGGCTTGAGATTCTTTACTAGGCAAAGGATGTTCACAGACAGTAGCAGAAACTTGATCTTCACTACAGGACTGAAGCTTTGAGTTTGTAGACTTTAGAAAAATAATGTTTAACATTTGATTTATCTGAAGAGTTGTGCAAAGACAAATAAAAATCTAATACTAGTTTGTTTTTTTTCTTTTGCAGCAGCGTCCTTTCTCCGAAAGGGGGATTGCCAAGATGCCAGCTGGGAGAAGGGATCAGGAGCCTTGCGGGAAGAGCTGCCCAACAGGCAAGTTCAGTGATGCAAAGCGTGGTTGTTATGTAAGTGAAACTTGGAATTTATTTACACACATGTGCATGGTATTGTTGCAGAGGCAACCTCTTCTTCCCAGAATTCCACACGGAAGTTATTGCCTGCCTTAAAAGGGAAAACTGTCTCAAAAAGTGATTGTAATTAGAGAGACAAGTACAGAGCCAGTTCCACTGACTCCCTTACAAGTGCTCTTTAACCTGAACCTAGTAAACAAAATCTCATGTGTTCATCCTCAAAGGGTGGAATCCTGCTAGGATAATAGTGCTTCAGACTGTTTGTTGGAAGAACAAGGTTTCTGGGAAATGTACTGCTTTCTGCTGGTGTAAGGCAGACTGGAAAATAAGAGGAGATTAAAGCTTTAGTGCACCTAAGCGGAAGAAGACCTGGTTGTGCTGTTTAATATTTTATGTTAGATGTGGCTGGGATGTCAACTTGCTTTTCTTTATTTGCATAATCATTCATACAAATACTAATGTGTCAGCTGCTCTTTGAGGGATTCTTGCTGTGTTTTGCTGAATTTTGTGCCTCGGTGAAGTAAAATGCATAACCTGAGGCAAGAAAGTTGTTTGTTTTGATTTTTATTTCTCCTTGTGAATTCTGCATAAATTCAATCTTACAGGATCTGTTGTAGGAGGTGGTAAGTCTCCTATGAAAACTTTATAACTGTAACAAATACTACCTGAAACTGCTAATGCGGAGTCCAGAGAAAGATCTGGTTTATGCTAAAAGACTACTCGAGCAAAAAAAAATCATCATCAATGCTCTCTGAGACCCATAAAATGAAAAAAAATCTTTGTGGTATCAGAACAACTTAAATTACTCAGGATACTTGGCGTTCTTTCCAAAATAAGTGAAGATTGATCTTTGGACGCAAGCTGTGAGTTGTTTAAAATTGCCACTGCTAAATATATGCTAATTGGCATATGAATGAGATTTTGTTAATCTCCTGCTTAAATAAGTAGGTAGAGAAAAGCTGAGAACAAGTCCTCATTTCTCCCTTATAAGAAGAAAGATTTGCTCTCGTAATAATTTATATTAGCTAATAAAATGCGTGTTTTAGATACAGCAAACAATTAACAAGCATTATTTGGGAACAATATTCCAAAATACACATTCTCGCTTTACTCGAGCATTTATGAGGATTAAAATTGTCAGAAAATCACCCAAATTGTACATGTACAGGTGTTTGAAAGCAGTTATGAGTTCCTCTGGTTTCTTCTACCATAGAGGAAAATTTTCCAAGAAATCCTGTATTCAGTTAGATCGGGTGCTCTGATATCCTAATGAACCAGAAAATTCAACTAATGCTATTAGATTTGTGGTCCAATAAGGGCTTTCATCTGCTTTTTGTCTTAATTCAGTAACACAGTTATAAACTGCCACAATTTGAAGAATAAACCATTGCATTTTTTAAGGGCTTTATTTTCTTCCTTCAGATTTGCCCCAGTGCAAAACTGGGGCTACTCAGCTCTCAGCCACCTAGTCGGCTTTATACCGGGCCATTCTGGCTCTTGCTTCAAACATTTTTAGAAGGACGAACTTACTGTGGCCTAGGGATGAGGGAGCAGCACTGAACTTGCTGTGGTTAGGGGAAGAAAAAGGGGCAGGCACTGAGGCACAGCTACACAACATCTGGGAACCAGACAGTGTGGATGCAAAGATATGAATGATGGGAGCTGCCATGTAAGGCAATTTTTTGCTTCCTCTTTTGTTGCTCTCTCCCTCCTCCCTCCCCCCCTTTTCTTTTTTTGTTTGTTACCCCTTCTGGAATAAGCACTTCCCTTTCTGCTGCAGTCTTGGCAGGTACTGTACCTTAGCATTTCCCCATCCACAACACTTCCCATTCATTGCCTTGTGGTGAGGAAAATTAGCTGGTCATCCTCACTAGCAACTTGGTGGCACATCCCAGAGTTAAACCCCCATCTCCTGACTTTCAGTCTTGTTTCTTACCCTGGAAACAATCCTGTTAACAGTCTGGTTTCCATTTTGTTAAATTATAGCTATTCCAAAACAAGAAAAATATTTTGAGACCTTGACCAGAACATTTAATAGTACAGTATGTTACAATTATGTTTCATTTAACACCTATTGGTAGTATCCTGCTGTGCTATCTAGATCTTTAAGCTTCTGCCATACTCATATAATACAAAAATTAACATTGTATTTGTTAAGCACTACATAGGAACTTACAGGGGATCATAACCACATACAAGAGTGTTTATTAATGGTACTTCAAACTGAGGACAAATCTTTGCATCTTTAGGGTGCTTAGCCCTATAAGCAAGTGGTATTTAATACTTTTAAAATAGAAAGTGCTTTCACCCCTCACAATAATGCAGCACAGGAAACAAGCAGAACTCCAGAGCATACGTGTGTGCACACACGTTTTTCTGTGTGTTGGACATAGCTGTAAGGAGCTGAGCCTTTGATTTGCCTCGGGAGTGGCAGCCTGAATTCCCCTGGCCCCGAGCCACTTTCCTTGCTTTCCCTTTGCAGTAGTATTTTGCATTGGTTGGTGCTGCCCAGCAAACTTTTTTATCCTCAGGACCACTTCTGGTCTCTTCCAGCAAAGGTGAAAGCAATTTTGTAATATTCTGTCTGTAAGAATAGGAGAAAAGGCCTTATGGGAAGAACTTCAGCAGTTTGTTGGTTTTAAACCCTTTTCTTTTTGGCAGTTGGCATGTCTTCTACCATGAGGTTCAATTTCCTTATTTTTAATAGCTTCTTTTTCATAGTGCAAAGAAATTGCAACACCCTGAAAAAGCCTATTAGCAATAGGGTTCTAGGGAAAAATATGCACATATATATTGATATGTAATATATTTGGGGGATATATATGTATGGAATTCTATATATTATAAATGCATATATGTGCTTGCTGTATATGTAATTGTGCTTGTGGACTAAGGAGGAATAGGTGTTACAAAAAGGGTAAGTCCGGGAAATATTTCATTAAGAATCAGTCAGCTGAGAATTGTAATTCAGTATTGCAAGGACATTTTTTTTTTTACTTCACAGTAAGTGCAACTTAGCTACCATAATGAAGAAATCAGTAGTACCTTACACTACTTCTACATTTTTTAGCACACCCGAGGCAAAGTTAATTAATTATGTCACAAAATTACCTTTGTGTAATTTCAAAGGCAGCCTCTGTTATAAAAAAAATATTTAATATATGAACATAATGCTCTGTGTCTTATTAATCCTACGCTCAGTAAAAGACAAAAAAGTGGTTTAGACTGCATGTATATGTGTGTATTTACATCTAATATTATGCTTTTATAATAGTAAGCATCAAAACCACTCATCCCCTTGTGACAAATGCACTTCTCAAAGTAACTTCTTTTCCCTCTATTAAATAGACAAAATGGAGGAATGGCTCATTAATGCAAAGCACACATCATTAAGTAATCAGGGTAGCCCTTCTTGCCAGCTTCATGCAAGCATTGGAAATATTCAGACCTCCTCACCTTGGCCTTCACTGCTGCCAAGTGGAAAGCCATTTCCAAATATGACATTGAGCCTATGACAGTAAAATCTGTTTGCTTTTATTTATTTCTAGTCTATAGCAAAAGAGTAACACATGACTTTTCACTCAGCCAGACTCAGAATTCAATTCTCTGGTTATGCCACCCTGTGTCATTATCTGTATAGTAGAGACATTTGAGCCCTAGAGAATAAACTTCATTCAATAATACATACTTCTTGTTAAAGTTTCCCTGCAGGGCAGGTGAAGTGCTAAGACTCTAATCACAACAGGGAGGGTCACAGAGATGTTGAACTCTTCTTTGTATTCCCAGTGAATGAAAAACAGAGCAGCACCTTTCCTGTGTGACGGGACATCCATGTAGTCCTTTGTAGCACACTACTTTTTTTTATTGTTTAGACTCAATCTTATGAAAATGTGCATATCTTTCATAAATTACCAGAATTCCATCCTCTTCTCCTTTGTAGGGAATGCAAGAACTATCTTCTACGCCTCTTAGCAGTTTGCATTAGAAATAGAATAAATTCTGGTGTTTGTTTCTTAATTCATTTGTTAAAATCTAGTCATTAACAGGGGAAAGGAATTTGAGGTCTGCCTTACTGTAACTTACAAACTTCTATGTTATAAATCATGTCTTGATGTAAACTGGAATTGTTTGTTCTTGTTGGAATTGATGTCAGTATTGAGACAGCCAAGTACAGCACAATCTTTGGTAAAAAGTCTTTGGTAGTTGCTTTGGCTTGAGCTTCATTAGGGACTAATTGACGTTCAGTTCTTAGACCGAAGTTTTGCCTTGTGTTCACAGAACGTGAATGCTAAATATGGATCTAGGAGAAGTGATAATGATCTCATTTAGTTTCACTGAGGATTTAACTATTTTTCAGCTGTACCTTTTAGATTTGAGCCTTTTCTAAGTAGTTTCAAAAAGTTCCACTTTTCACTAAAATGTCATTTCATAATAGTTCTTTGGAATACCCTGCCCAAATTTCCCACTCAAAATGAGCTGGTAAAATCGTCAGTAGAAGATAGCTATGTACATTTTATTGTAATTCTCAAGGTATGGAGACTTTGATGTTAAGAGCGTAAATGAAAATGACTTGGTAAAAGCCATGTGGACACGAGCAAGCAGCTGGCAGAAGCCAAACAGTAGCATTTTGTATGGATCTGAGCAAGGAAGCCTCCAAAGGGGTAGGAATACTTTGGGAAACTGTGTGCATGGCACCTGCATGAAGAGCATTGTTGGATGAAGCTTCATTATTCAGCCCATCCATCCCCCCGTATGTATTTGTTTGTCTAGCACAAGTCAGAAATGCCTTAAAGTGGAGGGCTTCCTTCTTGTGCAATGCAGCCTGTTGTAGCAGGGTCCACAGAAGTGGATAGCAACCCAGCTCAGGGCTGTGCTGCTTGTGCAGAAGGAGAGCAGTACTGCCTTGTACCGGCCTAACTCTTCATGGTGGAGCTGCAGCTGCATTCTGTCTCCTAACACTGTGCCCAGTGCCACATGTAGGAGGTCTGGCACCCGGCTGATCCAGAAGGAGAGCTGGTGATGTCCAACACTAAATGGGAAGCATTAGTAGGGTCGTGTGACGGTCTTCTCTGAGGAGGGCAAGTCAGTCCTATTTCATGGGCTCCGCCTTGAGGACAGCCCTCATCAGTGGATATCCTAGTCTGCCTGTTGGTGTGAATATGGTAAGGTGAGCTGTAAATAAGTGCTAGATGTTGTGTTGTTGTCCCTTCTGGAAGTATCCTCATAGGTTAGAGGTACGGGTATCTGTCACGTCCATTCAGTGAGCAATGAGGACCTTTTCCAAGCTGTTTTCCTGTATCTGTGACCAGTTCAGAGTCTTCTGTACAAGCAGTGTGTGAGGGCCTGAAGTCTTTCAGCTGTAGCAAGAAGATGCAGACCATGCTGACTGCCTTGTGTGATGATGTTGACGTGCCTAGATGCAGCAAACTGTTTAGTGGTGTGTGACCCCCTTGGAAAGTCTTACAAAGGCCTGATGCTCCCGGTCTTCTGACTGTGCAGGAGGTCAAGGAATTTGGCCTCGAGGGTACTGTCACTGGCATTAGTGCAGGACCTTACAGACCATGCCAGAGACAATAAGGGATTTGTTGGGAAAGTAGATGCTGTTCACTGAGAGCAAGAGTACAAAAACGTGGCTCATAGCAAATTCTCCTGCATAATGAAAGAGCACATTTGAAAAAGTCAACAGAAATCGAATGGAGATGAAACCAGGAAACAGTACAAACAGTACAAGTCAAAAGGCATTTGCCGAAGGGAGTAGTAACTGGATATGCAGCCATCAAAAGGAATGTCACCCCTGGGAGCACAGTATGCTTCCCATCTTGAACTACATTGCTCCCACTTAAGAAACTGACTTGAAAAAAACTTCACAAACAAAAATTGCAACATAATGAAACCAAAAAATCGTAAAATATTCAAGAAGTAGAAAGGTAAATCTTTTCCCTAGGAAAAGTAGCTAATGAAATGAAATATGGTGAAAAACTCTTGCAGAATATAGTGCAAAAAGATGATTGGAGAGGAAACGTCCTCTTTTTTTAGTAATATAAGGATGTAAATAAAACAATGTCTAAAAAGCCATTTTCTTGATTCCTATTAAAAATATTCCTGCAGCAGGCTTTAGAATCAAGGAAATAATAGAAGCAACAAACTGTTCCAGAGTTGTGTCCACAGAGAGAGCGGTCTTTCAACTCTTCTGCCACGGACTGTTCTTCAAAGCAACTTCAAGGTAGCAAGACAATGCTGACAAGTTTTTTTCATTCTGTTTTCAATGTGTAGTAGAGTTTGAGGGTTTTAGGCTCGGTTCCCTTCAAAGACATACATCCCACCCTAAATGGAAGTGTGGAGTTACACCTAAGGTGCTTATGTATGTATTTTACTGTCTGTCTGCCTATGTTTCACTCTTGCACTGTGAGAACAGCTCATGTCTGAAGACATGTTCTTCAAGCAATCAATTATCCCCCATATTTTTGTAATTATACTGTCCTGCTCCTTGTAATTGAAGTACATCTATTTGGCAATACGCTGCTCTCTGTACCTTTCCCTCCCACCTCTGAGTTCTGTAACAAATTGGTCCAGCTCATTTGAAACCCAGGGGAAGAAATGTACGTGGCTAATAAGTTCCATGATGTATGAGAGCGGCTCCGTGCTGCTCTGCCTTACTGAGTATCTAGGCTGCACAGACCTTTTGCTGATAAATGAGCAGCATTTCTAAGAATGAGGGCAGACAGGAGATGCTAAATAAGTACTAATAGGCTACAGAAAGTATTGTACTCAGCAAGGAGATTTTTTTTTCTGTAATTCCAGACAGCAAACTGTATTAGTCATGCTAATGTAATACAGTATTTGTGACTGCCTTGACATTGTCCATTTAAATATTCAGGAAGCTGCTTCTTCCACATATTCCTGTGCAAGTACATCGTGCTGGATTAGCTCTAGTCAATTAGGCAGTGTGTTGTCAACTGCAGTTAAAACAAATGGCGTGGGCTACTTCATCACCAACTGACCTGCACTCATTATACCAGAACTGGCATTTATGAACAGCTCTTCCATGAGATTGTCTGTGGCTTGCTAGAGACTTAAGGTAGGAGGTTACAGCCTAGCAGCTGTTGTATTCTTGATCTGCTGAGGCACCTTCAGCATCTTGTGCTTGTTCAGTTTAGACAAACCAACCAACCAACCAACCAACCTGCATCTGGATAGTGGAAACTGCCATCTTGCTTTCTGGCAGTGAGTCTGCAGAGCTAGTATCACTTGTTTGTTTGGCGAACGTGAGATCGATAAACTCGCAGGGAATTCAGAGCTCACGCAACGTCGCGCTTCCTAGGGAGGATTAGCTGCAATGGAACGTCTGACCGCCCCGCGTCAGCTTCCCGCATTACAAACTGAAGCATTATTTCTTTTCCTTCACAGTCTCTGAAGGAAATGAGAGATGTTGAACTGCCAGTCACTTAAATCTTGGCCATTCATTAGGCAAGAAATGTTATATCAAGTCAGTAATTTTGTCTGCCTGGAATAGCCCACGCTGTTAACAATTACTTAGGAACATGTCAGCCATTACTGCCCGAAGCTGTTTAGCTTGGAGATCAAGTCTAATCGTTAGACCAACCATCTTTACCCCCACACCTTCCTGTTTGTAGCATTTCTTAAGCTAGTACCTGCTAAAGGTTCGCAACGTAGATTGATAAGAAAAGACCAGAAGCTTCCAGAAATGTTTTGTTGCTCTTGCCATTCAAATCTTCTTCAAGAAGGTTTTCCTTGTCAGCTGCAATGCATAACTAGGGATTTATTGTACAGCTTTTTACTGTTGCAGTGCTTACATGTTCCGAACAGATGTTCCGGGGAATGCAGGGGGACTTGAGGCTTTCCTGGAAGCAATGAGATGATATGAACAAGAATTTAGCTAAACTTAGCATGAGGTCTTCCCTCTCTCTTGTCAAAATTCAAAACACTGCTGAAAAATGAAAAATCAATAAATATTTTAGATGCAAATATCAGTTTTAATTGTATTTTGTTATTTCACCTGGATGCCTGTACGATCGTAAGATATATTTTTAGGCCATATCTGTCTCTTTTCCACTCATGAAAGTCTATTCCCATGTTGCACAGTCAGTGGACATGCTTTGCCAACACATTGTGTTTTCCTACCAGTTGTTGGCTTGGAATACTGCGTGCTTTGGTAGAAATAGCAGCCTTCCCGTATTTGAAATGGAACCGTGAGCATGAAACTGTACGTAACTTCCTCCCACAATGGGAATGACCCTTCCTTCCTCCAGATGTGCTTTTACAAGTACCGAGTTGAATTATTCCCTTTCACACTCAGATTCCATTTTAAGCTCAGCCCTTGCTAGTAGGGGTAACTGGAAGGAGACATCATAGTAAGATGATACGCTTCTCTTTTTAAAAGCAAGATAAATTAGGATCTCTTACAGTGCTGTGATGGACAAAATGTGCTAAACTTTTCTTTTAGGTGGGGAGATTTGTTTTGCTCATTTTGAAGTGGAAGCTGATAGGTGGTAGACAGCTGTATCTTTTTTCCACATACCTGTGCTGATGCTGTTTTTTAAAACAAAATGAATAAAAGTCCATTAGGAGATGCAGAGTAAGACAACAAACATTTCCTATCCATTTGTCTTTTTTTTTAAACAATAACTGCTGATTAAAAAAAAATCCATCGCATCCTGCTTATTTTGATGTGCAAGATTCCACAGTGTCTTGCTTGTCATTGTTCTGTTTCAACAATATCTGACCTGATCTTGAATGTTTCCAGGGATGGGGCATCTACCACCTCTCTTATAAGGATATATACACTCCACACCACAAAAGTAATTTCAGGATGGGAGCAATAAATGCCAGCTGCTTTCCCAGGATCTAAATAAGAGGGGAAACAAATGGAAGCAGCAACTTCCTGTGCCCAAGTAAAGGGAAAGATAAGTAGATCCCCTCACCCAAGGCTTGGCTGAATCTTTCTTCTTAAGGTCAAAGTGCTTCTCCTGTTTGTTTGCATCACAAGAAGTCACTACATCTCCATGTGGCCGAGACAAAATGGGCCACTGTAATTCAAAACTAAAAAGGATACAGGGGAATACTGTCCCAGTGTTTCTGGATGTGGAAAGAACATAAGAAACACACCAAAACCTTTTATGGTTTGGGTTGCTTTGTGTGGAGTTGCAGCTTGTGATATGTAGGAGTCATATAAGATTGTCAGTTTAAAAGTAATAATACTGGTGCAAAACTAATTTCTGAAGAACTGCCATGCTTTTTTTAAAGGACTTTCCCTTTTTTTAAAGGACTTTCTGTGTATTTTGGCAGTGAATAAATCTTAAATTAATTCTGTAATAGATGATGGAAAAGCACTTTAGAACATGAAAGAACGTTCCACATTTGTTAGAAATTACTTCTTAGAAAATAAATTGTGCCTTATATTATCACAAAAATTAGATTAGTTGCATTTCATCCAGTTTTGGAGAAGTTTTGAAACTAATGTGGTTTCTGTGTTTATTCTGGAGCAAGTCTTTTAGCCTCTTTTACAGTAGTCTTCATCTGCTGAGTGGGGACAGTGCTTCCCTATCTCCCTGGGGGTGCATTTCAATGGACTGATGTTCATAAAATCCTTACAGTGCTTCCTGTCTAAAATTCAAAAAGGAAAATCACTACACAAAAAGCCATGGATACTAACTACACTTTGAAGAAATTTCAAGCAACTTCTTTTTGTCTCCCCAGTTTACTTAGTTTTTATTAAATGTTGATACACAGAAAAGTCGAGCCAGGAAAAATAGGAAAAAAACCTTGTATTCCTGTTTCACATATTTTTCCTGTTGATTTAAAACTTCAAAGCCAAATTAAAGTAAAAACATACATTGTTTAGCTATCTGACTTTTTATCTTTTGAGTTGTTGAAGTCATTCCTGAAGTAGAGTCATTTCATTCACACTTGTGACATTAGCCAAGTGTGACATGAAAGGACAGGCTGTTCCTGTAACACTGGGATATCCATCTTAATGGAAGCCTTGACTGAAGTTAAAAGAAACACCTGAACACCCTGTAGCCATGTTATTCTGTAATTATCTGCTTTCGACAATTCCACCTTGCTTTGATAAGTAAAATACATAGGGGATACACGCTTCCCTGTAGGGCATCAGATAGAACAAAGATTTATAGATCACAAATGCTAGTTACACAATGTAAATCCAATATTAAAAGATCCTCCGATACCTTAAGAATCTCAGCCTACTGATAACACAGAAAGTTTATGTTACTTAATGGTGACCGCTCGCAAAGCTGGAGTGTGTACTGTTCCACAGATTCTGAGGGACAGTTTCCCATTTATAAAGGGACACAAGAGAGACTAAAGTTGAATAACTCTTAGAGAATGACATCTAAGACGGCGGTGAAAGAACTAGCAATGCTTAGCTGTAGAAATTGGGTGTAAAAAAAGAGAGGAGGTGGGAGGAGAGGGATGCCATAAGAGTTTGTAGAAGGTACATAAAAGGCTGCTACAAGAAAAACATAGATGTCAGGCCCTTGGGGAACAGAACAAGGACAGATGACCTAAAGCCACAAGAAGAAAGATTTAGGGTAAATGATTGAAAACCATTTTGGTGGCCCACATAATGAGGCACTAGAGTAGATTTCTTAGGAAGGTTTTGTAGTCTCCTACGGATATTTGCAAGTACATTAAGTAACGCCATTGCTAGTATTCATTTGTTAGGCTGGAGACAGGTATCCTAACTGACTTGTCAGTGTGTTCTTATGAATGTACTAAATGAATAGCTCAGTACGACTTCTTTAACAAAGAAGCAGAAAGGTTGTGTTTGTACTGAGTTCCAGTTCCTCTTCGTCACTGTGAGTGTACATCCAAGGGGAACTGCGCAGAATGCTGTGAGCACCTGCAGCTTTTGTGGCAGAAATTTCTTAGATGTTTAGATGGTATTGATGGAACAATGTATTAATGGACGGGTTCTAGGGAAAGGAAAATGTTGTTGCCATTACTGTTTCACGCTCTGGATTGTAGCTACCATGGCCAATCAATTGGAATGGATGGTATACCCCCAGGGAAAACAATTGTAAAAGCTTTTTAGTGTTTGGTTCTGAAATGTTGTAAACCTGGCATAGGTTTGGTGCGCCACATTATATGTGGGCTTTCTACTAAAGGAATGAAGTCAACAGACAGAATTTATCTTTCTGTTACTAGTATAGGAATAACAATAATTACACATTTTTCCTTTCATCAACTTTGTGATATTGATAGATACGCTGCTTTTAGAAAGGCACAGACTAAATTTCTGAAGTCCATCTTCTAAAAAATCATCCCCTCTAGGAAAAGCTCTTCCAAGGCCACGGAAAAGCTCTAGCTCGCAGGGGTTTTGAGTTGATTTCCTTGTGTTCTTTTCTTAAGAAACTGTCCTCTAATGAGCAGATCTGACTTCAAGTTTCTTCAAGCTTGCCTTGGGAAGGGTGCAGTTTATGAGGTCTGGGTCAAAATTTGAGGGAATTTCCTTTTGTCTATGCAGAGTCTTCTGTGTGTCATGCTTTCTTCTCACTCTTTAGGAAGTGTGCCTATTACAAGCTAATACAGAGTTTCTAAAATCAGGGCTGCAGGAATAGACTGAATAAGGATTGAGAAGATGGATTTCTTTTTTGCCAATCTTGCAGCTGAAAATATTTTTTCTTGTTATTTTTTTCCTATGAAGTAGAGATTTTGAGGTGATGACAGTCTGTTTTTTTTATGTGAGCCTTTCTGTACAGCTTAGCTTTTCCTCCAGCCAGCTCTCAGACATGCAACCTCTGAAGAATAGGAATGAGGTGATAACAAGCAACGGGTAGTCAAAATGTCCTCACTGATACAATTTATTTAAACACAAAAATCTGTAAGTGCTCTTTTGTGAAAAGCATTAAATAGACTGAGGGCTTTAAAACATGGGCAGGCAAAATAAGTAAGTAGTTGATTACTGACTGAAATGATTATTTAATTTAGATACAGTAAAATAATTTAAACCCCAGGTGAGGTCTAATTGGCATGTATTTTACTATGCCTAACTTTTAAAACATAATACAGTGTTCTTTGAGCATCCTCCAACTCCTCTGCACTTCCTCTGTGCTCTCACAGTACATCTCAAGTCAGAGCATGGCCCTAAATTGCTGTGCACTTGCTGTCTTCTGGAGTGGAAATGGTGCCGATGCCTTTCATTTTAGGACAAACCCAAACTTTTCTTTGCATCTTTCATCATCCTTAGTTCACTTTATTGAAGCGAGCAATGCAAAGATTTTCTTCACCGCTGATAGTATCTTTCCACTTTCTCACTGTATTTCTTTGAACCGATTTTGGTAAAATCCACTGTCTAGATTATGTGCAACCCCAGTAGCAAAGATTCATTTGGGGAAAAATAGTTTAGTTTACTTCACTGACAGAGGATATCTTTAA
>WUAM01000179.1:6284213-6333173 GCA_024336885.1 Actenoides hombroni | reverse complement strand
CTATTTCTGTATCTTTTTCCTTTTTCTTTCCCAGAAGAGACATAGCACACTTTAAAAAAGTGTATCTGGGAGCAGAATAAATGGTACAGGCTTGCTTTATGTTCTCTAAGGAAAAAGTTTATCAGACTGTTTTGTTGATTTCTGTAGATGCATTTTGTGGAGAAAGGTTGCCAAAATGTCAGTCAAAGCTTAAGGCAAAGCCTACAGCAATCCCGATACATTACATTAAAAAGTAAGTAATGCTGATGATAACCCTTTCAAGCTCAGATTCACTGCTCATTGAATGACTAGAAAGATGGGATATTGTTGTGCTGGATCTGGCTGGAGCAGAGCTAGCTTTCTTTGTATCATGCATAGGGTGCTGTGTTTCAGATTTGTGACAAAAATGGTGTGGATAACACACTAGTGCTTTGGCTGTGGCTGGCCAGAGCTAGGGCAGCATCAAGGCTTTTTTGTCTCTGCCTCCCCCACCACCAGCACTAAGTAGGCAGGGGATGGGCCAGAGGCTGGGACAGGACAGAGCCAGGACAGCTGACCCATATTGGCCAAAGGGATATTCCATACCCAGGAATAACACTAGGGTGCTGGAAGAAGGAGGTGCATGAAGGGTTGTCTTCCAAGGTAGCTGTTGCTCAGAGACTACCTGGACATTGGTCTACTTGTGACTGTTGGTGAGTGATTGCCTTTGCATCACTTGTTTTTTCCCTCTTCACTTACTAAATTGTCTTTATTTTGACCCATAAGATTTGCTTTAGCTTTTCCTATTCTCTCCCTTGTCCTGCTGTAGAGGAAGTGAGCAAACAGCTGTGTGGACACTTAGCTGCTGGTCAAGGTCAACCCACCACAGTTGGATGGAGGCCTAAATCACTCATGTTGTCAGCATCAAGGAGTGTTTGTAAATTGTGTCTGTACCCGGGCTCATTTTTGAATGTTTAGCACTACTTTCAGTGCTGACATGGCTCCATGCACAGGGATATCAAGTAGCCACAGTTCATGTGGTCACAGACATTTCTAATCTAAGAGATCAAACAGAGCTGGAGGTAGAAGCACTGTCAGCTGTGGAGCTTCACTTTCCAACAGGCAGTTGTTGCTTCCCTTTTTGGGCTGATGTTTGAGAAGTCTGTGGTACAATTCAGTGTTTCTGAGAAAATATTATACCTTTGGAACAGAAAGCAAATGTACTCCCACCTCCAGTTTATTCTCCATCCTGTGAAATAAAACTGGGGAACATTTATGTATTCAGATCCATAGATTCTTTAAATGTCTGTGACAGACCGTACATCAACATGCCACATAAGCATTTTCCCAATGGAGATAGTTGCTTCTCATTGGTGGGATGACTGCACCCACTTTTCCTTTGGAATAGCAATAGTGATGTGCTATTTGAAACAGCATTTCAGGGCCTGTATCAAACACACGGACCTTCTCCTGCCCTAAAATTTATGCTGAGCTATAGGGAAAGAAAATACATATGATGGATGTGCTCATTCGCTCACTGCTCTTACAGCTTCTCTTCCTTTCATGACATCAGTTTCATCAAGAGCTCATTATCTGGTGTTGCTGAGACATACGGTCAGTCCCTTGCTTAAGATGACCTAGCTTGCCACAGACAGCTCAGAGGCAGTGAGGAATGGAGGCCATGTCTTTCATAGCATAGTAGCAAGTTCACGTCCAATTCACTTTGTCACACTGTCCACCAGAAGAAGCACACTGGCTTTGGTCTGATGTATCTGTGCTCTGTTGATTATTATCTTCTCCTCAAGTCAGGAACAGAATCCCCTAATGTTTGCATTTAGTTGAACTGGTGTGAAAAATTCATGGCACCAGCAAAATCAAGTCTCTAGTAAAAATGGCTGGATTCTTGACAAACAGTAACCAGTGATTTCTTTTTCACAAGTTTCCCAGATAATGGGATGAGAATTTAATTTTATATCTTTTATATTTTGTCATGGCACATGCTAATTGTTTTCTAGATAACTCTGCTAATAATTAGCATGCCAGTAGCTTCTTAGAAATAGTAGTGGCAACCAATAGCGTGCTCTCCTGAGCTGATCTCTCTAAACTGATTAACAAAGGCAAAAAGAGTATTTTTCTTAATATAGAAACCAGATTTTAAATGGAACAGGTTTACTTCTGATTTGGAATTGATTTCGATCCTTTTGGCTTCAAGGGAGACCAGATTACACATCTGTTAAGGCAGAGATTTATCTGATAAAACATGAATAAGGACCTGCACAGCTAGGTCCCTAGTTACCCAACGATTGCCCTGTCAATGACCAGTTCCCAGTATTAGACTGGCACTCTGGCTCTGGGCAATCTGGACTCACAGCGTCTCTTGCTTGCGAGCTCTTTCTTGCTGCAGTCCAGGCAAAGCCAGAAATCTTTGCTCGTGCCCCTTTACTCAGAACCCTCGTTGCACAAGAGGGTGCACTACCTGATCTGCATTAGTTGTCTACTTTTTGATACATTCATCTTATTTTTCAATTAATTTAACTTCAATTACTGACCCAGACCATTTTTTCTTTCAATTTCTTGGGAATTCCGGTTGATTAACAAAGAAATATACATCTGATTTCTAAACACACTTAATTTTTTTCAAAAATAAATGGGGGATGTGTGTGTTTAATTGCATTAAATTACTTGAGATGGAAAAGCTTACTTTAATTTAGTAAATTACTTTGTAGATAATGATAAGGAGGATCGACCTGTTCTACTTGTGTTCTGACTTTCTGATGGCATCAGCAATAAAATGCACAGAGGACCTATTTTAATCATTAAAATTGCAAAGGCATGTCAGAATACTCAAGTAAAACAGGTCTTCTGAGTAGGTGGCATATTTATGTAAGTGCTTCAAAGTAAAAGTGCTTTTTATGGTTGTATCATTAAAACAATAAAACATGAGGAGTGCAGAAACAAAGTTTTCAATCTTAATTATAACTCAGCTCAATTACAGGTACAATGTAATTTGTATTTCTAGTTTTCTGCCTATAAAATTAAATTACCTGTGTTGATATAGAAGTATAGTATCCATCTGTCAGATAGATGAGTTAAAAGCAGTAAGAGCTTCAGATTTCTCTTAATTTTTTGTATTTGTAACTACATCCGAACAGTGAACTATCATAGAATTTTTATGATTTTAATTTAATTTCTCAAGCATTAACTTAGTTCTCCTCTCCCAGAAGTGAATTAACCCAATGTTACTGTCTGGGTTGTGGGCCGATTAATTATTAACCAAGTAGAATTAATAAGATGTATGCATTTTTATAGGAGTGCAAGACAATTTGGAGTCCAGTGTCAGAAACTGTAACCTCAGTGCACGTGCACTGTCCCTTCTGGAGCTGCTCTCCAGTGCAGGAGAGGGCAGCGGTGAACACGTATCTGATGTGAACA
Source organism: Actenoides hombroni (assembly GCA_024336885.1). Taxonomy (NCBI): domain Eukaryota; kingdom Metazoa; phylum Chordata; class Aves; order Coraciiformes; family Alcedinidae; genus Actenoides; species Actenoides hombroni. Next base: position 6,329,783 of record WUAM01000179.1, on the reverse strand, counting down.
ATGTTACTGTGAAGTGTATTTCTCTGCTTTTAAAGGTCTGGGGCAGAATTACAATTCAATCCCTTTAGATATTCAGCAGGCCTGAAAAAATGTCACTGAGCTCATTGGATTCAGCACTGAACATGTGGTTGCAATAGGAACCGGAAGTGAAAAATGCAGCTTGGGAGCCAAACTGCAGGCTGAGGGGAGACAAGTTGCACAATTCATTATCGGTCTCCTTCCAACTCTGTCAAGCATTGCAAGGACCGTGGCTTTAGTATCTCGGACTATATTTTGAGCCATACCTGAATTTATATGGCTGTGCTAATAAATGCCAAGTGACTGCAGATTTATGTCTCACGAGTAAACTGCTTCTGAAGCCTTTTATTAAGAGGGGCGGTGGTGACCAGTGTCTGGGCAAAATGGGAGCAGGACTGAAGGGACACAGATACATTCACAGAGTGGAACCTTGCTGGCAAACCTCAGGAGGCTCTAGCTCCACCTTTTCAAGCTGGCTGATATTTGGGGTACAAGGTCTTGACCAGGAAATGGAAAGAGACTAAAAATTAAATAAGTGAGAGATAAAAATGTCACAAATGTACAATTCAGAAAACAGCTAAATAGATGAAAAAATTACAGCTGAAAATTCCAGAAGAGAACTGACCCAATTTTATGCTTTAATGCTTTCTATAATGAATAGCTCATTGTGAATTTAGTGTGTTGCCTGCATTGGTTATTTTAAGTGGATCTGTGTCTTCCTAGTTCATACGTGTATTTATGGTTTTGAAAGTAGTGAGAGCATTGGTGGGTATAGATTCTCAGCTGCTTGAATCTCAGTGGATTATGATGAGAAAGGGGCATTGCAAAACATCACTTGGTTGCTGTTAGCTTTGTAAGTAAACTACAAAACTATTTCCTTGTATCCCCAAAGAGACACACAGGCTATCTGGGCACTGTCACTATCAAATAATGTTACATTTCAGCAATAATTTGTTCTGTTTCTGTGGGGTTCCAGTCAACTTAGAAACATGATCACACACACATGCACACAACTTCAAATGAAGGCTTGTGTACTGCCCATGTCTAGCATTTGTAAAACTTAGAGATGCAACGGCTTGTATTTTCTTGGACTTCCAAAAGATACATCTTCCAAATCTAGTCAGCAGTATCACCTAAACGAGACCATTTATTTCTGGGTACAGCTTAGTTCTATCATCCGTTACTCAGAAAAGCAATGTAAGCTGTCCAGATTATAAGAGGAGAAACATTTTTTCTTTATGCTGTCACATAAAGAAGTCAAGAGACAAGAGTCCCATTTGGTGTGTAATTAACCCCTTCAGCTTCTCCCCCGTCCTCTGCACAGTGAGATGAAATAGCAGGAGCCACAGGGGAATTCAGGGGGCAGCTTTCACGTCCCCCTGAGCAAATCAGCTAGTGCAGTCAGCACCTCTTCAAACACAGAGAAATGATGGGGTCCTCTGCTCCATCTTGAGAACGCACGATCAAACCTGCTGCTGGCAAGCAGCCACAGAAGCCCGTTGGTGCTGTGAAGCCTGTGGCTCAGGCTGCACTATGCCCTTGCATGCCTTCAGCTGAACATGCTTTATCCCACCGCCTGCTTGCAAGTGTGGGGTTTTCATACCGTCCTCTTTCAGCATTCTGTATTGCTGTTCAGGTTACTGGGGAGGGAAAGAGTTGGTTTACTGTCTTTACTTAGCTTTATTTGAATTTAGTTTTTTTTCAGTGGAGTTCCTTCACCAGTCTCTCAGTCTGTCTCCTGCAGGCGTTTGCAGTAAATGTGGGGACAGAGAGTGGTTGATTACCTCCTCCAAGACAGGTTTTCACTGTTCACGTACCTGATTCTTTTCTTACCCAGTTATTCCACAAGTATTTGTGATGTTGTTTGGAGTTGATTCCTTGACACCATTTGTGGCTGTCCTTAATATTAAATATTGCCAGAGAGCTTCTTTAAGCTTTTTTTTCCATGTTTTCAGAAGTCAGTCCTTGGAATAGCTGTGCTTTTGTGATGGAATTCTCTATCTTGATTCATGACAGAAAACCTTCTCTCTTGTTTCTCCATATCCTGATTACTTGTGTAGCACTGAAGAAAATTTCACATATTAACTAAATCCATTGTTTCTAAGGTTTAGTGAATTATTTTCAATTTTAATTATTTTATTCCTTGCTCTCTAATCACAAAATAGGTGAAAGCCTTTCTTATAGTTGACAGTTATTTTTAGAAAGGATTAACATTTGCTATATTATTTCAACAGTCTTTCCAGTTTGTTTGTTGATAAGTTTGGTTACTGTTTTCAGTACGTGGTTACCAAAACTGGGACCCTGTGTAGGCACTAAGCCAGGAGGATGGAGCAGTGAGGAGGTGGATAAATAGGTAGTAATAGAAGCAGTTTCTACCCATTCTCACCCACGATGCATCCAGCATTAGCCTACAAGAGGAACGTGTTCTCTCAGCAGTGCATTCACTGTCCAATGTGTCAGGCTTAGGCTCTGCTTTTAGAGTAGAGATGTGGGATTCAGGTCGTCCAGAGGACTTTCACCAGCTTTCTGCAGGACCTCGGTGGTATCTCCAGTCATAACATCTTTCTCTCCTGTGGCAGAATGTTCTGATGACACCTCCAGAACAGCATCTCCTCATGTACCTTTTCCCAGTCTTACTGCTTGCTGCCCCAGTGCCTGTGAGAGGTTTATAAAATCTGTTATCTTTCCTTTGGCAGTGATCGATACCGTGAGAGACGTGTGTGTGGAGGTGGGAAACGACGTGATTAGCTTAGCTGTTTTGCTGCACTTAGAATGTCAAAGGGGCATTCCTTCCTGATACCTTCAGTTTGCACTAATAATTAGAAATGCTGTAGTCCTAAAAAGCTCTAGAAATTTAATTAAAATCAAACATAATTCTTCCTGGGGCAGAAATTGGCAGTGGTACTTTCTGTTCCCTAGGATATATCCAAAGCAATAAAAAATGAACCCTTGTTTGTAGACAGATGGAAGCTTCGTGTGTAGGACAGAGGAATATGCGTAGCTGTTTATTCCTTCATCTTACCAAGAGGAACCAAAAGAGAAACAATGTTCAAGTGAAGATGTTCAGTCAGTTTTTCTCTCCTTTGTGGAAGATGCAGTTTGTCTGTCTGAGGGATAACTGGGCACCAGATGACAAAGTGAGCTAATTTTCTAAAAAGGCTGAGGAATAAAGGTTTTAGTTTGCAGCTATGCCTAATTCTGTTCTGTTCACAGTAAAAATAACGCCCTTCCTTCCTTTGACGTGGCCGCTTTGGCATTTATGTGGCAAATGACTGGCATAGCAACTCGATAGAAAAAGACATAAAGCTTCTTCCTGTATTGCAGCCATTTTGATCAGGAGATAAAAGTGACCGAGTTGTAAAAGTAGTAATGTCTGGGTCATTGAATCAATTTGGCACCAATTTACGACTGTGCAGGGAAATGAAAATGGAAAACACAAATAGTCTTTAAGTCCTGTTAACAGATTATATCCTTCATTCACGCTCAGCTTTTCATTTTTAGGGCTATGAATACCATAAGCACTGAACACGACTCTCAGCTCATAAATCAGTTCTGAAACAAAAATCTTTTAAGGTCTACAGGGAATGTTTACAGGAGTGCTGTATAACCCAGCAATACAGATGTGTAAAACGCAGATGAAGATTAAATGCTATATCTATAACCTTAGACTTCAGAGAGTTTTAGGAAGGATGTTCTTATTTCCATGGGCTGACAAAGGCAGAAACACTGTTTGGTCTCTCCCTCATTCGTTCTTAAGATTTCTAAAATTGTTAAGTGCCATTAAATTTAATCAAGGAGCTGAAGTGCCAATCAACCAAATTAATTGAAGCTGCTCATGAGAAGCGGTGATGAGTATTTTATTAGAAAATCTATTCTCATGGTGGATAAAAGTTTCAGTATCCTTCTGAGCTGCTAGAAGTTCGATAGATTCTGCATACTGTCTGTTCAGCTGTTAAAGGAAAGAACATGTCAAACCATCCACTGATGGGATAATGTGTTGCCAAGACCAAGGTATTTTGAGTTAATATTTACTTATGTACACTATAGATGTGTCAGACGTAAAGTGTGTTTCCATGCTACCTCGTGAATTTGGGCTTTTGATTCTTTATCCAGATGCTGCTTCCATAGGCCCTGTGACTGGTGTTCCTGCTAGAAATGTAAAACAAAAGCTTGTTGCTGAATTTCTTTCTACAGGCTTCAGTTTGTTCGTCTGCTGGGTGCCCTGCCTGCTGCTTTACTTGAGCAGTGTTGTCTCGGACTGGGACTGTAATTGGAGATGTACAGGGTGTTTCATGAAATGATGGTGCCAATCTTAGTAGCTTTGCTCTGTAAACTGCACTGTACCAAGTGCTGGCAGGTCGGTGCCACGGGAGTGATTGTCTTTTCCAAGTGTCCTCAAAACATTCAAGCATGAAGGGTTTTGCTGAACTGTGGAGTTAATTTCTGCCTATTTATAAGATTTCTTGGGGAACACGCAGCATTTTTGTGCTCATTGCTGATCTCACTTGTTGAGTAATAGCTTTAGCTCAAGCTGTCTGCATTCCTTTAAATACCTGTTTTTTGGCTGTGGCAGAGGTGATTGCTTATTATGAACAACTGACCCATACGCAGATGTTCCATTGTCAGTCTTGAGTAGGATTTTAGGAAAACAAAAAGAGTTTGTTTTCTCCGTTGTTGCTATATCAACAAATAAAACTGGCCCTCGAAATATTAGGCAGATAGAAAACAACAGTATCTGATTATGTTCCGCAAGAGCAGCACACCAGTTCATGACCCATGGCTAGTTCTGTGTGCTGCAGGGAACTCGGCTGGAGGGCAGCAAGAGTGCAGGGAGTTGTATTTTCATCCTGTTGTGCTTCTGTAGCATAAACAGAGTCCAGCTACTTGTTTCCAACCTCTAACTTGCACATGTAGACTTTGTGCAGTTTTGTCCACAGGACGAGAGTCTGATCAGCTGAACTAAGCACACCTTGCTGCCAGAGCAACAGTGTTTTGGTGAGGTTGCATCTAGCACAAAATTGGTCTGTGGGGGGGTGGTAGGCTACGTAAAATATAGTCCTGCTTTCTGTGGGGTATTTTGAGTTTGTTAAAGATACGTGTTTTTACACCTTCACTGCTTCCTGGTTGTTTGGAAAGGAAAAAGCTTTGGTTTTCTTCTATGGCTGACAGACATTTTTGAAGTTTGGAGTAAATTTGAAGTACCCCAGCAGAGGAACCCCTTCCTTCTCTGTCACACACAGTTGTGATTTTTTCCTGGTACAGCATTTACTATATCAGAAGGGGAGCTGATGTGTGACCCAGAAGGGGAGCTGGAGCTAGGGAGCTGTGCCCAGGCAGTGGAAATGGAGCACATGAGAGCTCTCTGGAGAGAGTTAAAGAGGAGGGAGAAATGCAAACTAGCCAGGTGCCTTGGGCCGGAGAGAGTGAGGAAGGAATCGCTAGGGTGAATTCTGATACAGTTCTGACAGAAATTTCTGACAGTGTAACAGTCTTTTGAGAGCTAAATCCCCCATTTGCTGTTTCAAAGGCCTGCGGACACCTGCAGAGACAAAGGGGGAAGAAAGGGTGGGAGTCCTGCAGTCCCATCCCGAGCAGATCTCTCTGGAAATGACGTAACGTCACCTGGCTTGCACAGTGCCACACAATGCGAAAGAAGCTGCCAGACTAGAGCACGCTCATTCGTGCTGCTTTTATGCTATTAAGGGGTCAGTGAGCCTCCAGTTGTAGGAAACTAATCAGCTGTAGTACCTGTAGGCCCTCAGGCCCAGTGATAGTCATTTCATTCCTGGGACCTCCCACATGCTCAGTGAGTTTTGACGCTTGGGACTCTCCTCTTCACAAGAGCAGGAGTAGCCCCGCTCAGGCACTCTTCATGGCTGAGGTTTAGGTCTCTCTTAACTGGAAACAGCAAGGCTTTTTGTGGCATGAGGTTGTAAACTTGAGTATTTTCTTTCACGTCCTGGTACTCTGAGGTTTCCCATTTATGGAAATTCTGCAAGCGTGAAGCACTGTTCTTGTTTTGTGATGGTAATGTTGAGCCCAAATGCAGGAAAGCAGAAGTTTGTAGTGTAATACCCAGTTGGTTTTTGTTTCTTGCCACGTGTGACTTCTCCTCATTTTACAATTGTAACTCTCAGATTATCCACACATTACAAACCTTTGAATAACTGGTCAAAAGGGAGTGTAAATGATAAATATTTACAGGTAGAACAAGTGAGGTAAGAGGCCCTTTTCCCCATTTCTTCTCCAAACTCTGGTCCACAACTTAGTGCACAGTTTGCTGCTTCTGTCTCAGTGTGTTTGATCCCCCTTTCTGCCTCTGTCACCAACTCTGATTTTGTGTGGGTTACCAAGAAATGATTCTCAAGGCACTGGTTTAGGAAAGCAGGTTATCCGCTTTGAAAATATCAAGAGGTTCACTGCCTGTGGGTCTGTAATTGCTATATCCTAAAGCAGATTTGTTATTCTGCTTGAAGCTTAGTCCAGCAGAGCCAAGCAGGGTCTTACTTTACAGCCCAAATGCGGTGCCTAAAGAAATGTGCTCTCACAGATAACTCTCGGGTACACAGATAGGAATTACTGATGTATTTTGATACTCAAATCATCACTTAGCATATCTCAAGAGTAGGCAGGTGGGGTTTTACTGTTCTCTGAGGGTTATAGCAGAAAGACTGTCTCCATGAAGTAGTACCTAAGGAACAGCATTCACATGTCATGGAAATGACTTTACTGTGATCCATTAAAGAATCATGTGCTAAAGTTATATGCATGGAAGCTATTAGCACTTCCTCCCCTCCACTTAGCAAGCTGTTTATCTTTTGAAAGGCTGGAAACTCTTCACTTTCCACAGATTTCCTTATGGAACAAACACTATAAATAATATCTGTAATATGAAGCTTTGGGGATAAAAAGAGATAATATTTGTGCTTAATTTCTTTCCTTCTTCCCATCCGTGGCATGTTCCACATTTGCATATGAAATTCATCTCCCATCCTTTCCCATGAGCCTTGTTAGTGTCCTGCTGTGCTCTCCCACACAGCTTGGCCAATACTAAAAGACCTTTAAATCTATCTTTGAAAATGTATTTTGGGAACTACATTTCAGACAATATTTCTGTTTAAATGAATTCCCAAACGTTAAAGAAATACAAGATAGGGACTCTAGGAGAAGGGCAGAAGTATGATGCTGCTAAGTATATCTTTCTTGTGAGTAGACTGCTAGAAATAATGCTCCCCGGACCGAGTTGATGAACCTGAAGCTTTAAGCCATGATGTATGCATTTCTATTGGTATATACGTGTTTGCATTGGATTCTAAGGAGCAGAGGAGGCATAGGGAAAGAGTGCATTCAGACTGACAGATGTTGCCCTTACACACTAGTAAGAAGCAGCTGTTGCTGAGATTTCTGAACCCTTACTCTCTTTGCTGGAGCTGGGACCTAGGCTAAGATTACCTCGTTTTCTCACAAGAAATTAAAAGTAGAGCATCCGAGTATCTTGCTGACTGTTATTTGTAGTGAAGTTACACATGCAACCCCAATTGAAACCAGGGACCGGTTTTACTGCGCATGGGACAGATTTGTAAACTCAATGTTGTTTCTCTGAATAGAAGTGGGAAGCAGCTCTACAGGTAGTTTTTATAATTGCCCCAAAAGATGCTGCTGAAAGCCACAAAATAGGTCTTGTCTCATCGTTCTCAGACAAATGCTGTCACCACTAGAACAGGCTGTAATACAAGCACATTTTAGCAGTCTAGTGCAGTGGTGCCAATCCCTGTAATTAGAACTAATTTTTTAAAATTTGTGATTGCTGCAGTAGTTGACGTTTTTCTTCAAGTGCCAGTTTCTGTACTCAAGCAGCTGAATAAGGAGTCTCAACTTCCTTTAGAAACAAAAGTTTCAAGCCCTCACGGTTGCAGAAAATTGCTTGAAAATGGGGCTTACTGGTGTTTTATCAGTTGGGTTTGAAAAACAGAATGTTTGCGTTCTTTCTGTTTATTCTTTTTTTCTCTTTCTTAACAGCTCTCACTAATAATCACTAAATTAAATGTTACTCAACTTTGTCGACTAATTTGTGACCATATGGTCATTTGTTATGTCTGCTCTGCAGGATACAAACCTGTAAGGAAATGTGTGTTTTTTGCATAGTTGTTGGATGCGCCTCTATGAAGTGTAGGAATGCTGAGACACGCTTAGTTTGGATCCCAGCTGCAGCAAGACACTTCTGATGGTCCATCACAACCACCATGCCATCTGCTTTTTCCAGGCTATTTATTCCATCCTTCTCTAACCTCTTTCCTTTCTGGTTTAAAAGCAAGCACATTTTCTTAAACCTGATACCATTTGCTACATTCTTTCTCAAACCCAATCAGGAAAAAGTCATCTGGGCTCCATCTTGTCAAATATTCTGTTGCTGGAGCAGTTACGGCTTCTGGGGGAAGGAAATCTGAGGATTAATTGTGAGCATGGTGGCAGTGTGAGCAATGGGCTATCTGCACTGGCAGTGCTTCTTGCCCTCGCATCGTTTAGTCATCAGCTTTTTTAGCCTGCTTACATTTTTGCCTAATTTTGAGTATGTGAGTTGTCTTGATCTACGTGGAAGTAGCCACAAGTAAAAATGAGGCTAATTCTGGGCTACCTTCTTGAATCAGCGTGTGAAGAATTAGGTGCTCCTTCTTCACCCCGTAATTGTGTTTAGGAAAGGTTTTTGTTGCTTTTGGAAATTTGGGTTCATTATACAGTGCATTGTATCAGTTTTATATTTTTTGCTTTTAAACATCCTCCTTGGTCTTATAAGAAGACCTATAAAAACACATGGCTTGTCTGCACAGTACTTTGTAGCTGGGTATCGCAGCCTCCCTAAGATGTCTCCTCTTTAATCAGAGCAGTACTGATCTCCTCTTCCCACTGCTCATTATTGCTGTCATTTGTGTTCCATTACAGCGAGCGTTGCACAAACAGAACATAGAGACCACTGCCATAATTTGTTAATAGTCCTTCATATAGAAATGTCTGCTTTCCTTTGGTCATTTAAATTGATCTTTTTAGATTCTTCTGGCCCGTCCCCCACAAACTTCGTGTGTGTGTGTGTCTGTTACTGATGACAAGAAATGAACAAAATGTTTTTGCCAAAAAGTACACTGATGATTTATGTAACAAAACTGCAGAACTGTTTTCCTAGCCTGTATCTTGACCATTTCTTGGAGGGTTTTGAAAGGAAAGGCTTTAGAGTTCTAAGATACTTATGTGCTCCTACCAACCCCACCGTGAGAAATGTGCTTTTGGAACCGCTGTGGCAGTGAGGCAGGAAGGAGGTTTTCATGGAGCTGTTCCTAATGGTGTTCTCTTATCTTTCTTGGGTGGTTAACTCATTTAAATGCACAGAAAGTGCAAAGAGTTTTATGATTGCTGGTTATCTGTTATTTCACTTGTACTAATAACCAATTCCATCTGCAGTCAAGCTTCTCCTTTCTCTAGCTTTCTTGGGCCTCTCTGTGTCCTCGTAGACAGGTTTATTTCCTACATTAAATAATATCACCCGGTTTGTGCCGTGCCCGTTTTCCAGGTAGTCATCAAATATATTAAAGACTTGTAGTCTAAAGCCAATATAAAACTCTCCTTAAATGTACATGGTTTGCTACTTATTTCCATTCTATTTTTCCTCTTCTGGGCTACAGCTGTACATCCAGCCCATGCTGCTTGGGATTTCAGAGTGCATTTTCTCGTGCTGACTTGGGCTTATTAGCGCAAGGCTGTACAGCTTTTGGCACTCCTTCTCTTTAGTGGACATTCCAAGTAACTGGAAATGCTAAATTTGTTGTTCATATTTCAGCAAGGAAATAAGAGCAACATGCTTCTGTGAGAGATCCTTTGTTCCTGCAGCTGATTCTGTTCCTGTTTCAGAAGAGCCTGGTTTCCCTTATACCTAAAGATCAGGGGTGCTGTGTTTAGGAAGGGGCTTACGAGGCTCGGCTTTTCCTCACAAACTGAAGCGAAGATACCATTTGAAGGGGTTCTATGCACTGTCTTGATCATATAATTTTTTTTTATCCCCCTAAAAGGAATGCAATACAATTGTAATATTTAGTGAGTGAGTGCCACTTAGTTCATGAGCAAATTTAGTAGCTGAGACATTTTCGAATTAAATGCTGGAACTGAGTCTGGTCCTCAGTTGGAAGAACTGAAGACCAGGTTTTCCTTGGTTTGTGATTCAGAGATATCCCTGATAGATATTTATGTTAATGCTATTCCTCTGGCTTCTTGGTCACCTGATTTTTGCTGAAGAGAGAATCTTTTTTCACTTAGGAGAGGAACAGACCCTTTCTGCTGTCTCTGTGCAGCTGAGAGTGCACCTGAAAGCCCCTGAGGAGCAGTAGGATGTGCTGGGCAGGCCTCAGGGAAGCTGCTTGGCATGGTGGTGTTCCCAGGTCCGGGGATATCTGGCTCTGTGTCTCAAATAAAGAACTAGCATACTGAAGAACCTGTGTTTGCTTCAGAATAATCCCACATATAAAGCATAACCTTACAGAAATATGTGTATGCTCTTCCCTCCTCTCTCTTGCTCTCTAATAGTTTTCCCTGAGATTCTTGAACAACAGAGCAGATGGAAACCTTATTTAAATTTAGAAACCGTGAATACCACATGCTGAGCTCAACGGAGCAATTCAAGTTGGTTTCCCTTAAATGAATTTTTTTTTTCAAATGCTGGATTCCATTTAGAATTTTTAAAATAGCATAAACATGTGATCTAAAGATTTAAAGATACCTGTATTCCTTAGCGCAGAATGCCTCACTTGTATCTAAGTGTGAAAATGTGTCCTAAACAGGGCAGATTTCACAGCAAGTCCTCCTAAAGGACATTAACACTCCATTATTTATTAGAGCCATTATAAAAGAAACTCCTGCACCGTCCCTAAAGAGGGAAAATCTGTCATGGTTCCCAGGAAAGAGAAGCAAGGATTATCCTTGAAAGCAGTCAAAGGAGAGAATAGTTTTTACCAACTTGTCAGTGGAGTTGCCATGGGCACCAGCCAGGAGCCTAGGTTTAAATGTCAGATTTCCCTTCCACTACTGTCTTTGCCTTTTCTTTGCTTCATTTTTGCATTCATTCCATAATTTTCATTTTTCTTTTTATAAGAATTTCTTTACTTCCATCCTTTTTTTCCTAACGCCCAGTTTCATGTCTTTTTATGCCCATCCTCAGACATCATGCCAATCCCAGGTTAAGAAATCCTTTCCAAAAAAAAAAAAAAAAAAAAAGTAGTAAAACGATACGCCCTTGGATACTCATTTGAAAGTCATTAGCATATTAATATCAGTCCAGCAAAGAACATAAAAGCAAAGAAAATTGCGTTAAGAGACTGACACAGTTGAAGAAGAAACAGCAGCGTAGAGTCAGCAGCAGCTTCCCTTCAGCATTACTGAGCCTGGTTGTTCAGAGACATGTGGTATGTTTCATTATTTGCTAAAATATTACATGGAGGGGGATGGAGGGGAGGGAAAGAGCAGAAGGAAAAAGCTCACATCTGTGGTAACGTCTCTGCAGGGGGAGAAAAAAGGCAAATCCTACCATTTGTGGAAGGTATTCATGTGTTGCCGGCTGGCTAAACTGCACATCAATTGAATTAATGTATCCATTAAATCTAGATAAAAGCTCAGAAGCAGCAGTTTAGAAAACACTTTTTTCTTTTCTGATCCTTTTTTTTTTTTTTTTTTTCTTAATTCTGCTAAGCTGGCGCAGGACATCTGGGTTGGTTTGGGTTTCTATGCTGGCTTTTGTTTTGCCTAGTGTGTCTTCACTGTCAAAACCCCAAAACAAGCCCAGCTGCCTCACAACAACAAAAAATGCACTTGTGGTTTGCTTACTCGTTAATAGCGTTAGCATGTAAATGAACACAGCCAGGCTAGGAAGTGAGCAACTCAGGGCTGGGTGGGCAGTTCACACCTCCTTTGGTGCTATTGTTTCAGGCTCTGCAGGGCCAGAAGAGATTTGGTTATTTTTTTTTAAGAACCAAATAATGCTGTCATTGACTGGGTGCCTATAACCTCCAGTTGGTCACTGTATTTGTTCTGGAGAATGAAGATAAAACCGTAGTGCTAGTAAATTTTCAAATATGGATCCTGGATTTAGTCTCAGAGTTTATTTTCACGCTGTTTGCCTCACTGTGGCTGTGGAGAGTGTGATAAACTGGTGCTTGGGGGTTTGAAACTCATTTTTGACCTGCCTTCCTATGATCCTACTTTGTCGGTAAGAAACTCTTGAGTGTGTTTCCATGTGAATTATTGACACAAAATTGATGATGGGTCAATATTAACTTGAAAAGGGTGTTATTAATAGAATTAACAGGATGCAAGTTTTCAAGAGGCCAAACTAAGTTCTTACATTGACTTTTGATTTAAGTGATTTCTTGTTCACTCTTGTGAATAATTCTTCTGTCCATGGTGTATGAAGCAATGGTGCTGGATGGTAGAAAAAGGCTCATGAAGTTTGAATGACCATGAAAGAGAAATTGCCATTCAGAGGCCAAGCCAGCCACAGCCAAAGCCTTTATATATGGCCTGAGGTGCTGCATATCACATGCAATCCTGACCTGTGTTACCTTAAGACCATCCAGCCCTTGAAACAAATACTTCAGGAATCTTCTTGTGCAAGAGGAGCCCTTCTAGCCTAAGCTTACATGAAGATCCACCATTTCAAATAGCTCATGAGGCCTGGCTTGATGACAGCAGTGGCATGATTACTTTTATTTAGAACCAGAAATTATTCATTACTCTTATTCATGAAACCTCCACTATTAAGCAAGACAAGGAGTCAGTTTAATAACAACTCAGAAACTTTAGCTAATTTAGTGGGAAAACTTTGTTGTAAAATTTTATACAAGCGTGCATCACCATAGTAATTTAATATCTTGCATGTAATATTACAGCAACCCTTTTCCTGTCATCTCTGAGACATCTTTGAGAGCAGAGATTCTGGGTATGCAAGAGGTTGGGTACTGTGTCTGTATTTATTTAATTGGTTTTTTCAAAACATGGGGCGAATATATTTCTTTCAGAAAAAATACTTTATCCTGCTCAGTTGGATAACTATGATTGATTCTGGTATTTTATTTACAGTCTAAACCTAAAGCAATCTTCATCCTCCAATGCAGTAGAAATAGCCTTGCCTTTTAATCCCTGTCCATTCAAAAAGTCTGTTTTCATGTTTCACTGCATAGTATCTTAATTTCCTTTCCATTCCAAGTATAATCTTACTCTGAAATAAAACACATTAAAATACAAATCCGAAGAAAATACTTTGAGCTTTTTTGCCCAAGACTTCCTGTGTCTTTGCACATAAATCAAAATCAAGCTCTGTACGTCACTCATGCGTGTCGTGCCAGTGAAATCCACAGGAAGTGTGTTCTGTTGTGGTGCACCAGCCTTGCAACGGAGAGATTACAGCCCTTCTGTGTGAGATACACAAAGAAGGAGAAAAGTAAGTGACTGCAACCACAGCTTCTAAGATTTTGAAGTCAGGAACCACTTTTTTACTAGTTTGTAAAAAGATATTTCTTTGACTATGCATATATGATAAATAATGGTAGTGGTCATATAATCTCAGATATACTATTCTTCATTTGCAGTAAAAAAAGTGTTATTCTTCTCTTTCTCTTCATGCCCTGCCTCTGTCATCGTGGAAACGCTTTCCTATGTAGCAAAAGGCAGTGCAGGAGCAGCTGTACGTTTGTTTAGCAGCCTTGACCTTCAGCCTTGTCGGAATATAGAAACACCAAATCAGATTACCGGGTAGAAACCTAAAGTTGATCGATGAACATAGATTAATATTTCCAAGATGAAGCTTATTACCCTGTTATTAGCAGCAGTCAAAGCCAATAATTAATATTCTGATCCAACACTTCAGAGAAACAATGTGATAGGTGAAACAATATAAAAACTAGAGACTTTCTTTGAAACATCAGTGACCGTATATCTGATGTATGTGAGTAACCATAAACTGTTGCTGTGCAATGCCATTTGCATTAGTAGAAGCTGGGAAAATAACTGTTAAAATTGGCTTAAAATAGAAAGCTGCATCAACAAGTCCCTTTTTCAGGGGTGCTACAAAGCCGTTATCTCCAGTGGCTGTCATTCATGCTACAAGAGCAGTGGAAGCTCTACGTAATACTTAGGATCTGCAAGATGTGATTCCTGTTCTGCTTTGATTTAGGATGTGGCAGCATTAGGAATTTTAGCAGGGTTTGTCCTCATAGACATGATAACGGGCAGTAAGCACAGGGGTTAATTTACAGCACAAAGCTTCTCACCTGAGGCAATCTCCAACATAGCACATACGGAATAGCTCAGTCTGAGAAGTGCTAGCTGATACCAACCGCAATCAAAAACAGCAGAAAATACAGGGTAGCTATTCCATGACAAGATGACTGCCCACAAGCCTTGCCTAGCTAACAGATACCAATGTTCAGAGAGAAAGTAGAAATAAGTAGAAGAGGGAACAATTTGAACTCTGCTCAGCTGGGGAGGAGGGAAAGTGGAAGGAGGAAAGGCTGTCAGCCTTACCTGGGGAACAGTAAACAGCTTTGACAGATGTAGCGTTGTTCCTCCCTGGTTTTGGCAGCTGGGTGTGATCCAAGAGGTAAATGCATACCTCATCCCAGCTCCCAGCGTAGCAGGCTGCCTCCGGTGCACTGCAGCATCACGATGGCCTGGACATCCTTCCCTGGCCATAGGGGGGGTGCCCTGACCTAAAGCAACGTTTCACCCAAAGGTGGGAATGGTGGGATGAGCTGTTCCTGCTCTTTGACAGCACCTAGCTGAGTCTTAACGCTGTACAGTTTGATGCTGTAAATGTCTTTGTGTCAGGACTGTGAACTCCCCATGTTACCTGTTCTATTAAGTGTTTGACAGCACAAAAGTAGTTCCTTTCTAATGATGGAAGACAAGCTTCCACAAAGCCAGGTGCCAGTAAAAAGTGAGCAGGCTAAGTCATACCAGCTCGCTTATTAGAAGAACGTAGCAATTGTCCTTTTGCAGTGGTCCATACCTCTTGGTATCTCCTGTCCACTAGTGAACATAAACAGATGCTTGGGGAAGGATAAAGGCAGGGCAAATTCTTAAAATTGTTTCAACCCCCACCTAATGGCTGCTCCCAAAACTTGCTAAAATGAATGTAGTTTGGATGTGGTTAGTAACACTTCAGGGTTTCCATGGACTTCTCAAGATTTCCCAGGAGTACAGTTTCAACTTCAGCATTCACAATATCCTTACCATTCACGTGGAAAAATTTCTGTTTAGATGCAGAGCAATTCATGCAAAAGGATTTATACCATTAACTAGCTGGGAAAATATCTTCATATTTAAAATACCGCTCTCTGTCTGAAAAAGGGAAACCATCTGAAATGTAGACCAAAATTCTCTGATAGGGGTTTGCATATTAACATCTATGATCCTTAGTATTTTAAATGTGCTTCATCACACTGGATTCACAATTTATCATCTCTGCCCATCAGAGAATGGTGTCATCATGCTATAATTAAAACATTTGTGCATGTGCTACAGAATTTGCCAGAAACTTTAATAGACTTCCTGTGGCAACAGCTGCCCTTCTTATGATGCCAGTGTTACAGATATGAAGAGTACAGAAATGAGAGAGAAGCAAGGAAATCTAAAGTAATGGGGGAAGGGGATGAGTGGAACCACTGCAAGATTTGTCTTTCTGAAAACTGCCTGATTGCTTTTCAGATCTATACTTTTTTTCCGGTTGACAAGCAAAGCTTGGGAATAATAAGTGCTGCATGAATTAAATCCATCACACTTGACTGACTGGATACCATGTACTGGATCTGCAAACCAATCTGGGTTCTATCGGTGTGCCACTATTGATTTCTGTGCTTTGATAGAAAATAGCTGAGAGACAGATGGGGGGGGAGAATCCTACAAACACTTTTTGTGTTGCTATAGCTAGTAGCTAATGTAACACTACATTTCCCCTCTTTAAAGTAGCACTGAGTGTGTGAGCATGGTTTTCTACAAAGCAGTCAATACATTTTAAATATTTCTCTGTTGATGCTGCACACTGTTCTTTTGTGTTTCTTTAAGGAAGGTTTATTGATGGCAAACCAGGAGGGTAGTTATTCTTGTCCACCTACAGCGTGACTGCTCCAAAGCACCATCAGCAGCTCCCCGTTTTGCAGTACAGTCATCCTTGTGTCAGAGGTACCAGTCGTGAACTCAGAGGAGAGTGGAAAACCATCCCATTGGAATGGAAATTGCCAAAGACGTTGTACAAATCGCTGTTTATTTCACTCTCATGTTTTTAATTCTCAGACAAAACTTTGAAAAGTTCCAAAAAGCATTTCATTTTCATTTCCTCTTCCCTTTTTTCTGATTTTTGTCTGTTGCACATTGTGTGAGAAAGATCAAATCCTGTCCCTGACTGGACCTAGAGTAGAACTGGGACCAGAAATGCCCAAGAGGCTTGTGTGAGGAGCAGCAGGGACTCCTGTTGGAGTACTGGGGGCTGCTTGTTTTTTCTGGTGGATAGTATACTAGAGTAGCAAATGTGGAATATTCTGTAGAGTGCATTATAAACTGCTCCTGGGCATGGTGCTGTGGTGGGACTGGGGAACAGGAAGTTTCAGCTGAAGTTTTGCTGTTTGCCTTGTACCCACTCAGGTAACACATGGTATCTTTCTGCCTTGTCATTCATCTCTTCTCATTATTAATCCTCTGGGGTGGGACTTTTTCTCCTGTGCTTGACCAGGACCTGGAATAACGTTTTCATGAGGGATCTGTGAAAGCCAAAGTAATTCAAATCTCCAGTGCTCAGAAGGGAGTTATGAATGCATGCGCCAGGCAGGTACACTCCTGAAGTTCAGCACCCTCCGCGGGCAGGCAGGAGGATGATGAGGTTTCATGGCATTCCACAGTCTACTCTCAGGTTTCTAGACTTCCTTTCGATTTCCTCTCTTGATTACTTAGTTTTGCTTATCATTATCAAATTATAACATACTATTAAATAACTTCTCTGTGCAGAAGTGAAATCCGATGGGGTTCATCCCTATTGGTATCTGTAGCGTATTTCAACTGAGTGATTATGGTGGTTTTGGATGAACTCTGCACTTTGTCAAGGGTACGTACGTGTTGCTGAAGAGAATGTAGGCAGCAGTCACTGGTTGGCAAAACATGCTGCTCTGTGACGTTTCCTACAGATGGCTCTGTTAGGAAGCCATGTTAGGCCTTATGATTTTCTCTCTCCTAAGTGAAGGAGAAGACTTTATGTATCATCTTCTTTCTACTGTCTGATGTACTACCTATCCTAGAAAATAGCAAACTTAGATAAAACCTTGCCATATGTTAAGTGGAAGTTCCCTATTAACATAAGAATCTGCTTTATAAACTCATGTGTATGGTACCAGTATTCAGTCATTCCTCACAACTACTGAGTAATGAATTCTAGGAGACAAGCATCACAGATTTCCCCAGCAGGTAGAGCTCAGTTTAACTGGCATGAGGGGACAGGGCACGCTGGTGGCCATTCAAGAATGCACGGTGCTAATGGAGGGAGTTAAAGTCCCTTCCTCATATGTCAGTTTGTGCCTTTCACTGGTGAATTTTTGCATGTGCTCCATTGAAGAAAATATTTTTTTTCTTTTAAACATTCTCAGAATGAGACAAGTTCACTATTTCAGCCCAGGTAACAGCTGCTTTTTGTTTGAAGAGTTATTTAGCCCTGTGTATCATAACGGTCCTTAGACAACTCGATGCAGACTAATTTAACATTTTCAGAATGAATCACACTTTATTGTAATACCGACTTAAAAATAACGGGGATTTCTTCAGCCTTTGTAAGTTATTGTGCTCGTTGTCTTAGGTTGGAGGAGTTTACCTTCACCGAATTAAGAAGATTTCTCCACCTTCAAGAGCAAGTGACAAAAAGCAGCTCTCGACATCTCTGGTTTCAGTAAACAAAACATGCAAATAGAAACGAGGATATTTCCACTTACAGGCCAACTGTTCCTAAGACATGATTTAAAATGTTCATGCTTCCAACAATGTATATATAACATATTCCTGTCATCTGCAGCGTATTGATAGGAAACCTTAAACAGCAGATGCTCTGTGGGACTTTTAAATTGAAGTCCAATCTATACAGGAGACAGAACTTATAATGAGACATAATGTAGTTGTGAGACAAGACATCACAGGCAATTTCCTGAAAGAAAGAGTGAGATTCAATCACTTGGGCTACTTTTGCAGCTACTGCTGAGGCATGTTAGTTGCTCTGTCAGAGAGGGAGATGCTTGTCAAGATTGTAAGCAAACTGAATTGCTGCCAACCACTTACTCACATAAAACAGATGATTCTCATAGACCATTTGTTTTATTTATTTTCATCTTGTGCTTTGCTGTCTTTCTAAAACCCGTGGCCTTTTACATTACGACAACACGACATTAGCAATTATTGCTGTTAAAGTGCTTCACATATAAGCAGAGCTCCCTCCCTGCCGCGTTAGTCATCAGAGCTCAGTTCAGTTATTATCACTATCAGTTCTAAAAGTTTGAATTCTAACAGCTTTAATTACCTCAGGGAAGTAATTTTACAATTTTTGATTAAAGAAAGTAATTTTTCAGCTACTTGGAGTAGCCAGTCTTGGGTTATATTAAGTGGCATTTGACTCTTCCTGAAAAAATTCCAAGACGTTGGAACAAGACATTTAATAGTGGAGAGGTGGGTGGTCACTGCCTCCTAACTGCCAGGCATGGAGAGATGAGGGGGATGAAACCCATGTTAGCTCAAGATTCCTATTTTCTGCAGCTCGCAGAAAGTTCTCTTTCTTGTTGCCAGTCTGAGCTACCGTTCTGTAGCAGCAATGTGAAGGAAAAGTGGTACCCGGCCGATAATCAACCAGGTAATTACTAGGCAGTCATTCTGAGTCCAAAGGCAGGACATGGACTGTCTAACCAGCAGCTCTTGGGCCATTCTGTCAGCCTTCGTGCTCTGCAGTGGCCACCACTCCTCAGTATTTATCCAGTCTTCCTCATCCTGTCCTTTCCCGTCGGGATTATTTGCAGCCTGCAGTCTCCATCTTGGTTTCTAGGCTGATTGCACAGATTGTAACTCAGGGCAGATTTGGCAGAAGGTCTACAGGAGGTAAGGCAAGGAGAGACAGATGGGTAAAAATGACATCGACCCAATTGCCTTGTTTGAACCAGTCAGAAAATTATATCCTTGTCCAGTCACTTTTCACATATCAAATAAATAAATTGAGTATTCCTGGTTTAGTTCAGCATCATTTCCACAGCCCTGGGATGAGGGTTCCTGAAGTGAATGCTTTCCTGTACGATCATTCGGAGCAAGCCTCGCTGTTAGCACATTTTCTTTTCTCTCCTCGTACCTCCAGCCAAGCATCTCTCCCAGCTCAGACCCTTGCCACTGGCTAGCAGCACCAACTAAAAGGTGGCTTTGTTTTAGGGCATAATTCAGGACAATGACCTAACTGGAATCTCTTTCCAGGATCTCCACAGATCTCAACAGACTCCTAAAAGTGGGTAAAGGATCTAAACTGGTTTTTTGAAACACCACAGCTATTACCAAGAGCAAGACTGTGTTCCGGGTGATTAGCATCTTGTGGACCACTTAGTCTTATCTAGGGCCATGTCATAAAGGAGGTTTTTAATCCTCTCAAGTGAAACATTGTAGGTTTCCATGGCAGTGAATTGGGAACGGCATCACCAGTTTCAGTGTGGAACATGTGGGAAGAAAATATGGTCCAAAGGATCATGGCTAGAGAAAGGAGAGAAGGTGGGCGGGCTGGAGCCTTCACTTGCCAGAAAACATGAGATACCACATTTTCCTTCTAAACCAATAGTTTTAAGGAGAAACTGACTTCAGCACTCAGAGATCTAGTCTCAGAATTACAAAGGTGCAATAAAGAGTCGTATTCAGATGTTCTCAAAAACAGAGAGAAATGAGTGTTGGTGGCCGAGGGACTGTCCATTCTTTCATTTCAGCTAATGGCAATCAGCTTTGGAATTTTGGGGTGCTTTCTTGGCCAAGAAACCCTTCTGTTGATTTCCATGAGATTTAATCAGGCCATTGAATTGTCAAGATATCCCCAGTTTATAGAGGTGGTGTTTGTGACTGATGCTTTTTTTCTTTCTTTTTTTTTGACAAATAAAAGCAAACAGCATTGCAATAATTCACACTCAGAAGAGCATTTTCACTGTCGCATTGAATACAGTTTCATTAAGTTACCACAGTCCAAATTAAAATGTGAACAAGATACTTGTTTAAGATATCAAAAGCAAATTAAGTCTGGATTTGAAAAGGTGTTAAAGCTTTTCCTTTCATAAAATAGAATTAGTTCTAATTTGTCTCTGAAGTTTAAACTGAAATGAACTTAATGTTGAAATATAAACAAATCATTTAAATCCAGGCCTAATGCAATTAATAAAGTGAGGAAGCTTTGTAAGGTTCAAATGAATATTGTTGTTATGCTTACAAGCTGAGGAACAAATCAGCATAGCACTACTGAAATTACTAGAGCTACGCTGGGTAACCCCTTTGAAGTTTACGACCGTGGGAGAGGCCAGGAACAGGAAAATACCAAAATACACAAATACCCAGAAAATGTTCCTAGTTTTAGTAAACTTCCAAAGGTGCATTTTGACAGGTGTGGGACATCAGTATTTTGAGCACATTATCTGAAGGCCACCAGTATTGGGTACAAGTAAGGACTAGCACTACAAAGGCAGATGTCTTATTTGAGGGTTACAAATTCTCTCTTCCTTTGTTTGCATTCTTTTGTTTCTGTTCTTCACACTGTGCGGTGAATGAGTTTACTGAGCCTAATGTGCACACAATTGGCAAACACAGCATATAAGCATTTGTCTAAATCGCTGAAACCCAATTTGGAAATGTAACTATTTGTTCAAGAAGGTAATTCAGTTGCAATGGAAAAACACCATCCAGACCATCAAAACTAAATGACAAAATACAAACTAAAAGCATCAGACACCCAAACAAGCAGCCTGATTTAGAAAGTGTTGAGATTTGATAATTAGGTCAGTCTGTTGGGCAGCTAATTCTGAGTTGAATCCTAAATTTTAGGCATCCGTTTTTGGAAAGGTTTGCTCTCTCAGCCTCAGTTTTTCTTTTTGTAAAGTTGGAGTAGTGATACTTCTTTTCCTTACAGATATAGTAAAAGGATTACATCTTTTCACACTACTTCGGGTATGGAAAGTTCTATAAAAGCATTATCAGAAAATTTTGGACAGCTCGAATGTTATCCTATTACCCACTCAGAGAGGCAAGTAATGGATAATTGGGTTCCCACTTACCTTCATTAGGTAAAAGATTTCTCATTTAACTCTATCAAAAGAAAGATTAAGCGTCCTTATTACTCCAGGAGAATAAAGTTGCACAGGACAGAAGAAGTGAGTGAGTATAAAGCCATGGTTGTAAACCAGTAGATCTGTTGCAGTAAAGATGGTTCAGACTATGAGATACTCTCTCTGACCTTTACAGTCATACTTCTGATTCAATGCATGGAGCCATATTCCTTTGTACCACATGAAGCAGAATAAAGCAGCCCATTAACTGCATTAAAAGTTTATAAGCTGACTTCGTATTTTCACACCTATCATGTGAAGACAGATTATGGGACTCTCCTGTGAGTTAGAACAGAGCCAGTGGAAAGGCAGTTGGAATTCTTGACTTCCGTGACCTCTTTGGGTTAATAATTACTTATTGTACCTGGGCAAGTTTTTCTTTTTTTATTTGGTTACAGCACTGGAGTGTTTGTTGGGGTACACAAGACTTTTTCCATGTTAGACTTCTGTTTCAACAGAATCTGCTTTTCCTTTGTGACTGGCAAACATTTGGCCAAAGAAGAAGGATAGAAATTAAATTTTCAGCCTGAGTGTGTGCCGAGTTGCTAACGGTGTACACAGAAGTGGAGCTCCTTGTGATTGTCACAGCCTGTGACACAACCGAACAGGCTTCCCACTGGAAACTTTCTGCTGTTGCTAACAGCAGGTACTAGACCTAATTAATGATGTTTTCTTTTCTGAAGACCCAAAGATGGTTTATTCTCTACACCTATCAGGCAGAATTTTGATGCAGGCGAGCAGGTAGTTCCGTGACTCTCATTGCTTGCTTTGTCTTCTTTTAACCTGGAAGCATGTGGGAAAGTAGTTAGCCAGCTTTCAGACAAAGTTGGTGGTTTCTGACTGTGCCGTGTCCATAGAAAACTACCTCTGACAGAGAGCAAGAATGTATTTTCTACAGCTGTGCAATATTTCTAAACTATTCCCTGCATTTATCTGCAGTGACCTTACAAAAGTAATCTGCCCTTATGGCTACAAAGCATAATTACTGTAATGCTGCTTTAGTTTTGCTTCCACTGGGGTTTCTCTGCCTCATGCAGCTCTAAAGTAGTATTTATCAGCACACTTGCTCCTTGGACTAAACTGACGTGGAGGGTTACCATAGAGTGCTGTCTGCCTCTGAAGTATCAAGTAGACTGTAGCTTACCCTGTTAATTTTTAAAACCTGTAACAGAGAGACAGCATTATATTGCAAGGCCACCTTTCTGTGGCACCTCCCTAAAAGCTCTCTTTGTTTTGATACTATCTGTATTTCTCAGGTTTCCACTCTTCTGTTCTGTAGCAACCAGTTTCCTGTTGCTGCTGGAATGTTGAAAAAATTACGTTCTTCTGGCTATTTCTGTCTACTTTGAAATGACTGGAGGGAAAAGTTTCCCCCACTGCACTAAGGAGCATACTATTTGGGGAGTGCTAGGGTTGATACTATCTGCATCTAGGTTCATAAATAGCATCTCTGTTTATTTGTTCATCTTTACTGCTAAATATAAAGCTACCGTACAGCAAGCACTTCAGCAATACCAGTAGCAAGCAATCAGTAAGCAGCTCAAGTATATGGTATTGATAATGTCTGTGTTAGTGATGTCATAAACCAAGGTCACGCAGGGTTGTCAGGAGTTCACGGTTACCTTCATCTTTCTGTGACCAAGGACTGAGCATACCTGCTGTTCTTACAGGTCACCTCAAACAACAGACACACTGAGTAAGTGTAAAGCTTGCAACATTTGGTTTTCCAAAGAGTAGGTCAGGCACGGTCTCACAACCTCGTCCTGTATCTGCGCTTTATGCCCACTGCCCAGCAGAACTGATGCCCACAGCCAGAGAGCAGCTTCTAGTGGTGAGCTTCCCTCAGTCTCTGGAAGAGAATCTCCACACAGCCCTATCTGGACCTCTCTGAAGACCTTGCTTTTTCCTTGCTCCTTTCTGGGTGTTTACTTTGCAGCCACCCCACTGCATTGTCTACCAATTAAAAAATAATCCCTGTCAGTCTCTGAAGCACAAATGAACTATACTTTTTTGTGGTGTACTAGAAAACCCTTAAATAACTAGGACGTTGTATTGGTGATGAGAAAAGAAAACGTTTACGTAAAGAACAGCTTGCCATACTATAAATTTCTGCTGTAATCAAGAGAGAAGTAAAGCCTTTAGATTCTCCTAGCACAAATCTTAATGGGTATTCTGTGCTAAGTTATGATATGGGTATTTCCAGTAAGACACTAGGAAAAACGTGGCTTGTAATCATCTCATAATGGAAGAACATTCATAGGAGTGAGGCAGCATCAAGAAGACTGGGAATATATCAGTAAGCAGCAGAGGTCGATGAGGTGGAAAGTACATAATTATGGTGTGGTCTGTTTAATATCCACGACTAGGGAAAAGTAGTCAGATTGCAAAATATTGGTCCTTTTTTTCTGATCTTACTGTAAACATCGTAAAAATAGAGATGGATTAGGCAGTAGCAGTGTGCTTACGGAGCAAGGACCTAGAGAGCAGCCATGAGAAAGTGCATTAGACAGTCAAGGGAGAACACTGCAAACCCTGCTTCTCAACTGGAGCATTATAATGATTTTCAGAGGCAAAAAAAAAACCCTTTCAAAAGTGTATAGATGATCCCCTCAAGGAGGTTTTCTTCACTGTAGCTCCCAAACACAGCTTATGACAGAAATGGGAAGTGTAGTTCAAAATCATCTATCGTTTCAGTGGCATCCATCGATGAAAGGCAATGACAAAAGGAAAGGGAGGAACATGAATAACAGTTGCTGTTTTTACGCGTAGAGAACAAGAGAATACGTCTGCTTTAGGCTTTATGTTGCCATAAAGACATGGATGCCTGAACCTCACCAGGGAGAAATGAGCGTATTTTATGCACCAGGTACAAGTGTGGACCAATTCATGTTTTCCAGACTTCACAGTATTGAATTATATTGCTGTTTTTCAGTTGTAAACTTTTCAGATTTATGAACCAGACATGATTAAACTACTCTGGAAGGGAGATAAACGAGATATTTTTCCAATTAAACAAAATTACTTCTTTAAGTCATTGTTTTAAGAGATCTGTGGTTCTGTTGGGGAGGATGGAGGGGAGGATGCTTCATCATAAAGAAATACTGAAAAAAGCTGCTTTTTGGAGAAGGAGAAAGAGAATGTTAATAACATTTGTAGGTGGTACTGAAGGTGAGAGGTGCTATAAACACTACAGGAATAGAGAACAAAACAGTGCCTGGCGAGAAAAGTGTGTGCACTGGAAATGCACAATGAGAATCAACCTGAAAAAAAATGTAGACAGGTATCTCCTGGGGAAATCACTCCTGAGCACATGCATTCAATGAGCAAGAGAAAATTGGGAAATGGTAGTGATTAAAGAGTCCCTGAGGTGAAGCCAGTCAACAAATTAGACAGTAGTAACAGCATGAGATGGATAAACCACAGTGCAATTTTAGGACACGTCATGTTCCAAATATGGTCATTTCCTGGTCAGAGAACTAGTACAAAGCTTAGGTGCTAGAGGTGACTGATGTCAGCAGCAAGTTGACACTGGATTTCTGTGGTACATCTCTGTGCTCTTTTTCTGCCTTACTGCACCAATGAGTTTCATAACTGCTGATTGATGAAAAGAGAGATTAATTTCTCACAATGTGAAACACAACAGCAGCTTTCGTAATTATTATTTTCAATCAAATCATTGTGATTTTCCTATGAGAAGAGAAATAATTAAGAAAAATAGAGGCCTGAACCACTACGTTGCTTTTAAATGTATTCAGTTTGTACTGTGGGAGGAGAGTAATCATTTCTCTTTGTATTCTGATGGAAAACTTCCTCCTTCCTACCCACTTCACTATTTTTAGTAAAAAAAAAAATCTAGCCTTATAATCTAGAAATCATCTCAATAGTAAAGAATTGCAATCACCAGTATTATCAGGGAAGACCAAGGCAGACATGCCCTGATTCAGTATGAAGGGCTGGATGCAGAAATGCCAGATCGATCCCTTTGTACCAATAAACTCTCTGCTTCCCGGTGGAAAAAAAAAAAAAATCAGATTACAAATTGAGTTAAGGAAACACTCTAATGTCATTCCAGCACTTTATTTTCAACCCTTCTTGTAACTGGGAGATGCATCCTGAGACAAAGGCTGTTAAAATGCAGTAGTTCAAGGAAGCAGTTGAGCACACGTTCAATGTTAAACATGGAGCACCATGTTGGACTCCGGTGATAATGCGCTGTACTGAGGGCTCATGCATGTGCTGACCACCTGCAGCTGCAGTGGGAAGGACCTTCCTGAGAAGCATTCAGACAAAAGCTGACATCGGCGACCTGCTCAAATAAAAATCTGCCATCCTCAAACACCCAAAATGTGTTTCCTTTCCTCAAGAAAAAGTTTGCTTACACATTGGCACTCTCTTTCAGATGAAGTCAAAACCAATTTACATTTTGTCCATGACTGGCGTTTTCTTAAAATTTCCAAAGTGCAGAAAAAATGAATGTGTGAATGTTTCATTTTTGCTTGCTTCTTTACCTGGGGCCGTCACAGCCCAAGTTATACTGGGGAGCCTGTTCTGCTAAGCTTTGCAAAAATGTTAGTCGTCAAGAAGTCCAAGATCGGTGCTCTGACTTTGGAGAGCTGTATTTGCTTATCTCTAACTTGTGCTCTGTCCTTACCCTGCAGTGCAAAGGAGCCTGTATGCATTTCTGTGGGGTTTTCTGGGGTTTTTTTCATTTCACACTAGGGAGAAAAAGACACCAAACCAAAATCTCTGCCAAAAAAAATGAAGTCACTTTGGAAGGATATTTTTCCACTGCCTTTGTCTCAGTTTGGACTTACGCTTCCCTGCCATTTGTGTCACTCATCCCACCACATTTCTTGTGATGCCTGTCACTCTCACAGGGAGAACAGCAGCTTCCCATATAGCCTGACTGAGCAACATGGGGTTTTAATTAGGTAATACATTCAGGGAAGAGCTGTGAGACACAACTTAGAAGTGAAGATATAATACAGCCCTTGCTCTTTTTTAATCCCACTTGCTTATTTTATGTAAGAAAAGATTCTTCATAAGTGCCATACTGGAAGCTCATTATACAAGAGGAATAAAATTCAACTTTTTACTTTTATGTTACTTTTGTTGGAGACATATACTATATAGGGATCTCAACTATCAAAAAGCCTTAATATGAAAAAAAGGAAACAACAGGATCAGGAAAAAACTTAATTGGCTTTTTCAGATGTTTAAAACATGGGGCCACCACATTCCTGTATGTAATGTACATGAGATGAGTTTCCTGTAAAGAGACAAATGAAGGATCTTATAATGACATACTGAATCTGTGTGAATTTCCAGGGCTTGGGTGTGGGCTAAGATGTTATGTTAGGGTGAATATTCTTGTATCCTGAGTACATTTCTGGAGCTTCATTTTGCCGACTGCTTTGTGTGTGCTGTTTTGCAGCTTACCTTGAGAAAGGTTTGTTTACAGTTGTCAAGCAGCCTTAGAATTTAAGCCACCTCAACTCTAACAAACATTAATTATATTTTCCAATGTTTACTTTTAATTTTTCTTGCTCTTCTGTATTAAGTTCCCTTAGTATAACAGTATCTGAGCAGTGGGAAGTTTGACATTTGCTCACTGACAAGCAGAATTTCCAATCAATTTCAGTGGATTTTAGATTACACCTTTTATAGGGAAGAATCAGAGGTGCAACAAAGCTGGCTCAAATTGTAAGCAAATCGGTTACTTATTAAAAACGTGCACTCTTGAACAGAGCAAAGCTATTTCTGTAAATTTGCACTGAACTCAGCAGATTGTTTATCCCAAAAAAAAGGAAAAGTTGAAACATTGGGAAGTTTTGAAAACAAATGATGAGAAACATTGTTCATTTCATAATTCTGTCATGAGATTAATTTTGTTGTCACTTTAAGAAAAAAAAAAAGCAAGTATAATAGCAAATCCAATTTGGTGAGAAAAAAAACCCCAAAGAATCATTCTGGATCAATTCACAGGTTTGCTTGTTTGCTTAACTGCTAAGAAATATCCCAAACCATTATTTATTCTCAAGTACAGCCATTCTGACTACGGTTTGGGGACAGGAGCATAACATTTTAGAAAAATACGAACATGTGCTATTTGAAGGCTGTGGTTTTTGAAGCAGACACACATTTTCATTCTTTTATCCATCAGGATAGTTCCATTAGATTCACAAGTACTTTTTCTTTTTAATAAGGTAACTTGCCGCGTAATTGATTAACAGACCACGTTTGTGAGTTTGTTTGATTAATGAGGAAGCAACCTCAGTTCTTAAACAAAG
The DNA here is from genome assembly GCA_024336885.1 of Actenoides hombroni. Classification (NCBI taxonomy): domain Eukaryota; kingdom Metazoa; phylum Chordata; class Aves; order Coraciiformes; family Alcedinidae; genus Actenoides; species Actenoides hombroni. The sequence continues at coordinate 6,302,086 of WUAM01000179.1, read as the reverse complement.
GTGCATCCTGGGTGCTTCCTGAGCAGTATCTGAAGCGCCAAGTTGAAGCTGGTGGTAGTGGAAAAGGTCAAAACCACATTTTGAGGGCCCTGGTCTGAAACCCGTTACAAATTCTGCTACGGTATGCTTTTATTGCACATCAGTTTTAATGGGATATTATTGGTTTGTGAATACCCTTTTCCCAGATGCTGCCTACAATGTAGTTTTTATTGCATAGCTGTTTTAATGTGATTTTACTGCTTTATAAATACACTTTTCACCATTCTTTCTTTGATATCATGGCTGTAGCAATATGCTTGCACATTACTGTTACTTCTGTCTTAAAATCAAGGTTAAAGCAATCACAGTAGGGCTTTGCAGAATGAATGATAATTGAAATTGCATCTAGCAGGATGCTGTTGATATTCTATAAACAAACAAAGCAGGATCTTTATTCATTATTTATCACTTGTTCTTTGTGACATTTCTTTACACAACGTGTCTTTTTCCTTTCGCAGACCTGAGCCAAAACATATGTCAGGCCAGATGCATACATTTATCTCGCTCCTTTTCACCCACCTTGAACCAGAATCTCTTGCCCTGCTTGGGCTCTATCTGGTCCAGCACCAGCTGCTGCCGAGTCACTTCATCTCGCAACACAGTGCTGTGTGTTCACCCCGCTTGTCAGGCTGCTCTTCAGCCCGTGTTAAGTTCTGTGCTTGCTGGTAAATGGCTGCTTGTTCTCGGTCCAGCTCTTCTGGGTCTAGCTCAGCAGCATCTCTGCCACCAGGAGTGCCTGAGGATATATTGAGAGTTTTGTGCAGCTCTGACTCACATCTGCTTTTTATACCAGCTGAATCCTTAGCTAACAATGTTATGTTCGCTTGCTTTTCTCCAGTAGGGATGAAGGTTAAATTAATTTTCTTTGGAGTTAGTTCAGAATATAGGTAAATTTATTTTTGCTTATCCCCAAATTGTTCCTCATTTATTCTACTCCTAGATTTAGAAATAGGCTTTATTATTATTGTTGCCTTTACTTCTGTACTGAACCAGAAGTTGCTTGTAATTCTCTTCCTCCTTCACAGTATCATTTTGATTTTTGTTAAATTTTATTAATATTTTCCTGTATGATTTTTCTTCCCAATCTATTTCTCTCATATTTTCCTCTGGTTTGGAAAATTCACCCTGTTGAAGTCCATATGTGTATGTGTTTTGGTTGGAAAGCTTTCCTGTTCTCTCAAGTTGAACCTAAAAGGGTCGAGATCCCTGTTCCTCAAATAATGGCCAATGTCTAGTCCCATGACTCATCTGACCTCCTGCATCATCACCAAGTCACAGTGGACTTGTCCCAGGAGTGTTGCAGTACCTTCTAGGTTAGAAAGACCCTCATTGAAGTCCGTGGAAAAATGCCTGCTGACTTGAGTGAGACCCGTGTTTAAAACTATTTTCTGTCACACCCAGCTGTTCTATTTTTACCTGCCTTAAAAACAAAGAAAAAGAAAAGGAGAAAAAAAAAAAGATAAATGATCCTTCAAAACAGAATTGTTTTCATATTCGTTTTTCTCTCCTTGGTTGGATATGATTTGGGGCATAGCTTTGCAATTCTGTGAGTAGTAATGTCTGACTGTCCTTTGCTCTTTCTTACACAGTGAAGCATGCTGGTCTAGTTCAGTAAGATTCCGCTATGTACATATCTTCTGATCTGCAAAGAAACTAATTTAATTCCAAATTAACTGCTCTCAAAAGTACTTTTTTTTTCTTCATCTTCATTTTAACACATTGCAAGGCTACAAGTAACTGTAGTCCTATTTTAATGAAAACAATTGAAGGAAATACCATAGATAAATGACAGTTTAATGGATTAAATTTTTTTTTTCTTCCATTGAGTTGTATATTTTCACCCTGTGTAAATGATTATTTGTTCAAATATATTTGTCTTACGCCTAATAGGTGGTACAGCTTCCTGCAAATGAAATTCTTCTGATGTTCAGAGCCTTCTTTGCAGGATATCTGGAAGGGATACAAATTAGTAAGCAGTACTTCCAATGCAGAGAGTACATGAAAATGTAACATGTTCTGTTCATCCTGACGCTTCAAATTCCTGATGGTGAACATACTACTAGTGACTTAAGACCAGATGACTGCAAGACCAGATCTTGTGTAGAAGGTATAACTTCTTTTTCCCTGTACTTGGTAGACTGTTTACCGATGTAGTAGCTTGTACAGAATCCCCTGCTGTTACAAACCACTAAAAATTCTAATGTAACACATCTTAATTTCTGTGGTTGTAATTCTGGCTTAGGGCCAGCTTTGGGTATAACAAAGCAGGCAGTTGCCCCAGGGCAGCAGTCTGATGGCAGCAGCAAAGAGCCATTCTGCCCATGCTGGAGGAGACAGGAGACTTACCTGTTGGAGCAGTAACTTTTCCCTAAGCAGACAGATTCTGCTTTTCCTCTGGCACTGTTACACATCCCCATCCTGCTTCCTTCAGAACCTTCCTTGGTTCTCTCTTCACTTACCACAGCCACAAATGAAGCAATACAGAGGTAGGAATACAGGTGTTGCTGGGAGGCAAGGATGGGACAGGGAAGCTCTGTGACAGATTGCTGCATGGAGGGAGGAATGGGAATGAGGAGAGGAGGCCAGGAAGAGAGGTGCTTCAAAGTTTGACTGCTTTAGTAAGGAAGGAAAACAATACTGAGATCCTATGCGTATTCGTAATTCCTCTCTAGCTTCTTATCTCTCTTAAAAAGGCCACTGATCGTCATCTTAGCTTCCTTAACCCAGAGTCCTCCAACTGTTGTGACCCTCCTACTTCATCCCCTTCAGTTGTTTTGTCCTTATTTATGCCTAAACTGCTTAAAAGCATTAAAATTATGGTGTGTCCTTGGTTTGTCTGTGTTCATCTCTTCCCTGGTATTTGCATTCTTCAGTAGACACAGTGGGGTTTGTTTTGTGTTTGTCCAGCAGTTAACAAAGTGAAGGGGTTCGATGTCAAGGGCTTACAGGAAATAATTGTGGCAATAAATATTAGGATAAAGTGTTCAAATATGTCTACACCAAGATTTTTTGCAACTCTAACCTTGTTATGAGTTTAAACATGAGCATTTCATGAACTTGATACTTAAAGGTTTGCTGTCATGTTCAATAGGGTAAGGCAAAATGATTAAGGCGTCCGCACACATCTCTGTTTGAATGATCACATTCTGTTCTGGTTTTCTGTAAAGTCCTCAGTCTGTGTCTTGTTCTTGAAGCCTGTAGAAAGTACTTCCTAGCTTTGAGTAAAGGCCCACAATCCTGACCATTTCCATAAATCACCAACCTTTCACATTGGTCATCTTAATGAAGACTGCAGATTTTATTCCTCTCTTTTCTGCCCTCTTTAAACATTCAGAGCAATTTAGAGACACCATCTCCACTCACTCCTAGAGGAAACCCATCCCAATGTGATAACAAGTTAGAAAGGTAGAATTTTATACTGTGCTATAAAGGAAATCTCACCGTGCACATACTTATCACATGAATATAAGAACTGATTTAAATTCTGTGCGTGGCATGAAAGCACATGGATATTGGACAAAAGTAAAGTTAGTATTTTCTAAAGCTTTCTGTACTGATCTTAGCTCTGAATTATATATCTAAATTATCTAAATCAAAGTTATACCCATCATCGTATCTGAACATATCTGGTTTGTATCTTAGGTAGAGTGAACACACCTCTGTCTATGCTGAAAACAAGAGAAAGAGCTTCATGACCTTCAGTTAATTTTCTTACACTGGCTTAGAAAAAGCTGAACTTATTTCACAGCTGCATTCCCGTGTATATTATTTCCACAGATTTTTTGCAAAAAGAATGACATGAACTACATTATTTTTAAGTTCTGTAGTTCCATGAATAAGAACAAAGACTCACTTAAGTGCTCATCCTAATAAGACCATGGAACTCTGTAGTAATTTCATTTTGTTTTTTGAAGTACACTTTTCTTCAGGCTGCACTTCTTGAGTATAGGTCAAGTATCAACCAGAAGAAAAGAGTGATCAACTTCAAGTTATGTAAATAATGAAGATCAAGAGAAGAAGAATACATCTCTTCATTTTTTTCAGAAAATTGAGCTAAAAATAATCAAGACAGGAATAAAAGAAATCAGATTCACCAAACTCTTCTCTTAAATTCTTCAAAGGTAGGAGCAAATAGGGTTTGGGGTTGTTTTTTGGTTTGGTTTTTTTCCCTGAATTTCATTCAGTCTGATTGCTTTTGCATACAGTGAATTGAAATGAAGGGAAAGCTTCATTAGTATCATGACATACACTTTGTGCCTAAATTCTGTAATTCTTCCAGGTTTGACAAACGAAAAAGACATGCTTTTTGGTCACAAGGATAGAAAACTAATTAAGTTTTCTTGGAAAATGACTGCAAGCTTCTCTGAAATGAGATTGCTCCCCCCCCCAGTGTTTGAATTATTTCCAGTTACAGTCTAAAAGTTTCAGAAAAGAAGACAGAACCAAGCAGAGCAGAACATTCTTGTAAGAACATCTACTCTGCCTCAGAGAATTTGTTTGTGTATCTGATGATAACATATTTGTGCTTATGTGGGCCTCAGCACCACAGACTGCTTTTAAAGTAAAGCAACTTGTAAAAGGAAGGAGCTGCCAAGGTTGGCTAGAGCTGTTAAGCTGGCACAACAGAAGCCCATCCAACCAGACCTGGGAGCAGAGAGGCTGTATGGCTGCTCACATAGTGCCAGTCGAAATTCAAACGTGAGTTAGAAACACTAGTTTTGGGTTTCAATCACATCAGCTATCAGCAGGGTGAATGGCTTTGCAGCAAAAGACCTGTAAGTTGAGTATTTCTGCACTCTTAAGTAAAAATAAATTGCAGGAAGCACCATAGGTAATTTCCCTCTAAAAACACAATTAGAAAATAGAAGAGGAAAGTTTGATGATTTTCTAGGGCTCAACCCTGCAGTAATTATTACAGCAATGCTGTCATTAAAATCAGTGAAGGTTTTGCCTCATTGGATAAGGTCTACAGGAGCAGGATAATAATATAAGAAAAGGTAAAGCATATATGAAAAGAACTGTTTTGTTCTCGAGGAAGTCAAGCAAGTCAGTCAGTTATATCACCAGTGACTTTTGAGAGTCTACAAAAACTGAGTTTAAGACATTGGTGACAATGGCCTCATGGGAGCAACAGATGTGGAGTAAAATCCTCTGGTTTCACAGAATCACCAAATCCTCTGGTCCTGGCACTGGGTACCACAGAAAAGGTCCTGGCTCCATCTTCTCTGCAGCACATTTTTCTTCTAGCTCTTACGGCTCTGAAGAGTCATTATGGATTCCCCCACTTTAAGATTACCCACTTACATCCCTTCACCCAGCCTATCTCAGCAGAACAGTCCAGTTTCACTGAACAGATCCAGTATGACTGGATCCCTATTCTGAACTTTGCTTACTCTTGTCACTTTCTGGCCCTTTACATCTGTGTCCAACCTTCATGTTTTTGAGTCTTACTGCCTTCACTTAAATAAGGAATAAAAAGTGTACCAATATATCCTACTGCTTGGAAATCCCACAAAGAAAACCAGGTTTTTCTTATAGAAGTAAATGGAATTTAGCAGCAACATGAACATGGCTCTGTTCATTCTCAAAAAAAAAAATTATCTTCCTGGATTTCTCCTGCTAGAGGAGATACTGAAAATAAGCCTTCAGAACTGAACTTCAGTCTCACAGACTGATTGGAGTACAGGAAATGTTTTGTTATGCAGGAGTATTTGGATGTTTAGTATTTGGATAAGCCTTAGTAGATGTGTTTCAGCCACTTGGGACACCAGGTAGTCTTCTATTGTGCACTATATTGTACAAAAGTATATTGGGTCTGACTGGGCTAGAGTTCATTTTCCCCATAGCAGTCCTCCCAGTGCTGTGCTTCGCATTGAGAGCTAGAAAGGTGCTGATCACTCCTCTGTGCTGTGGCTGCTGTTGGGCAGGGCTCGCGCAGCACCAAGGTGTTTTTCAATATCCCCCCTGCAGTGGGATGGGTTGGACAAGATTCTGGGAGGGGACACAACTGGGACAGCTGACCCAAACTGACCAAAGGGATATTCCATATCATATGACATCAGCTGAACTATAAAAGCTAGGAAAAGGAGGAGGGAGGGTGGTGGCATCGACTTGTCCTCCAGAGCAACCACTACGCGTTTGGAGCCCTGCTTCCTGAAAGGGCCAGGCATCGTCTGCTGATGGGAAGCAGGGAATAAATCTTTGTTTTCTTTTGCTTCCGTGCACGGCCTTGCCAAGGTCAAATCACCACAAAAAGCTAAAAAAGAATGAGAAAACTTCTGGGAATATGGGGTGAGGGAGGCTCCCTTTTCGCCTGGAAGTGGCAGGTGACAGCAAAATGAAAACTTCATGAAGAAGATGCTACTGAAGCCTGATGTTTTTAACTTTCATTAAGCAAGGTGCGAGTAACTATTCTAAACACTGGAGAAGTGTATGTTATGAAGCAAAGAGAAGGGGCATTTTTTTAACAAAGCCATATTATACCAGTAATGCTGCTGTCTTGTAATAGCATCAAAGAAAAGGTCCTCTGTTTTTTGATGAAAAAATTGTGAAGTCCTTTATGAGAGGCTAACTGTTGAGTCATGGAGTGGAAATAGTTGAGCAAGGATTTGAGAATGATTTCTAGGAAGATCTCTAGGACATTCATCTTGGCCTGATAGCCCAAAGAGTGGCTGGTTAGATTGATGTCACTGGGAATCACAGACCAAAAAAAGAATATTATGTTGCCTGTTATAAAGGAAAAACAAGACAGTTTCAAAACAATTAATGCATTCAAAGGAAATGTTTATTACTATAGGGTGAGTAGCTTCTGGGGAGTTGAGGTTCTACCGTTTTATTAAATTATTTCTGAGGCAATAAAGGTGGATCAACATTGTGACAGACTTCAGGCAGCTTTGGGATAAAAAAGGCTTTGAGCTAAAGTCAGTCAGTGAAATAGATTCTGAATAACAGCTCACATATCTGAAAGTTAGCAATAGAAGCACGCGTGCAGATTAACATAAGGTTGGTTGTATGTGCAATTTGATCTTAGTTCGATGTTAGTTTTCAAGGCTCTTGCTGATAGTCTTGGTTTGGAAAGGAAGAAATAGTATAGGATGCTGTGACTTGAAAGACTTGTCATTGCAAGCACAGAGGCCTCTCTGGTCTGTGTCCTTTCTCTTGTACCTTACATTTTCCATTATGTCTGCAGATATGAGACAGTTGCTGTTACACACAGTCAGTTGGAAGAGGGCACAGAATAAAGCTGAGTTCCTGCATTGACATTGAGCATTGAATGATTGCTGGACACCCACTGGAGAGCTCACAGAAACTTTCAGTAAACTGAGGACTCCAACTAATAGAGCACTTCTCCCTCTTGCTCACAATAAAAATACAAGTAGCAGTTCAGATAATGTATAATTACGAATAGCAGAAGAGGCGAGATCTGAAATCCTGCTGCTTTCGGTCAGCGGTTGAAGAAATGAGTTAAAGTGAACAGGCACTATAATTTCAATATCCATTTTGTCCACGACCGTTTGAGCATGAGTTGGCAGGAGGGTTAATGTGGTTTAACTTCTCCCAGTTCTCCTCTAAGAATACTACCTAAGCTGTCAATTTAATGCAGAAGTAACTTAAGTTTTCACAACAGTGACAATTTCCCCTCTTCAGAGTCAGTATTGGATTTTCCTTCCTTAGTTTAATAAAATAGTTCTAAAGACAAGCCTCTTGGTAACTACCTGATTTCAAAATATAAAACTAATGTACTGTATTTGTTAATTACTAGGCATATTAAAATATTTTTTATTCTCTCTACCATGCAAGAATTAACACTGCATTATACTAACTCTTAGCTTGATTTAAAAAATTGTATTGCTGGCTGTTATGTAAAGTTGGATTTCTGTTCTTCTATTCTTTCACCTGACAGAAGGTGTGCTGTAAATGGCACATCTAATTCCAAAAAAAACCAAAAAAAAAAAGAAAAATGAAAAGCTTACATGGACAACAACAGGAACAAGTGAATGCTTCAAAATTCAATTATGGCTGAAAGAAAAAATATTACACTAGGGACTGTCTACTGCAAAATAGGGGGACATTTTCTGTGCAGTAGACATATAACTTCTTCAAAGAATATAGCAGTTGTCATCACACTCATTAGATTGTGTTGAGAATGCAGTCTCATGATTATATGAAAAAATATTATTCTTTTGATTTAAAGGGGTGGGAAAAAGGATATGATTCATTATTCTTAAAGCAAAAACCTATATAACTGAGTGTCTCCAGGGCATCATTATGCTCATAGAACTTTTTGCTTCTAGAGCTGATATTTCAGGCTGTCTTGTGTACACAGCAGCTGGAAATCCCTACCATCTAAGACCTGGTCTTGCACTTCTTGTTACACAAAAAATCCTCTTAAGTCAGTAGTAGCTTTGCATGCAGAAGGAATTCATAATAAACCTCTCTTAATTGTTAGTTAGTGGCTTTTGTGAAGTGAGCATTCTCAGTTCAGTTCCCCATGGCTTGTACCAGCACCACCACAGCTAGTTTTGTCTGGTATCATAGCTGGTACACAGTAAATGAGCAGGTACATATGGATATGTATATTCACACAATAATAACAGTACTACCCTGAATCTCATGAAAAAATATCCATAGAAATATTGAAACTGTTGAAAAGTCATTTAATATGCCACTCTGAGAACTAAGAAGTAGGGGACATTCTTCATTACTTTGCCAGTTCTAGAAGACTTCTAGAAATGCTTATGTAAAGACTCATTTATTAAAAACTGATGCAGCTTGTCTCACATGAATGCCATCACCTTTGGAAGAAGGAGCTTGAAAATCTGTTTTATTTGGTGTTTACATGGGTAGCAAGTAACATACTGTGGGAGGAGACCAAGTAAATTTGAGTTTGATTACTTAATACTGAAAGCTGAAGAAAATCAAAGGAGAAGGGGAAAAATTAGGTTGTCTGTTTTTAATTTACTGCTTTGTTGGTTTGAGCAATAGCCAATATACCTGTCCAATGACTTAAGCAGAAACTGTGTTGGGCCTTTTCTGCTACCTAGTGAACACATAGCAGCAATTTGTGCTTTTTCAAATAGGGTTGTTCTTTAGAATAAAACATCAATTATATACTATAGCTGTGCATATGACTTCCTACAAGATGCAAACTCTGGGCTTTCTGTCAAATGTCTACACTAGTTGACAAGTTAAATTCTTGCTCTGTATGTAACTTGATGGACTTGCCTCTCAGAAGTGACTGCAAAGGCAGAGAATATAGCATATACAATATGGTGAAGGAAGGAAAGAGGGAGAGGCTTAATTCTTCTGCTTAAATAGCATCATCAACATCTGGCAGAAATTGGGAAATGACATCTCTCTTAGAACACAGGAGCAGAATAATTTCTGAGTAAGTGATATAATGGGAGCTGTGTCTTGCAGCTCTGGCAGCTGCTAGCAAGGGAACCCTCTTCAGTCCTCTTTCAGGGCCATGTATACTGTGCATGGTACAGCAGAGATCACCAAGTGAAAACCAGCGATAGCACGCTAAGATATGTTTGCGGAGGACACAAGACTGAGCACCAGAAAGCCACAAAGATGGATTTTTCACAAGAATGTGTCCCTGTCCAGAGCAGTAATTGATCTTCATCTAATAAGATATAAAGCACAGTCAAGTGTGCATAAATCATTCCTTGTTTGCTCTGTTTGTACTGTACGTGGATGGGATTAGAGTACTTTGGACACCGGTTATGTCAAAGAGAAGAAATACTGCAGGTTTAAGATAAAGAAGGAGAATGCTCCTGTGCTACGGGCAAAACACGCACTGCCACCTATTTGCAGTCAGGAACAAGCTTCAGACAGCAAATATTGTCTGGAAGAGGGAAAATACTATTTCTCACCATATAATTTAAAACCAGTGCCCTGTACTAATTGATAGTGCCCCTCAGTGAAAAGTATGTGATGCAAAAACATACTGAGGTGGAAGCTCCTTAGTAGGAGTCAGAACTCTTCGGTTCTTCTGCTGGCTCTGGTGCTCTCTCATCGTGAGCTTGGGCCTTTTATTAAAACCCGGTGTACATGCCTCAGCTTTACCATGCACCTTATGGCATTTAATAGATAGGGCCTTCTTTAAACCAGTCAGGTATTTTGCTTCTGCATTCCAGTTGGGTCCTATGCTAAATGTGTTGGTTTATAGGGTACACGTTACCGTATTACTCATCTGAGGCATGAGGGAGACCGATAGACTGAATCATTAGCTTCAGGAAACCTTCAAGATTTTTCACTATCTCATTGACCACAGCAAACCACTGTGTTTTTAAGACTGGAGCTCATTAGACTGGCTAGGGGGATTAGGCCCACCCCCTGAACAGCATGATCAGCCTCCAGTGTCACAGTGAAGTCAATTCCCTTAACTTCTGCCTCAGGTTATTGTATCACAATGCTAGAGGTGCACAATTACAAACACTTCAAATTATTCTACTGTATCTGGTTCTTACATTGTAAAATTATATCTTAAACCCTGTAGCCTCTGTAGGCTACATTTTTGTTGGAGGATATTATATTGATATTATGAAAATTATAAATCTTCTATATTTGTTTTATATGGAGAGTAAATGAAAGGGAGGAGAGAGGGAGGGAAGGTCGGTCACCATGGTGGGATTTATCTCGATGCAGTATCACTGACAGCCTCGGAAGCCAAGGATTGCTAGTCAGATGGCTTAGGTATCTTGATAGGGGCTAACATGCTAAATTCACAGTTGTGTATTAAAGCCACCAATGCTTCTGTGTGGTTTTTTAGAGTATTGCTACTATAGGGTAAATTTTGGGCTTTTCTCATCTAATAATAAGACTTGCTGAGATAAATATTATTGTAGTTCTGTACAATGTGTGTGATTTTGTTTTAAACATGTACATCTTATTTCTATCTGGCTTCTCTGGGGAAAGAAAAATAGAAAAGGAGAAGAGGGGAATGGACGGGGAGTGGAAAAGAGCGAGACAAGCAAGAAGAAAGGGAGGTGATGAAGGAAAAGGAAAGAAGTGGGGGAAGAGGGAATTCTCCCCTTCCTTTCTAAGATTGTTACCTGTAGCCCTTTTGAACAGGAAACTCAGTTTCCAACTATGGGAACAGCGTGCTGGTAGAAGGGGAATAAAAGGGAGATGGAACTCAAGGAGGCAGAGAGATTCTGAGAGAGGAGGATGTCTCCACTTTGCTGCTGTCCACTTCACTTGTAAGAGCACGCAGCAGCCGCCTCACGTGCAGTTGGTTTCTGAGCTCTGCCCTGCTCACACCAGTAGCAAATGTGCTTAGTGGAACACACGTGCTCCTTGTGATCACACTGCAGCAACACGGGCCTATCATTGGCAATCTGGCCATCCTGAAGCGCCTCTTGACGAGAAGAGGCTCTGAGAATTAATCAGGGCTTTCACTGTGGTGGGAGAATAGTACTTTAGGAAAAAGATTTGTAAGTAGCTTGCTATTTTTGTTTGATTTTATTTGATAGTGGTTCATTTGTTTTCTGGGAGGGACAGACTATCACCCGTGCAATCACTGCCCTTTCTACCCTCCTGTGTTGATGTGTGAGCCATGTGAAGAGACATTCACCCCCAATTCAACCTGTAATTAATTCCCTTACTATAGTACTAGAATTATTTGTAGCTTTGTTGCAGTATTGCAGATTGTGTCGATTCCTTGCCCAGGAGTGTAAGCCTGAAACAATGTGAGAGAGGAGGAAAGCAGGGGAATGCTGTAACTGAGTCCAGGCCTCTGAATCTGGAGTCACACAGATGCCACTAGCCCTCACTGCTACAGAGACCACTCTGTGTGTATTGTCAAGTGTATACTAGATGCATGTGCAGGATCAAGCCTTTAGATATGATCCAGATGATTACAAACCATGTTGGAAGGCACAACACAGTTATTAGAGAATCACTGCAGTGTTGTCAGGCAACAGACATACCAGTCGTGCTCCCCCTGCTGAACTGAAGGGTGATGGAAGCGTGACTTACTGTTAATGTACCCAGATAATCTCAAATGCGCATGACGCTTCATGGGCAGGTAACAGGTGGAGAACCATATACAGGTTTTGTGTAAGTCTGCTTCGATCCCTGGCTCCTTCTGTGCCCTGTCCCATGTTGTCCATGGCCTAGGAAAAGGCAGGATGCGCAAGGGGTGTGGTACATATTGAGTAAATAAAATGAAATGGTATGTCTGACATTTGGGGCTATGCTGAAGCATCCTTTTCTAGGCACAGCTCCTGCTAAATTGCACAGGGAATTACATACACAATTCATGGCATTATAATTCACTGCTATTATATGACCACCAGCTGCTAGCTTAAACCTACCGCAATTTCTTTTCTAGAAAAACACAAGCTGAAAGCTGGAATTAAACTCCTTGTGATGGGAGCCACCTTTTTAATATATTTTCACAATATCTAGTGCAGTGGGGCACTGACAACAATAGGAAATTTCAGCTTTTAATTTTAATCTTCAGTCTTTCAGGTTAGCACTTACCTTTAAGGTGACTTAACTCTTTGCATGTAATTACAGTCTCTAGATCTTTGAAAAGAACTGTTTCTCTTGAGTTTTCTGAGTGGAATAAAATGCTCTTATTAGTCTGTAACCTTTTTTAAATCCCTCTCCCATACGGTATTCATGTGGCATCACATATTACAATATAGGATAATACCCTGGATAATACATGCTATCATGAATATCCTTACTTGATGAACAGGGTAATTAAGATCTCTGTGCATGGTGCACGATTACATATGGTTACATATGGGCAACCTATTGGCATAATTCATTATGATTAAATCAAAATAATATATGACAAAAATAAGAGTTCTACCAGCACATTCTGATATTTTAATCCATTTCATGTTTGGGAAGAGCTGAAATATTAATAAGCGGAAAAATAAAGTATTCAAATTAATTCTAGCGGGAAAAATTTTTTTCCCTCTTTTTTCTCTTTACCTGTTGACTTGTGGGACAGATGACAACTTGATACATTTCCCTGGAGGCTAACATCTTGTGTTCCAAAATACAGGCTTTCATTAAAAAATGATGACTTGGAAGGTGATGTTCATATTCATGTGAACAGAATGCAGGTGCTTTTCTTTGCCAGTGCCTGCAGACAGCCTGAAACAATCAATGTCACAAACAAAACCCCACAGCTGTACCAGCTGATAGCAACTTTAAATGTCAACAAGGAGGATTTATTGTCAGCATTCTTGTTGTTGTTGATCCCAGCGCAATAAAAAATATAGGGCCACTGATCAATAAGATCCTCTTAAGTCATCAAATCCAATCTAGCGCTCTGATGAATAATGTCCTGTAGTCACTCAAGCTCCATCTTAAAGTTAGCTACACTTTTTGCCCTCGCTGTTCACAGAATGAGTTGGCTTCACTCCGATGATTTAAAAGCTTCTTCTAATTTCCAGCCTCTGTGCACAGTTTTTACTCCATCACTTTGATGCCAAAAATCTCTTTTGTCTGAAATGCTTGTTAGCTACTATTGCATATTTCCCTCTCCCCCTCACATGCAGCAGCTGCATCACCTCTCAGCCTTCCCCTTGCCTGTCATATGGACAGGCTGCATATTCCTGTGATGACGGTAACAGCTCTTCATCTCTTCCACTTTGAATCACTTTCCCTGAACTTTACACAGCGTTCCAGGTGAGGACTTACTGCAGCCTTATGCAACAGCATCAACACTTTCCGTATTTCCACCTCGTCTTTTCCTCTACAAGCACTGCTTGTGGTATTTTCTAGACACATTTGGCAGCTGACAGACATTCTCTAACTTTCACTAGTACCCACATCCTTTCTCACCTCAGTGATTTCCAACTGATGAGCTCACAGTTTACAGCAGACATTCTCAACATTGATCCTGCAGCGCGTTACCTTGCATTCTGAATAACTTCCCCTTCCTGTGCGGACTTCTTTGTTTATTGCTCTTTGTTTGCTGCCACGGAAGCTGGGCTGGGCTTTCGGTGGGGCATGTTCGAGGAGCAGAGAAGACAGGAGGAACTTATTTGAATAGGAAAAAGGGAAGGGCATGAGGAAGATGAAGGCAGTGCTGAAGGATGCTTCTTTAACAAAAATGAGCTAAATTAGCCTTGCTCTCCAGAGTTACTTTTGCTGAGGGGAAGGAAAGATGAAACTGTGATAATTTTAACAGTAAATAACGTTCTGCTCTGGAAGGAGTTGTTATTTCTGAATTATTGCTGGACTGAAGAGCTGGGTTTAGCAAGTTAAGGTTTTTCACCTTTGCACATTACAAGATTTTTTTAGAATTTTTCGTATGTTATTGATGGGAAAAAATGAGTTGGTTTTAGAATAATAATGCAAGTTCTTCTTAGCCTGGAGTATGCCCTATTTTATTACATATCCTAAAATCAATTTTTAACAGAAGTTTTAATTACATATTACTTTCTTAAAGAGAGCGAAGAGTCTTAAAGAGGGCTTTAGAGTGTTGATTGTGCTTATAGTGATTTGGTTTCTTTTTAATTCTCTTTCATCCCCATTATCACTTCCGTGTAACCAATTTCAATATTACTAAGGAGCTTTCATTCAAATTGACATACATTCAAAACAGCTAACTAAAATTAATACATTCTCAATCTATGCTGCTAGTTTTCTGAATATTTATTAACCTGAAACCTACAAACCTGATACAATGGGAAGGAAGAGTCTTTCCTCTCTTTTCATAAGCAAATTCCCTGGTAAATTGTGACAGAAAATACTTGGTCCTCCTCATTAATGAATCTGTCTCACACTTCACATGGCTTGTGACTTGAGCAGTAAATGATGGCTTTGCAGCATAGGACAGAAATATCCAAATGAATTTGAATTCCAAAGCTGGCCATTTGATCATTTTACAAAGATGACAATTGTCTTGATAACCCTGATTAAAATGGAACAAAACATATTTATAACAATAGTTTATTCTAAGCCTAGAAATAAAAATGCCTTTCTGCTGCCAAGTAGTCATCACCCATGGCATGTAATTAGCAACTTGCCTTCCACTGGTTTGAAAGATATTACTACAATGTATGCAGATAGTAGGATTTTTTAGGATAAGGTATTGCAAATTAGATAGAAACTACTGAAAGGAAACAATAAATGTATTTTCCATCTTAAGCTAGTGACTTTTTAGAGAAAATGCATGGCTGATTTCCCATATTGTTTGCTAGAGAATAATCTTTAAACACTTTGCAAGTTAAGGGTGTTGTAATAACATGGAAAAAAATGTAGTACAGTTATAAACTTGAACAGTGTTTTTTCTTCTTCTTCTCTGAGACAGTCTCTTAGATGATGAATTTTTTGACCACATGTGTTTCTTAAATCTTAGGCCACATTTTTCTCTTCATTATATAGATGAAACTTGTAAAGAAAACCTCTCCCATTTTAACTAAGGGAAGAAATGAGATCTTTGCATTTTCACATGGAACAGCATTAGCTGGCTTCAGACCATGTCTGTTTTAGGAGAGTGTGATATAATCGCGTAGACCCCGCTGCGCCACACCGCGCTTTTCCACTGTGAGGGTGACTGAGCGCTGGCACAGGTTGCCCAGAGAGGTTGTGGACTCTCCATCCTTGGAGATACAAACAAGTCATCTGGACGTGGTCCTGGGAAGCCTGCTGTGGGTGACCCCACTTGAGCAGGCTTAACAAGATGACCTCCAGAGGTGCCTTCTACCCTCAACCTTTCTGTGATCTGTAGTTGTTGGTCTACATCCTAGAGTCTTGAATCCTTTACCTGGAATATAATTGGTTCAGGGCAACAATCTGAAATGAGGGAGGTAGTTTCCTTGGCAAACATTCCCAGGCATGGAAAGAGGACAGTTTGCTTCAGTGTCTGTTCTTTGCTGAATATATGGACACAAGTCAGTACACATGTCTGGGAACTAGGGTTCAGTACCTGCCTTACGTAACAACAGCATAGTTGTCTGACAGTGCCTCTGTTTTGTGTGAAGTTCAGTAGCCCACCAGTTTTCCTCCCTCCTCATTTCTTATCTGGATTAGCTACTCATTTACCTATTCAGCTCTGGGGTGGTGCACATTAAATGTGACCTCAGATGTTGATAACGGCCACAGTGATGCTATTTGCAGCGGCACTCTGTGATAATGCAACACCACGTGACCGCAGTTTGTTTTGTGAGATACTGGGGGCCAAGCAGAAATCTTGGATGTCTTGCTAAGGCATCATGCGCAGTTCACCCTGCAATGACAAGAGAAAAAAAAAGAAAAGTAGCACCAAGAAAGATCAAAGCTGTTAATATTCCTGCCAGAACCACTTGATTCTACAGCTGCTGACTTGCAGAGCTGAAGCCCTCAGCTGTGAGATGTCTAGCACATCTCTGTGAGCATCCAAGTGCTTATGAGGACAAGTAGTATGTAACACTGCCTATGTTGGCCAGTGATAACTTAAAAACAGTGCCAGTGACTCAGGAAGCATGGTAGGAGGGAAACCATGCACATTTGTGAGTTTGAAGTCACATCCAAGATTTTCAGTCACTTTTGGCTGGCTTCCAGCTCATACCTCATAGCATGTTGTAGGAAAAATCCTTCTAACAAAGAGGCCCCAGACCAAGACTGTATCAGGATATCCACACAGCTGAGAAGCTTCATGGGGGAGAAAATCCCTTTGTGTAGAATATTGAGAAGGCATTGGGATTTCAAATGGACTCTCTTGTTCCGTGGATTAATAATCTCATGCAGAGTAAGCCCTCATGTTAACAAGTCCTCTGTCCTACTGGAAGTCTAGCTTATGGGGCCTGGGACCTTGCACTGCTTTTTAGTTTAGAAGACATTAAAATTTGTGGTGTTCTTTCAGAGGCTGTCATGAGAATAAAAGGGAGAAAAAAAAGAGCAGAAAGCAGTAAATAATAATATTCTTGAATCAAGAGATGTAAGTTCTGGTAATGTTTGGAAAATGAACGAACATTCAGAAGACTTTATCTTTTTTCCTTTAATTTTCTATCTTGTGCGAGTCATAGAAAGAAAGGTTTGGACAGACAACCACCAGTGAACAGGGTTAATCTGGTATATTGAACTACCAGCCATTAAGCGAGCTAACAATCACCATCCAATTGTGAAGTAAATTAGCTAGATCAAGAGGGCGCTTGTAAAATTTATTAATTTTATTTCCCATTTGTGAAGGCTACGAGTCAGCTAATGCGGCTCAGACAGGGATTTGTAACTCCCAAACCCACTGAAACGGAATACCCCCATCCCTGGAGGGAGGGATGCAGGGGGTGGTGGATGGGTGAAAAATACAGAGGGACGAACTCTCTGTTTGAGATGGGCTTAGAAATTCGGTAAAGAAAAGTAGTTAGGCTGCAAACACATTCCTTGGCATTCTTTCAAGATTTTAGAAGAGAAAATGTAATCGACCTTATGGAATTTCCACCATAATGTGCTCCATCTGAAATGAATCAGAAATCGGTTAGATCCTGAGTGATGGGTTTGACAAGTGGATTTGAGTTAAAACTTCCCCTCAGAACTATTGTAGAAGTGGCTTGCTAACTATTTGTTTTGGAGACGCAAAAAAATTAAATCCTCAAAGGGGTCATGATTCGTTTAAAATAGAGGGGAAAAAACCCCCCGAACACAACAGCGGGAGTTTGCGATTTGCCGAAGGTGCAGCCACCGCGGGAGGCTCCCCGAGGGTTGGGTTGCCGAGGGACCGTCCCCCGCCCCGCTCCGCCCGCGCTGGCCCGGCCGAGCCTCCCGAGGCGGCGGCAGTGAGCAGCGAGCGGCAGTGAGAGCAGCGAGCGGCAGCGCCGCTGCCGGCCCGTGGCGGGGAGGCGGCGCGGCGGAGCCCCCGCCCGCCCCTCGCCGGTGAGCGC
>WUAM01000179.1:6254405-6284113 GCA_024336885.1 Actenoides hombroni | reverse complement strand
CAAGAAAAAAAAACCCCAAAACCAAAACAACAAGAAAGAAACCCACAGCTGTACATCTCTATTCCAGTGCATCTGTTTCATGCTGTCTGTCTGAAGATACCTGTAATTATGACTACCCAGCATTACTGCTTAGAATTGTCAATCTTCCAACTAAAAAGGTAATATGTATTTCCTATACCCACAAGACTTTCATGTGAACTAGTCCTGGGCTGCAGTAGATTAGAACGATATTGAGCCTTGCTGTATTCAGAATAAAATGCAAAATCTATTTCCGTGACTTGGCTTTCTCTTAGCAAGGTTTTCTTCTCCATAGTGAGTCCACAAATAGAAACCAAAAATTCTTACTATTCCAAGATGCTAATTTTCCCATTAAGGAGGCATTTTGATACCTCGTACTTGGAACAAAACAAGTAAAAGATTCTATTCTGAATTTTTGAATGGTGGTGTGAAAATGCAAAAATTCTGTAGGAGATGAAATACAGATTCTTCTAAAATAATAAGGTTCTAAGGCAAAGAACAACGAGGCAGCTTTTATTGCTTCAGACAGTGGAAAAATACCATAGAAGCTATTGTATAGGTAAAACTTATTTCAACATCACCTTTGTAGAACACTGGATTTGTATAGTGACTTAACACCTGTTTTCAAGTGCTTTGAGATATAGGTGGGACCATATCCTGCAGAACTCCATGTGACTCCACTGAAATCAATGAGCTAAGACTTTATGTTAGCTGTGGGTCTTCTTCATGCATTTTAACTGAAACAATACCAACAATCTCGAACTCTTGTGAAGAGTTTCTAGACTCCTTGATTTTATTTTATTTTTTCATTTCTTTAAAGCTTTTTCTTATACCTGTGGGATTTTTGTGGTTTTTGGTTGGTTGGTTGGTTTTGGGTGTGGGTGTGTTTGGTTTTGTTTGTTTGTCTGTTTGTTTTGCTCTGTTTGGGTTTTCTATTGCTTGTTTTGGGTTTTTTTTCTATTGCCGTTGAAGATATCATGATTTCTTCATTCTTTTGTAAAATACTGTGTTATTTTGTCATGGAAGTAACATTCCATCAGTACTGTCCTGTTCTGAAATGATGTTTCTAACAGCTTAGCCACTGTTGATACGTTCTGAATTATGCCCTTTTTCTGGTTTACTGTCGGAAGTGATAGGGAACAAGGACCATTTTCCCTAAAGCCATGTCTGAAGTTGTGATAAAGGTCACTGCAGTGGTCTTGATAGGTCCTACAGTGTGTTGTGGGTGATGCACCACAAAGATCTCCATACCACTGTCAGGTTTGGTGCACGATGTCTTATTTTAGCCTGATGACAGTGGAATATCTGGCAAGTACTGTTGCTTAGAGTAAAATGCTGCTGTTGCTCTAGGAAAGCAAGTGTAACTTGTCATGGCTTTGAAACTGTTTTGATATTATTAAATGCACATTTTCTTGGTGGGTTTTATTTTTTTGCTTTCTCTGTTCTTTTGAATTCTTGCCATGCGAAGCAGTCCTTAAATAAGTGAAAATTACATAAGCATCAAGCTGATTCAAGAGAGCATGCATTTAAAACTTGTGCCTTACTCTGTTTCATTCCCCTTCCTTCCTGTCTTCGGTGGCGAGTGGATGCCAAGCCTGTCTGTCCCCTGCTGGGTCTTGGAGAATTCCTCATTCCTCAGAGTCAAACCTCGCATCTGTCTTGGCATTTCCATCCACTTCTCCTTACAGCTGCAGTCTGTAGCCCCAGGAGGTACCTGCAGTTAGGAGCTAAGGATAAAATGACAGAGGTTTTCTTGAAGAAGAGAGAGGTTTTTGGGCTGGCTCCAGATTTTCTGCTCCATGGAACAGCATTGGCAACTGCATCCTTGGTGCAAGTGTTTCACGAGCTCCTCCTGCTTACTTTAGCAGCCCTTGGGTTGCAACTTTTCTGTAATACTACATTCAAACAACTCTTGTCTAATCAGCCTTTTCTTGCCATGAGCTTAGGTCATTGTAAATTTTTCCTGCTACAGGCAGGATTCTCAGGTTCTGGTGACTGTCAGAAGTGTAGACTGGTAAAGAAAGAAAATTCTAAGTCATGGTACTGGGAACTTCCTCTCAGTAGGACTTTGGTGGTTTCTGTGGGAGTATTTTGGGGCCGTTTTAGAAGAGCTTAGGGCTAAAAGAAGCAGACAGGCATTGTACTTGTTCGTTGTTTGGTGACTGACTTTGTGTCATGCAAAGAAGCGATTAATTGTATTTCTCTCAGCAAGAGTTCTGCTTTGCAGGCTCCCATCTCTTGTGTAAACTAAGCCTGAGCTCTCTGTAAGGTAAGCCAGCCAGGTCTGTGGTTATTGAAGATAAGTAGGTCTATGTACAGCTTTACTACAGAATGCAGTATTAATTTTAGCCACTAAAATTATGAGTTTCTTGGCATCCAGGCAGCTGAACTTGAAATACAAAATGAAGAGAATCCTTTGTGTGAGTAATGAAAAATCATCTGTCTGGAAACATCTCTCTGGTTTTACTCAATTCAGGATGGAGGTCCTTCTTTGTCACCTGACTTCTTACCATATTGAATACCTCTTTCCCGTTATCTAAATTGATACTCTTGAGATGTCTGTTCCTTGTCACACTAGCTTCAATACTTAAAAATGTCCTTTGAGTTCTTCTACAGGTGCTTTCGGGTTATTTGGTCTTTGTGCATTCTTTAACTTCTTTTCAGTTACATGCCTCTGGTAACTGAAAACCTGGGATTATGTTATTTTTGTCTAACACTGATTAATGAGCCTATATGCCTGGGTGAAAGGCAAGTCTCCTGTCTAACAGTTGTATGCAAGCCTTTGTGCAGCTGCAGATAAGGTTTGAGGCTGGGTGTAAGTGCACCCAGTACAGAAAGGGTTAATATACTGGTATCTCTGAGTAGAAGGTGAAGAGAGAAGAATATATCCAGAAAGCAGGCTTATCTGGTGAGATGTGGGCTTAAAGTGAATCTTAATTATGAACGAGACAGCTTATGTATGTTTACTCGTGCTGCTTAATTTTGCTGTTTTGATAAATAGGTTGCCATGTAATTTCTCTCTTTCTTCTTATCTCATTTTCCTACTCATTTATTTATACTTGGTGCTCATCATGTATCTGACACCAGGAGGACCGATCTTTGGGATTGAATTAAAGTTGTGGAAGTTACATAGGTGCTGTTAAGTACATCAGGTTTTAAAAAAAGTTTACAAATGTTGAGTGAAAGGCCACCTTCTTTACAATGCAGGACGAGGGGCTCTTGTGAAGGGGTTGAGTGACCCAAGTACATGACATGTTGTTTGGTTTTATCTGTTGTTTGTTTGCTCTTGGGTTTGTGTTCTGTCTTTTTTAACTCCTTCTCCCCCCCCTTTATTAATATGTAATTAATCTTTTATATACTTACATTTCTTCCGGATCAGAAGCCGACTGTATTTCTTCTGTTACCATCTGCTCCGTGATGTAGTACTGAGGGTTGTCAGCTTTTCTAGGAATCAAAATTTCTAACAGAACCCCAGTCAACCTTAGAAAATACAAAGCATGGGATAGAGCTGGAGTAGTTATCATTTGTTATCACGGTGTTTCCAGAAGATGTAATTGTTTCTGTCAATCTGTATAGAAAAGTTGATATTTGATATTGGTTATACTTCCAGAGCTTCTTGGTATTCACTTTTTACTCCCCTGCTTTATCTTTGTTAAAAAGGGAGCTTGGAAGGCTTAAGCACGCAGTGGGGAAATAACCCGCTTAATGTTACACACACAGCGTATCCTGGTCCCGTTGACAAGTGGGAAGGGATGTGTACTGCACTGGGAAGCTACAATAGCGTGTTCTAGATCT
The DNA here is from genome assembly GCA_024336885.1 of Actenoides hombroni. Classification (NCBI taxonomy): domain Eukaryota; kingdom Metazoa; phylum Chordata; class Aves; order Coraciiformes; family Alcedinidae; genus Actenoides; species Actenoides hombroni. Next base: position 6,280,300 of record WUAM01000179.1, on the reverse strand, counting down.
TTGTACCTTAGTATTTTTCAAAATCTGCTTTTAACCTTCCTTTATAACTTAACGGTACTTAATTATTTTATGCCTGTCACATCGTTCAGTTATTTTACTAGAAACTTGTGACAGCAATTGTACTGTTAGCTTGAAAAATAAATGCTTCCCTTAGGTACGAGTTAAAGCATAAGTATATCCTTGGGTGATCTCAAGTTACCTTTTGATTTATTTTTCTCTTTTCTTGAATTTAAAAGCTGGATTATTTTATACTTTTTTTAAATACTAGGAAATACAAAGTGCTTCCAACAATATGCAAAACAGTGCACAGGCCAGTAAAATGTGATTTGTTTACTTCTAAGGTTTCAGGAAAAAGCAAAGTTTTGTTTTAAGAATACTCCTGTAATACGTGGAATATAGAGTGCATCAGTATGTGTACAAGGGTTAAAATGTGCATGTTTTGTTAAGAATTTCTTGGTTCTGCAAAAATTAATTAAAGACAGAATTTGTTTAATGATGTAGGCTGATGACCACCCAGCTTCTTGGGGGTGGAAGGAGGAAGGTTATGAATGTTCTTCAATGTTTGGGTTGTCAGCAATTGTCAACTTGGAGTTAACTTTTATCTTTTGAGGGGGGGGAATCTGAAAAAACCGGAGTTCTTTGCCACCATATCTTGTTTTCAGTGCCTCCTGTGTGTACCCTCTTTAACTTGATCCTCTCGGGTAAGGAGCCTGTGAGATTTAGTGATGTTCGGCAACTAGTGGGAGCAGGAAAAAGTAATGCTGCTAATGCAAAATTTCAACAAGAAGCTATCAAGGGTTTGAGCTGCTTTTTTCCAAATCACTTTGTCAGTGATTCCTTTGCTTACCATTAGTTTAAGTGTGATGATACTTCACAATTGTGATTCCTCAACTAAAACTCTGATTTTCTTTCCTTCTAGATTATACCTTCTCTAGAGCCCTGTGGAAGATAGATGTGTGTGCTGCAATGGTGACATAAATATTTCAGAGGACTGGAACAAATTGTTGAAAATCTGTGTTTGTTTTTAACGCTGCTGTCGAGAAAAATCTAAGGCAAGTAAACAACATGAGTTTTATCATGAAACTTCACAGACATTTTCAAAGAACAGTTATTTTGCTGGCCACTTTTTGTATGGTGAGCATAGTTATTTCTGCGTACTACTTGTATAATGGCTACAAACAGGAAAATGAACTTTCTGAAATCTCTTCAGAAGTGGAATGTGGTGATCCTCAACTGTTGCCATACAAGCTGTTGGAGATGAAGAACATGAAGCCTATTGATCCCCTGAGGACAGACCTTGTAGTGCTGGTGTTTGTGGAAAGTCAGTACTCGACATTAGGCCAAGATATAATAACCATTTTAGAATCTAGCAGATTTCAGTTTCACATTGAGATTGCACCCGGGAAAGGTGACCTCCCAGTACTTACAGACAAAAATAAAGGCAAATATGCTCTCATAGTATATGAAAATATTCTAAAGTATGTGAATATGGATTCTTGGAACAGAGGCCTTCTAGATAAGTACTGTATAGAATATGGTGTAGGTGTTATTGGATTTCACAAAGGCAATGAGAACAGCTTGCAGAGCTTTCAGTTGAAGGGCTTTCCTTTCCATGTCCACAGCAATCTGGGTATTAAGGACTGTTGCATTAACCCTCATTCCCCACTGCTCCATGTGACTAAATCTTCTAAGCTTGAGAAAGGTCCCTTGCTTGGAAATGACTGGGCAGTTTTCCAGATTAATCATACATCTTATCAACCAGTGATATTTGCAAAAGTAAAGACACCAGAAAACCTTTCGCCACCTGCTGCTGTAAGTGCTCTCTATGCCACAGTAATTCATGACCTGGGGCTCCACGATGGGATTCAACGAGTCCTTTTCGGCAATAACTTGAATTTTTGGCTGCACAAGCTGATTTTCATAGATGCCATCTCTTTCCTGTCTGGAAAGAAGCTCAGACTGTCCTTGGATAGGTACATTCTGGTTGACATAGATGACATCTTCGTTGGGAAGGAGGGAACAAGAATGAACACCAACGATGTACAGGTAAAGTATGTGCACAAACTATCGGTCGTTACAGTAAAGTGCCATTTTTTTCTTATCTGAAAGTGAATAGGTATTAATAGTTGGAACTCACGGAGGATGCTGATCATTGAGCACCAATGCAAACTGTTTAGGCCTTGAGAAAGAAGCCAGTCTAGCTGGCTTTGAGTAGTCAGTGTTAGCAGTTCCTTCAACATCCAGACTGGAGGAGAGCCCATGCAGAGTCACTTGTACCTGTACTAGAAAAGAACGTAAAATCAACTGACTGACTCACTGGTTACTATCACTTGCTTTCTCTCGAGTGACACGCAAGTCCCTGACGAGCTAAGTTCTATAAATGGGTTGGTGAGCACCTCTGAATTCCACTCCTCTTACTATATATGGAAAATAGTCTCCCAAAAGGAAATTAAAGACAACTAGTTGCTAAGTAACTGATAAAGAAAAGGGGATAAGACTGGTAGTGTTTTCAAACACACCACAACCCACTCAATGTGCTCAATTCTAAATGTAATTGTGGAGTGTTTAACTCTCTAGTTTGATGATAGTTCCATCTAAGCATACACTTCTGGGGCATTTGGAAACACCACAGGACTTGAGGGCTGGACCCAAGAGCTGTTCATATGTAACTGCATGTTGCTGGTCTTACAAATAGGAGTAGATGTAGTGAGCAGAAGTAAATGTCAACATAAATTTTGAAGAATAGACTGGATTAGTAGCTGTTTCAACTAGGTTTCAGATGTCAGGAGTTGGTTGCAGCATTTCACCTTTATCTCCAGTTTATGGCTCTTGCTTGCAAGCAAGGTTTGTGTTAATATTGGACTTAAAAGCTTGTTCTGTTGGTAAATGACTTGATAATTTCTGGTTTAGCAGTTTAAGTTGTTCCTTCCTGAAGGTCATTTTTAACTCTGTTGCGCTGTTGAAGTGAGGTGGTAGTTATAGGTCAACAGGACTAGCATCTTTAACATCAGTTCTTGCTGCATAGCTCACTTTCTTTTTGTGAACAGTGTTGTTATAAAGCAGTAGTCAGAGGTCACCTTGCACAACTGTACTTGGTCTAGAAGCTAAAAATCTGTAAGATGCTGATTGTTTCCCTTGTTTGTGCTAAAAATAAGGGAGAATGTTTTGTTAGAACTCTCACAATGGGTAGAGGAACTGGGAGAAGGAAAGGCAATGACAGCAGTGCGTGCAGTTGATGGTCATTTTTGTTTCATTTTTAACTATATTTTTGGTTTTTCAGTGGTAATTTGTCAAGCTTGAGTAACCCTGCCTATATTCTTCCTTAAACAAAAGGTTTGAACTTGTTGTTATGCTTTAATTTGCTTTAAAGTTGCAGCATACCCTCTTTTCCAAAACATTCTCTGCACATGCAATTATAAATAAAATATGCCTCCTAGATAAGTAGGTGTTTTCCCTATGCAAATAAATTGCATGGCAGGGAGCAGGAATAAAGGTGTAACTCAATAAATGGAGTTTCCATGTAGAACATGATGTCAGCATTTGGGTTAGATGGGTAAGCATGCCTCAAGAATCTCCTAAGCACAAACTCAAACTGCAGGAAGGAAGGAAGGTCTGACCCACATCACTGGCAATACTGTTGTTGTGCAGAAGCAGCAGTTTCTGCTCACAAAATACGTAAAATAAAGCCTGAATAAATCTCTCACTGTGCTGTGCAGTAGCAGTTTGAAACAGTGTGATTTGTATTGTTTCTCTTTGAGTGACACCTTAGGATTGTCACTTTAGGATAAGATAGGATGATTAATTGCCAGAATTACTTATCAGAAACAGGAAATGTTGAGACAAATTTAATTAAATCAGATAGAAAGGATAAACTGTATTGTTTGGGGAGAATAATTTGCTGTATGTCAGACTGTTATCTTCCCAAAATAAAACTGTCAAATTAAATAGAAATATTATCAAAGTGGAAATAACTTTTAAGTAGGATAATTTCATTTATACAGAATTGTATTCTGAAACGGTGGAATCTGAAAGTGTTCCCTTCTGATTCTTCGTCTACTTAAAGTTAAAACGTTCTGTTAAAGATATTGTTAGGGCTGTCAGATGCAATGCATCTTCATTGCTATTAATACCAAAGGAGTTATCCTCTGTGGAACAATGACATGTGGAAGGAATGAAATAAAATCAATTTGCGGTAGTTGAAAATCCGTTATTGTCAAGTATATTTGTGGATACATTCAACCTATTAAACAGGAGTGCTTTACTGAGCTCTGCTGTATTGGCTGTGACAGAGAATTGTGTGCTGCAAGTGTGAAAATAGGTTGCTAAATGTAGACTTTGTATAATTTCAGTACTCCAGATTAACTCATTTCTACTAAGCTTGCATTTCAGATACTAGCAATATAGAATTGGTTATAATGCTTTTTTGTGTTTTAATTTTGTTTGACATATCTCCTGTTTATTATTTTCTGGGTATACGCACATCTGATAGGGCTGTGAGCTTGCTGAGAGGGAGGGGAGCGTTTCTATACGCGCTCTATTAATGCAAAGTAGCCTAAAGCACTTCAGAAAGCTCCCAGCATCCAGAGAACTGTCAGGGATGGTTCCTGTCACAGGAGGGAGTCTAATTCTGTAAGTTAATTACTTCTTTATCATTAGGATCACATAGAAGGTTATCAGTAAAAACATTATAGGTGTGTCATCAGCTGCATTGGTTAAAGAACCACCAGAGATACTCATGTCTGTTTGGTTGCACTGAGCCATAAATCTTTCCTTTGGGGAGATTCGAAAGATCTTTTTAATTACCTCTTTAAATTATGTGAGGAATTTACTATTAAAAACTTTTCTTCTGTTAAATCATTTTACATTCCCAGTCATTAGCCATAGTACCTTTATTCCATTGTTCAACGTGCTTACTGGGTGTGTAAATACATTCTTTCTTAATTCGGCCTGAAGCTCCTAGGTTATTTTATATTGATTTGGCTGAAATGATAAAAGTGAATTCTATCCTTTAAAATAGCCAAAGAAAAGGAATGTTATTAACTGGTATTTCTGTAGCTGTCTGATGCCCTAGGAAGACTGATGGAACTTCTGCAGCGTATTGTTTCAGATACAGTAGCGTGAAATATTATGCATTGTGAGGCAGTAGAGAATTAGAATTAGATCTCAGAACTAAAAATACAACTTTAAAAGAAGTTATAAAAATAGTTTTATATATTTTATGGGCTGCCACCAGCATATAGAACATTTTACCAGTCAGTCACATTAACGTTTAATTGCTAAAAGCCATTTGGTTTACGTACCAACTTCTGTGAATTTTAATCTAGTGAGATTGATGCAACTGCTGCTTGATGCAGCCCAACTTTTGTTCTTCAAAGAAGTGCACTGACATTTGAAATGGAAAGCTGGATAAAAGCCCTTGACTGGAGGAGGATGGCTGCAGTGGGGTGACAGGGATGCAGAAGTGCTGACTTTGCCTTGACTGTGACACTTCTGGGACTGCCAGGGCAATGCTGGAAATTCCATGTGTTCTTCCACCTCACGCTGCGCACCTCTGTAGAACTAGATCCATCCAAAGCCTGTGGAATAAGCTAGATACCAACATTAATTTTACAGTTTATCCATGGTGTATGAAGACAAAAAACTTTCATGATCCAGTGCAGGAGATCTGTAAAGAGAGCATCGAATAACAGCACTGACATAGTCCTCTGTAGCTGCACAAGCAGCCGTACTTGTGCCAAGATGGTAACTACGTTCACTCATTTACATCGCCTTCACCCTCACTAGCTGGCTCAGCTGTCCCCTTCATCGGTGCGATCCTTCTCAGGTACCGCAGCTTTCAGAAGGGTGCTGTGGATCTAGCCCATCTTGGTTCACATTGAAAAATGCGAAAGCAAGTGAACACTGATTGGCCAGTGAATGTTCTTCCCAGCACCAAGACAATTCCTGTTGGCAGCTCTGAGTGTGAGGAGGCTTACAGTTCCAGTGCTGTCTCTGTTGTGAGGGAAACCAAACTTCAGCCTCCGTTCCTGTTAGTTCAGTGGTTTTCTTCAGTTCTGCGTTTGCTGAAATTCATGGCTTGTCCTTGTTTTGTTGATGGTGTTTTGCAGTTGTTTTTCTGAAAAATCAGGTTTTGGAAGAATAAAGCAGTCGGAGGTGGTAGTCCTTGGCTCCACTGAACCTCGGAGGGAGTCATCACGTCCTGCATGTAGAATTTTACAACTCAGTACTGATGTGCTGCAGCCTTTGAGGCCGTCAGCAAAGCACTGTAAGTTTTAGCCTTAGGGAGGATAATCCTGTATGTATATGTTTTCCGACCTAGTTTTGGACCTGGGCCTAAAAGATGCCAAGTATTTTCTATTCCTAAGGAATCCCTTGGAGGTTCCGCACATTTACAGGTGCGCGGTCTGCGCTTCAGCAGTGGCTCACATGGGAAGGTTGAGTCAGGAGAGCAGTTCTGCCCCATACTCCTTCATTTGTGTTTATTGACTGCTAGGAAACTTAACTGCTGAGTGCAGAGTCCTCTGGACATCCATTAGGGTGAAAGAGATCTCAGAAGGGCAAGGCAGATCACTAATCATAAAGTTGTTGGTAGTGATTTCTTTTTTTTTTTTTCTTGTGCTTAGTTCTGCAATGCTGGAGTAACCAAATCCGTTTGGTTTGGGGGGTTAGTTAGTTAGTTAGTTATTGAAAAGCTGTGACATCATACACTTTCACACAAACCTAAATCTTGAAACAGTGGTTTTTCAAGAATTGTTCCATCTCCTGCTGTTATGAATTCAATGGCAGGGAACTAAGGCAAGAGGAATCCATCTCAGCGTGGGATTTTTATTGTCAAAGAGGCTGCAGAAAGTGCTTCTTGGTATGGTAGATCCCAGGAGATCTCTCAGGGCAATGACAGTGATTTGCTCTAAGCTCTGCGACCCTAGCACCAGATTTGACTATTGGTCCTTGGTCTGTCTTTATGACAGAACCAAAGTAAGGAAATGATGGCTTCTCTGAATCCACTGTGAGTATCCCAAATAGGAGAATGTGCACGACGCGTGCAGTCGTTTACTGTAATTTTCGGGAGAGATGTGGTTTTCTTTCATTTTTTAATTCCCCGTGTTTCTCTGTAGTGGTGAATACTTTGCTATCCTTAGGCTTAATGGAACTGGTGTAAGGGCTGTTTTGTACCAAACTTTAGCAACTACATTGGCCTGAGATCCAGTGAGATAACTGAATGCTTGGTAACACTGTTTCTCCTTCTTCCCTTGACTTAGTTTATTACGCAGAGGTACCTTTAGGCTTGAGCATAAGGCTTCCCTTCCATTGAAATCCACACAAATGCTTATGTGCCTTCAGTGATCAGTTTTGGTTCATAGCCATTTAATTAGCAAGTTCTCTGTCTACACAGTTACTCCTTAAGAATGTATGTGAATGTTTTCATGGATAAGATAAAAAATGCATGTGATTCTACACACTTTACTTTGACTATTGTCAGCATAAACTAAGCTCAGCTCTGTTTGGATTGATCCATCTGGCCATGAAAGCAAAACTTGCCATTGCAAAATTTGTGAAGTGAAATGTGTCAAGATATCTTGAAACCTTAGTGTGCACTCTAAGATGTTCAAATCTACTGGATAATTTGTCTGCACTGAAAAAGCTTTTTTCTTTTTTCAAGATTAGTATTTTAAAGGCTGTCCCTTGTTCTTCACTGAGTAACAATGCTGAGAGAGCAGAAGGAAGTTGAGAAAAGGTGCTAGCTGAGTGTAGCTACTACAAAGTTAATGCACCAGACCTGAGGCAGGGTTCTAGCTCTGTCTGCAGCTTGCCTGGAGGCATAATTGAGAACAGTTCTGTGCTGAAAGCACTTTCCAGCCTCCTGGCAGCATGGCCCTCAGCATTCTTGGATCCCTCTCTTTTCTTTAGATTGCAGGTTCTCTTGGTGAGAGCCTCTTTTTGTTCTGTGCTCTTTGTTCAAAAAGCACTTTGACAAATCCAAGTAATAATAATACAGCTAGAGCTTACTACAGAGCTGTACAGATTTGTCACTGTACTGCAAGTGGCTGCTGCAAGATTTATTCAGGGCTTTTTCAAATCACAAGCTAGTCATCCAATTCCTGCCATTAAAGGAATTGACTAAGATTTTCACAACAAATAAACCTATGCTGCAGACAGATCTAGAAATCAAAGCAATTAGCTGTAAAACATGACACCAAAATTGGGCCTAACTCCTTCCCCATCTTCAGTCGCATCCAGGAGGCACAGTCTGGCAAAAAAAGGAAAAAAGAGAGTAGTTGTGAGACTCTTGTTTCATTATTTTCTTTACAGCTGCATGGAAAGTGCCCTTTCTGTTCAGTCTGGAAGAAGTCAATGGAACTACATGACTGATTCTTCATGATCATGCTTAAAAAAAAAAAAAGAATTAAAAGAAAAGCAGTTGGTTGCCAGTGTCTATCTACTCCATGCAATAACACTGCCCTATCTAATTCCAATTCCCATTTCCTTTTCTGCGCAAGCTGCAACACTTCTACATGGTAGAAGTATTCTTCCCTATTTAAAAAATATGTTTGAAAAAGCATAAAAACCTTACAACCAATTTTTAAAAGTATTTACTCTTTAGGAGACTCCTTCTGATCCTTTACAGTCCTGGAAATGAGTTAGTATTGCTCCTTAAAATGTAGTTTCATGCCCGGAATAAACCATAAATTAAATACTATTAAACATTGCAAAAATTATACTACAATACATTTGAAAATACAGATATTGGAGAGGACAAGTAGAAAGTTGGTGACTGTGCAGGGTCAGGCCCCACGGATTCATTCCAACCCAAGTCAGTAAATTCATGTGACAAAGGCCCTGCCGTGCTGTACAGAGGTAACTAATGGGTTAGATCTGGGAACACTGGTTGCTTTTTTGTGGCAATAATAAGCCACACAACTCTACATCAAGCTCCTGTTCACTTGCCCTTTCAGTGTTAGCTCTCCTGGGAATAACCCAAGTGTTTCTGCTCCCATTTTAAAGCGAATTTGGACTAAAGATAGCTCAGAGTTGTCTTTGATAGAACTCTAATGGTGCTCATAAGGAGGCTGAAAAATAATTTTACATTTATTCAAAAAGTTGGGGCTTTTATAGTGCAAACCACTTCTCTTATCCTTTCTTCTTTCTCACTGCCTTCATTAAAGGTAATAGAAATGTTAAAAATGGTAATCCTGAACATATCCTGAAACCAAAATGAATACTAAAATGTACTGGAGTTTGTAGTGTAAGCTGGTTTGACATTTAAGCTGACTATGAAAAATACCATTTTACATCAGTAAAGAACTTCATCTTATCAACTGAGGAGTTTGCTAGAATATTGTGCTCAGTTTGGCACCACTTAATCAGAAAAATTTAGAGAGTGCTTAGAGACACCAGAACAGTCAGGAAGTGTCTGAGCAAAAAAATGAAAGAAATAAGGGCTAAAAAGTCTGGTAAGTGATGATGACCAAAGCAGAAAGCAATAGGCTGCAGATGTCTGCTGGGTATAAGCAGTAAGGATGGATAAAAATATTTAATGAAAGGCACAGAGAAATATAAGTGTAGGCTAAATAGCCAATACAAGTGACAGAATAGAGGCTAATATCCAAAAGGAAGTAGAAGCATTATGTAAGTTTTTAAAAATTAGATTTGGCAAAAAGGTATGAAATATGCTATTGGAAGGAATATAATATTGGCAGGGAATTTGTTCTGAGATGTATTCTCAGTCTCTTACAGTATAATCAAATGCAGAGCTCAGTTTGGGTTCTTGTGTGTCAGTTTGAGTCTGAATGTGGCCAGCTGGGATGTTTATCTACATAGATGTAATCTTGGTAATATTTTCTTTGAGAAATGCAAACACAGGACAGGTGTGTGTTACCATCATCCCATCTTGCTTTTTTCTCAAATCGAGACTTGTTTTTTTTTCTGCTGAACTGTATTCCTCAGACTAGATACTACGTAGGATCAGTGAAACTGTCCACATTTTTATCAACATGAGGCAGTGTCTCATGCCTTTTTTGTTTTGACTACGTACAATCGTAAAAATAAATGTGCCTTGAGAAGAGAGTTATATTGGTTATCTTATTCAAGTTTGTCTTCCTTGTTTTTTCTTTTTCTGTAATTTTTTTCATACCAATGATGATGGAGTAGGGGAGTTTAATTCAGCAACTTTAGAACTACTCAGGGGGAAGGAAAATATTTGTGATCCTTAGCTGGTGAGCAAGCTGATGACCAAGTTCCCAGCTGTTTCTGACATGAAACTTTCAGGCAGAAAGTGAAAATTAAACTCTTTTTTGTTCAAAGATTATTTTTTTTTCCTGTCAATAAAGGTGGAGCATAGAGAGAGAAAGAGGTCTTCAGGATGCCTTAGCTCACCCCAATCATAGAGACAAAGTTAGATAGATATTTAATCAGCTACAATATTAAGAAAAGCAGAGAAATCTTTTTTTGTGTCTACTAGGAAAAAAACAAACCCAAACTAAGAAACATTTGTGAATGGGTTGTGTCATCGGTATGTTGCCCAGCCCGTGGAGTAGTCAATTTATTTAGCATGCCTGTGATGTGGTAACTCTGTTGTGCTTTACTAAACAGGGAGAGGGATCAGCTCTATTGTGGTTTTTATATAAATTACAGGATATGAGTCTTCATATATTTGCACTTTATTTATTCTCTAATATGTAAAACTGAGCATTAATACAGATATCGTGCTTGTCTAGAAGCTGCAGTCTCACCAGCGGGGAAGAGTATAAACTAAGAATCGAACAAACCCAGAAATGTTTCTCTTTGGTACCAATGTTTTAGACATAGCTGGTCCTGTCCAGTATCTTTTTCAATCTACCTAAATAGCAGCTTGTTATACCTTGGTCTGTGGACTTGAGTCTTCCTGTGATCCTTGTAGTTGTGGCCACTGTCACTCAGTGATCACTTTCCCACTGCTGAAAAAATATTGTAAACATTTAAATGCTTTGGATTTTGTGTGCCCTGGTAAAATAGGGAAATACCACCCACTAGTGAGCTATGATCATTTATATAATGATGTAGACAGAACTCGGAAATGTTTTTTGTTTAAAATTGTGCTGAGCAGGAAGAGGAGGCTTCAGAGCTTGTGGGGACAGATGAACATTAGCTGATCCAGGCTCAGGCGCTGAGATTCAGAGAGTACCGACATTGAAGAAAAAAAATAAGACTCCTGTTCTTTTGAAAGGCTGTATTCATAGACTGTTGGGAGTTTGATGCGTACAGCACTGACACCTCCTTTTTAGCTTCATTTCCTAAAGAAATGGAGAGGTTTTTCCCGTTTGCTTTTGTCATTCCAGCAGTTAAACTGAAAGAGGGTAGATTTAGACTGGACATAAAGAAGGAAATTTTTCTGATGAGTCACTTTGCTCTTACTGTGAGTTCTGTATTATACTCTGAGGACTTACCTCTTCATACTTGGTGTTTCATAAACAGAGAAATTCTTAGGCAAAAGTAGAAAAAACAAGTTTTCGATTGAATCTTCTCTGACCAAAATCCAGGGAAAAGTATCTTGTACATCAGTAGGGTGTTTATTAGTTCTGTTCCATTTGAGCTGGCTTTTTTTTGACCTTTAATTAAAAGAAATTCAGGATTTTATTTCTGTTAACTGCGGAATAACAAGATCATTTTGCTGTTTAGTAATGGTAACTTCTTTCATCAAAGTACAGTTTAATTAAGAGCTAATAATGCCGAATTTCATACAGAATTCTGAAAACAGCATGCTAATTACTGTGTTAAATAGTATTGGCACCAAGTATTTAAAACCTTCAACTTACCTTGCCATAATTAACTTATTCTCATTAGCTGCTATCTCAGCCTCCAAGAAGTGAGAAGCTAGTGAAGAAAGTTAGAAATATTTATGAAATCTCTTGGTTGTACAAATGATTTGCCTAGATGAAAGAGCCTAATTACTTGAAAATGTGTAATTGGACCATCATCAAGATCATTATTGTATGTGATATAAAAAGAAACGTCCAAAGGAAAACTCAGTAGCATTAAGACAATGTGTTCTGGTGAAAAAAAGTTTTGCTTGAAATCATTTCAGACAGTATTTTCCAAAGTGGCAACTTGTATTTTTAGTATCCTTTAGTGGACCTCAAATTCAGATACCCAGTTACAGCGTCTGCGCACATAAAGTTGTGGCTTCTGAAATTTTTGAAAATTAATTCCAGTGTGGTTTATATTGTACACTGAAAAATCAAGATAAACATAGTTGAACTCCAGCCTGATAGGTCATCTCTGAAGGGAAGCTGAGTTATCCAGTTAATGGTGCTTATTGAATTTATTGAAAAGACTCACACTGTCGTCTTCAACTAGCAAGTATGTGCCTTAATTTTGTGGGAAGTCAGGTAAGCTGGGCGAATGGATCTGGCAACCAAAATTAGCCCAAGCCATCAATGAGAGCTTTGCCTGGCCTGCACATTAGAGAGTTGTCTCCAAGGTGGAATCCACCTGTCTGTAAACTACAGTTATTTTTAGGTAACTAAAACCATGTACTTTCTTTCATCTCCAAGAAATATTTGTACGCATGTTCAGTTTTAAATTCTACCATGTTACGTGGCCCTTTGTAAATAGAAATCATGCCAGCATGTGCTATTTTTGAACTGTTACATCTTTCGAAGGATGGTTTTTAATTGAAAGAAGAATCTGTTTCTCACAGTATCCGCAACCCATTGTAATTGCGTTGTACAAAGTACCAGGAGTGTTGTCTTCAGCTCATTTGGAATCTGGTGTTTTATAAGCTTCAATGTATGTACTGCAGCAATTTAGCTTTTCCAGCTCCATTTCATCAGTCTTCCTATTTTTGCTTGGACATCTTCCTTCCACTAAACTGTAGAGCAGTGTCCTTTCCTCACTTACACGGTTTAGGGTCTCTTTATAACTCATGACCTCTGCCAGCTAAACACTTTGCAGAAAAAGCTGAAGATTTTCTTTGTTTTCTTCTCTTGCCCTCTCTGTGGTGTCGGCTCTGTTAAGAGTGCACAGTCAAAGAAAATTTAAACATTCTCCTTTTGTCTGAATGATATTAAAAATATTTTTTCAGATACACCCAGTATACCCAAAGCAATTATTCTTTCTACTGCATAGATTAAATGTTTATGGTAATGGGTGTCAAAATGCTAATCTTGGAAATCCAGAAAGAATAGACATTGAATTTTAATGATGTTCCAAAATACATAATTTATCACGAGGGAAACATTTTTCCTCAGAAGCAAGATGGTCTGTCCAGTAAAATAATGATTCTCAGCCATTTGAGATGGACCTTAACTGAGGCTGCTTTCTGTTTCTTCTTGCCATGCTGCCTCTCACTGCCTCCCAACACCCCAAATTCATTATTGCCTTCCCATACCCGATGACTGCCACAGTTTCTTGAACATCTGCCATCACCATCTCTGTGCTTCTCCCTTTCAGGCCTCTACCACACTGCTGCTGCAACAGTTCTGGTGGATCCCCACTGCTGCCTCCTCCTCATCTCTCGCTTCCTCAGGCAGTGTGCCATCAACCTCAGCAATGCCAGGACAAACCTGGGACTGATAATCAGGCACAGCTTGGTAGCCTGGCCTCTCTCACGTGCCACACCGTGCCACGTGTTGCCTCTGCTGTCAGACGCTTTGCTGGTGCCTCTCAGTTTAGGGTCTGGTATATAAAACAGTGTAAGGCAAATTTAAAAGACGTGCAGACATGGTGCTTAGCGACATGGTTTAGTGGTGGACTTGACAGTGCTGGGTTAATGGTTGGGCTTGATTATCTTAAAGGCTTTTTTCAACCTAAACAGTTCTGTGATTCTGAATCTCAAAATATGTCTGGAAAATTTCAAATACTGATTATTAAACCCTGAAAAAAAGCACAAGGCTCTAAAAAATGTAGTGTTTATATATATCAAAAATGCAAATGTCAGTCATGTGTATGTTATGTTCCTCAATTCCCTGTTCCATTTCCTTTTCAACCCCTTTTTTTTTTTTTCTTCTTCTTCTTCTTTTTTTCCCTTAGAAGCAAGTATATTTGCATGTGGATAAAAACTTCAGAAAAAGTCAGGTTCTGCAGAAGGGAAAGTTCAAGGGAGGCAGGTGCTGTGTGTATACCTGTGCAGGCACCTTCAGTTGCAGGACTCTTCTGAGAGCACGGATATGCTCAGAAAAGGCAAAATGCTGTCAGAAAAAGTGCAAAGGAAAAGGACATCACATCAGTTACAGCTCATTAAGCCCCTCTATTAAGAACTCCAGTCAGGAGTTTAGATGGCTTTACTTCTGTTTCTTCCCTCTCTTGCAGGGGTTGAACTAAAGAGGAAATACAGTACAGAAAACTAAAGCTACTTCTGCAAAGGAGCTCCTGTAAAGGGACTTTGTGTGCTTCACTCACGTGCTTTCACGTTACGCTTTCTATTAATTTGCTATACTTTGTCAGGAGGTCTTTGCCTTTATTAAAGAGCCAGTACACCACTAGAAGTTTTCCTCAAAACCAAAGCAATTTCTAGTTTAATGTCTCCTTTGATAGTATTGTTAGACACAAAGTAGTAAAGGAAGCATTGAGAGATGAGAAATGCTTCCTGAACAAAGGGGGAGGAGATTGACTTTTTGGAAAATTATGAAGCTGACCTTCCTTGGTTTTGTTACTGACATGAAAGCGTGTACTTATTTGAAGTTTAAGATATCAACACTGCAGCATTGTGAGGCTATGTCTACCTGCTTGCCAGTTTAGTTAAAATCCATGTCGTTTGAAGTAAAATTAACACCGCTTTGAACTATTTTGCTTTTCAAGTGGGTAAGTTCTTTAACAGGTTTAGAGTAGGAATGTAGTCATAAACACGCTGGTGTGACTACTGAAAGAAGTCATAGCTCCTCTGGTGAATTCTTGATTTGTTTGTTTGATCAGCTGAGGTTTTTAGGTCTGAATGTTTTTGTTGATGCTGACAAAGTTACTACTGTCTGTTTATCAAAGACAAGTTGACATCTGTGACTTCTCTGTGACAGACTATAAAGTGAAATCATGTAAAGGGAGACTTAGGCCAGGAGGCAAGATGGTTTTCTGGCTATGGAAATGGGAAGAAAGTTTGGTGATGTGAGTTTTATCCTTGGCTTTGCTGCTGATTTGCTTGACCAAGGCTTTTGACAGCCCTTGTTGCTTGTCTGTGCCTCTGTTTGCCCTGTCTGCAAGAGGAGGGAAAAAACAAATTGTATCCTTTAAACAAAGATGTTATTTCTGAATGAAAAGTGATAAGAAGAGCTAAACCTTATGGTTGTCAAGAAAAAGGCCATCTATACAAAGGCAGGAATTTTCATACCTTTCTACTGCATGAATATTTCAATTGAAGAATAATTCTTGGGGTTCTTTCTATTCCACTTGTGATCTTAGAGTCTGTTTTCTCCTCAATTTGCAGTCAGTTGAGATTCCACAGGCAATTACAGCAGCTTAAATTTGCTGCGGTGTTTAATCAGAAACGAAATAGAAATAAATGGGATGATGCTGATAAATCAGCTGAGAATCTGGCTTTATTTACAGCATACATAATTTCTTATATTCCTTTCATTATCCTATGAGCTTGTCACGTGCAAGGATTGAAAGAACTCTGTTGGTTTGCTGTTGGGATAACTTTTGTTTATTCCTTGGATTGTAACAGGGCCTTTGTCTGAGGTTATTTTGGACCGTTGGTGAAGAAGGGAGTCTTTCATCGTACACTGAATTCTCATTTAATTTCTGGCACAAGGAATTTCCTAAGCTACTCATCTTAGGAAAAGTGGAAAAGAAATTACTCCATTGTAGCTATGTGCATGAGAGGGATTATGCAGCCAGCAATTTATTTTCCTTATAGTACCAGTAGAGGAGTAACATATGCACTAAATAATTATTTATAAAAATATAAAGACTTCGCTAAACAATTTTAAAAATATAATCTTCAGTACTAGTGTATTTATATAACATCTCATACAGATATGGGGGGGGGGGTTGTTCATAAACCAATCATAAAATACACAGAAAATATCACCAGCTTACCTTCAGCATATAAAACAGCAATTAGAAATGAAATTTTCTGCTAGCTAATTTTTCTGTCTTTCTGATAGAAACTCACAGTAATAGGCCCTGCCATCTGCTACTATATATTTTTCACGAGTTTTAACATTTTGTTTTTAGAACCTGAAAGATGACTAAAATGTCAAGTCCCGCAGAAAAGAATCATAGGCATGACAACTCAAATGTTAGCTCAGCTTGTCTGTACAAAAAGTGGATCACGGCAGGTCCGTGCCCTCCCCCTTCGCAGGCGAGCAGGTTCACAGTTGGCATGAGCCGATACAGTTCCCAGCACCACCCGAGGCTCTAGGAGAAGATCTCCTGGTGATTTTAATGAGAGTAACGTCGCCTAAAAAGCAACGGCGTTGCTTTCAAAGTTCATTCCGTAGAAGGTGAGCTTCAGATTTCCTTTAGAGTTTTGTGCTGTTGAAGTGTCTTAGCGCAATGACTGGCGTAAACGAAAAGCAGCGACCAGGCAGTCATTGAGAGAAGGTGTTAACTACAGTAGCATAATCAATTCCCAGTGAAGAAGTAAACTCTCTTTTTCATAATCACAGAAATGTTCCATGGTTTCTGCTACCCTTCTCTCACCTCTCATTTGAAAGCCTGGGTTTGCAGCTCTCCTGTCAGCCCTGTAGCTGCAGCGTAACAGGGAGGTGCAGCAAAGATCCCCTTCCAGGTTGTGTTTCTCTGGCATTTCCAGATGCTCTTTGCTTTTCTGTTTCTGTTCTTCCATCATAGTGAGAGTAAGCTGGAGCTGAGAAGGTGTTAGAAAGGTACAAGATAAGACCTTCAGATCAAAAAATTCTCACAGTTCTTAACTTAGTTTGGAGGGAAAGGAGTGTGCAGCCCATTCGTGCCACCTTCCTTTCAAGCTGGACTCGGGATCTCTTTCATTCAGCAGTATGTGCTGTTACCATTAAGAAGTGTATAGCCATATCGTTTGCCTCCTACGTTTTTAACTGTGCAAAGATAAAATTATTTCATTACCTAAGTTCCCAGCAGCTCAGAGATGTTTTTCATAATAAATCCTCTGCAGATTTGCCGCCTTTCATTAGAATGAGAAGTCTCCTCGGTGATCTTTGCACTCTCAGCCTGTGCAAAAGCCCTCGTTACAGCATTGCAAGATTTTTCTCTTAATATTCCACTTCAGAAGTCTTGAGCTCGTTTTCGATTATCTCCATTCTGTGCTTCATTTTACTTATTCCTTTAGGAAAGTCCCTTGTTCACAGGGCGTTTTTCAGGCTTTCCAGCCACAGATGATGATCTTTACCTTACTGGTACTGTTCTTTGAAGCTGCCTATACTGTTGTTGCTGGAGCTATGCTGCTGAAGAAGGCAGTGGGAGATGCAAGTTACTGCCAGGTCTGAGAAGACCTTAAGAAGTAGGAGGCAGGAAAGTGATGGTTCTTTCACAGATTTAGTTCCGTGATTAATATATATTTAAGGAATATGCTTAGGCATAATGCTCTGGTCTTCTGACATGGTGAACAAGACAAGTACTCCTGATGACTCAGAATTGAAACCACTCTTGTTTCATCAGCCATGTCAGGAAAACTTAAATTTGCAACTCCCCAGGAGGGGGACAAATGACTGTCTCTCCTGTTGCTGCAGATCAGCTCCTTCAGGCACCAGCTTGGGAGCTAAACAGGGAGATGTCTGAAAATGCTGTAAAAATAGTCATGTTTTAAGGAACATTTTCATTATGCCATGCCTATATTTACAGCTGGACTTGACTTCCATGCTAACATTGTCATCGGCATTCTGGGGAAAAAAAAAAAAAAAAGGCAAATATAGTAGACAAGTAACTCATATAAGGAAAATTGCCAAAGAAACTATAGGTAAAATTGCTGACTCATATTTTTCAAGGCACCAAATTGTCACTGAATTTCAAGAATGGGGGCCCTACTAGAGCTTTAAATCTATTAAAATTTTGAGGGATGTTAATCTTTTTGTGCTTTTAAATACATTCCCCTTTTATAACATGCTTAACATTATTAATTTCTGGCAACAATGAAGTTTTTAATCGCCTTATTAAAATCATTGTGCTATAATGTATATTGACTTTGAAAACTCTGATGACATTTGACGTAAAAGTATTTCCCTTTCTTTCAAAAGTACTTCAGAAGTGCCTGTCTCCAGGTGTGTGTGCATGCTGCAGCTGGCCATGCTTTTCTGATGAGCTGTGTACGGAGTCACAAATCCGCAAAGAGTCCAATGGATTCAGAAATTGCCAATTATCAAGTGCTCGGTTGAAGCTCAGGCTATTTGGAGGAATGTGTACTCCCAGATCTCATTTTAGAGGAGGCTTTTGGCTCTTCCCTTCTGACCTTGCTTTGCAAAGTTGTATTTTGCTCTGGACAGCTAGGTTTCGTTGTGACGCCTGGAAAACCGCAACAGCAGAGTGTAAGAGTTTGGGAGGGAACTCCTGGAAGTAGTATGTACATCTTGGGAGTAACAAATCAAGAAGAGCATATTGAAAACAAAGAGTGAGGCTGTTTCTGAGGAATAATAGCTTTCCCCTTTCTTCCTGCATGCTGATATTTTTGTTTGTACTAATTTGGTGCAAGTACATGTATGCTGACAGCCAGTATGCTAACTGAGAAGTGAGTCAGAAGTTGGGGGGGATTTAGGATTAAGTTCTCTGATGTGGAGGAGGCTTCATCTAGCTTCTTTTTGTCTTTCCGGTTTTGGGGTTTTTTCATTGCCAGGAATTTCTGAACCATGACTAAAATGCTGCGTTTGTACTTGACCTGATCTAGAGAAATGGAATTCTAATAGACGCTGTTAACCCTAGTGAAGGGAGCAGTGACCAGGGCAAAAGAGATCTGAATTTCATTCCTGACTATGTCCCAGGTTTACTGAGTAATCAGTGGAAGATCTTTTCTCTGGTGTGTGCCTTTGTTTTTCTGATTCAGGGAGTAAAACAGTATTTAAGAGCTGATCATCTTTACAAAGGAAACAATGGAGTTTGCGTGCTGTCTTTTAATTTGTAAATGATAATGAAAATATCTATTGCTTCCTTGTCATACTTAAAGAACTTTTTTTGAATGGCAAAACCATTTGAAAAGACATTTACCTGTAAAAATACTTGTATTGTTAGATTAAATTTCTGTGCCAGGTGTGTTTTCCACAGATATGTTCATATGGTGGGTTGTTTTTTTTTTTCAGGCCCTGCTTGACACTCAGAATCTTTTGAGAGCTCAGATTACAAATTTTACTTTCAACCTGGGATTTTCAGGGAAATTCTATCACACAGGTAAGAATAAAACACTAAAATCACTTCGGTTTCAATGCTGTTATTGGTAGTGTGAGGGAAGCAGGAATGAGAGAGACTAAGGACCTATCAGAGAGAAGAGTTTTCTTCATCACAGGATAGCTAAAAAATCTAATTGTTCTTTTTTGTAGGTTGCTATGGGACATATATGTATGTGCTTTACCAAATAACATTTTTCTCTTGAAGTCATTATACTGGATTAACCTTTTAACCTTTAAGATGTAGTCTGTCTGGAAATCACCGTGTACGTAGAGTCTCTAAACACCTCTTTGCATCAATTTTTTATTATTATTATTTATTTAAAGAAAAAAATTCTTTGCATTAATAGTTGAATAAGTAGAGCAATGATGTAAAAGTAGGAAAACCAGGCTGTAGATTCTAAGAGAAAGACATTCAGAAGAAGTGTACTGTCAGACTATCAAGTTTCCTGAGTAAGAAGAATGTTCCTCTTTCTCCTGCAAGCTGGGTTAGGCAGGAATGGCAGTCACAGGGCAAGGAGTGGACCCTGCAAGCAGCAGCCCCAGCTTGGGATGACAGCTTTCTGTTGGGGTTATACATCTTATGTAGGTGTCATTGGATAACAGCAAAATCAATCCCAGGTGGAATAAACACGTCTCCTACTGCGGCCTTATAATTTCATTCAGTCTGGGCTAGCTCAAATGCTCACTACAGAACCTCTCCCAGGAAATTTTGAAGGAGGAGGAGGCACATAGAAAAAGTAAACTGGATTTTTCACTCCATCCATTCCTGAACACGGAAAAAATTATGTGGTAATTTAGGTGGACTGGAACCTCTCCCGACAGGACACCTGTAATTCTAGTAAGAATTACGGTGCTGCCTGAGTGATTCCTCTTTGATAGAAATGGCTGCAGGGCTGGGTCCCCACACCCCATCCTTAAGAACAGGCAGCAGAGCATCTGGGAAGATGTGCATGGGGCCTGAGAAATGTCTCAGTGAGTTCCAGTCACCCTGTAAGTCTCAAAGATGCAGATTTCTAGGAACTCCTGAATAGTCCACAGTCAGAAAGGTAAGAATTAGCAGGGAAGATAAAATAATTATATTACGCATAATATTTTGAAAAGGCTGCTGGAAAAAAATACTTTCACATATCATAGGTAATGAAAGCAAAGGAAGTTTGACTGCAGAGTTTGCATAAGGAATACCAGAAAAGAGTTGTCAACGATTTCAGTTACACTCTGTATTAAACTCTCTTTTATACAATGTCTCCAATTCCGTCCCTCAGCTGCTGATGTTGCTGATACAGCACCTGCGTGTCAGGACAGCGTTGTCCCTGCCTTTCAGGGGCTCTCAGTCTTGTACTTGGCTCTAATTCAGGAAAATGAAGATGTACTTGGAAACATTTTAAATCCTCAGTACTTTCAAAGATCGCTTTTTATGATGCTAATTTCTTTCTTTCAGACATTTGTAAGGATATAATAAAAGATAGATATTGTTTTTCTCTTTCTTTGTTTGTTTGTTTGTTTTCAGGGACTGAGGAAGAAGATGAAGGTGATGACCTGCTGTTGAGGTCTGTAGATGAGTTTTGGTGGTTTCCCCATATGTGGAGTCACATGCAGCCTCATCTCTTCCACAATGAGTCGTCACTGGTGGAGCAGATGATCCTTAACAAAAAATTTGCCTTAGTGAGTTATATTTTTGCATTTTATATTGAATCGAGGTATTCAGAAACTATTATTCCTATTTAATAGGAAAATAAATGCTTGTACAATTTGTTGTAATCTCAATGAATTGGAAAAAAAAAGTTTTGATAAAGTGCTTTTTGCAATCGCTCTATTTTTTGCTATGAAAATTCTGTTTATCTACAGTTTGGATTTCCTTCTCAATTGAAGTTGGATTTTTTTGTATTACTTTATGAAAAATTGTGAATGGAAAAATTCTTTCAGAATGAAGAATTTTAATAGGTTCCCATCTTGGAGAGTCAATATAGACAAAAAATCTTCAATTACACTGTTTTCCTAAGTAATATTTTCTCTAAATAACTCATTGTTTAGATTAGAAAAAATAGAGTTTTCTGAAATAATAAATACTCCATCAAATTTTGTCAGATGACTTTATGAAAACACTGCATGTTAGGATTAATGAAGTGTGCCACATTTTCAAAGATGCTTTTCTGTGATGATACCTAACAACACCTTATAACAGCTTTCAAAAAACTTGTTTCAGAAAGCATTGCCTATACTAATTATTTATTCACAGCAAAGCTCTGAAAAAAATGTTTCAGTGAGAATATTCAAAACAATAACACCAGCTGTTCAGTTCTGAGAACACTGGAGAAACAGACTTACCTTTTCTCTACAGCGTCATACAATTAAACTAAGCCAGACTGCCATACGTCATACATACTGTTTGCCTGAAGCAATGGTCCAGTGTAAAGACCATTTAGACTGGACCACTGTAGAAGTATTATGTCAGAATATCTCCGCAAACATAAGTTGTTTGCTGAAAGACACCTACTCTTCCAAGAGCATAATTTTACTTTTCCCTTTTCAAAACACACTGGTTGCTCTTTTGCTGGCAGATAATGACTTTGTTCCTTGAAAGAGCAGGGAGATTTGAAATAGCAGAACAAAAAAGAGTGTGCTTATGGTCACGTGTCAGTGAGTGTAGGAGGAAGGTATAGACCTAAAGTTCAAGCAATTAAAATTTGTATTTGAAAACTTTGCTTTTAAGCAAGAAAGGTATATGCTTTCTTTCGACCAAAGATTTTACCAAGTTCACTGTAAACTGTAGTTGTTCTGAGTATGGACCTGCTCAATTTTACTGCTTCCTTTAAAAAAAGCATTTCAGTAGAAGTTAGAGCCATGAAAATTTAAGAATCTTTTTAAGAATCTAAGAATCCCTTATTTTTTTTTTCTTGTGACTCTGTGTACTGTTGCAAGCTCCACTGAAAATTAAATTAGTTCTTGTAGTTCTGGTGTGACCTAAGACATCCTATAGAATTAGTCTTGGACCTGATATAGGACTTCCTATAGGATTAGGATTGGACTTGATGATCTCAGAGGTCTTTTCCAGCCTCAGTAATTCTGTAATTCTGTATGTAACCATTAAAATATGTTATTAGAATGATTCGTTATCAAACCTGTTTTAGGTAACTTTGTCAATTTCTATTTTTTTCTCTACTTTCAACACTCAGTACTTAGAGAAGCCTCACATTAAATGTTTTTCATGTCTAAAGCTATTGTAGGCATATAGACATGAAGCTATTCATTATGTTTCATTTGGTTCAAGTATTTAACTTAAAGAAGTATCCTGCTTTTTTTGAAAGAGGCTGAAATTGCTGATGCCTCATGCATTATCAAACTGAATGTGTATATTGTGTGTGAAATGCTCAACTTGGGAATTACAGTCACTAAGAAATAATGGAGACATTGATACATTGAAGATGATAGGCTCATAATTAGAATGAATGATTTTAATTACATAGTTATTACTGTATATTGTAAAACTTGAGGGAAGAACCCTTAAAAAATCAGACATTTGTTTATAGCTGACTGAAGGCAATTAAATGGGACATTAGAGAATGCAATTTCTTATATGTCCTGTAAAGATTTTTCTTTCTGATGTTTATTCATCAGAAGGCAAGTAGAAAAGATAAAAGGAAGAGGAACTGAAATATCTGCAATGGAATTAAATAGTGTAGCTGTGTAATTGATGGTGTATCCATTCTTCATCTCCTCATGCAGTAAAACCAATAGGCCAGATCTTACTCATGCCTACTTTGGCAGATGACACATAGTGCACCCCAGCTGTAAACCAGCAGATGACACACTCCCTGGATGCAGCAGGGTTGCTGGTGGGGTGCTTGGATCTTGCCCAGGAGCAGTACAGTCTTACAAAAGCTGCACCAGCCTCCGAGGGGTAAAATCTTATGCCCCATTATGTCTGCCATAAATTGCCAAAGGGAAATAATAATGTCAAATATAGAAAAATCGGGGTTCTCAACTGTGACTGAACCATACCTATCTGTTACACACACCATTACACTAGGTTCAAAGTAGCCCTTTAATGAAGAAAAAATAGCTCTCTTCCCTTGAAGGCTTCACATCTTTAAAGTCTTCTCATGTCCTTCCAGAGCAGAAGCAAATACTGCTTTTTATAAGTTTGCTTTGTTTTGACCTGTTAGTAAATTTGTCATATTTAAATGGTAACAGATACAGCTAATATTGAATCCTGACTATTTAAGCTCTTGAAGTCCCCTACATTAGCTTTCCTGCAGTAGTCTAGGCCTCCTCCAGAAAAGATAAAGATGATTTTACCACAGTCACAAACCCATTTTTCTTTGAGATAAGACTTGCAGAGTTTTTCATATTCCTTAGTAACTACTTTAATCAAAGGAAGAGACCCAAGTATTGACCAACTCTTACCTTTGCACACACAATATGATTAGAAACTATGGTGAAGATGACCATACAAATGCAAACAATATAAAAAACCCCTCTTAAACAGAATCAAAGGTTGTTCAAAGGCAGTTTTCCTAAATCATTGCCACACATCATCGTGTGGACAGAGGATTCTGCTAATCAGACAGTCAAAGAAATATCTGCTAGGTACTCTTCCTTTGAAAAGTAACCTGGAAGAAAGGAGAAAAGGTGTCAAAATTCATTAGAGTATGTTGGAAAAAAGTAACTGGAAAGAAAATATATTGAATGTCAAGAGCACGTAATACCAGCAGGGTCAGGATGTAAACAAGATAAATGACAGAAGTCTGCAAATACAAAAGATGTACTACAAAGGGGGTAGTCTACAATATCTGCCTGTTATCCTCAGAATTTTACAAGTGGTTATCTTTTCTCCTTTTTTAAAATGACACTGAAATGGTTAAGCTGATTTTTGAACACAGTTTTATGTTTCAAGTGGACTAGAGGAGAAATGCAGATAGTCTGTGAAATTCAGCTGATGACCCAAGTAACTGTGTAGGGTCATGTAATGGAAGTGACGCTTTTGTTATTGTAACTGCTAAATGCTACCTGTTGTGCTGAATATGTGCCAGTAATTTTCTCTCTGAATTCTTAGTTTGTGAGCAAATTCCTTGCAAGAATTGGAGACTGCTGCTTACTTTTTCATGTAGATTGAAGAAAACAATGTAAAATAAATCTATATCACTCTTCTTACATACTCATAAAAATATTTAGTAAAAAGGCTTTTATATTAAAATCCTGTGTTTCATTTTCACCATGCTGCCTTCCATCTCCCTTACACATCAGCATATTTTGATCTCACTGTTATTTGCATTTCAGACCCGTTCTTGATCTCCCACAAACAAAGGATTTCAGAAATGCCAAAATGTTGAGTTTCTTAAATTTTTGAAAGCAGTCATTGTTCTGCTGTGTTTTAGGAACATGGGATTCCAACTGATTTGGGCTACGCCGTGGCTCCCCATCATTCTGGAGTCTATCCAGTACACGTGCAACTTTATGATGCATGGAAAA
Organism: Actenoides hombroni; assembly: GCA_024336885.1. NCBI lineage: Eukaryota > Metazoa > Chordata > Aves > Coraciiformes > Alcedinidae > Actenoides > Actenoides hombroni. Next base: position 6,255,551 of record WUAM01000179.1, on the reverse strand, counting down.
AGGTCTGGAATATCAGAGTTACCAGCACAGAAGAATACCCACATCTGAAGCCTGCAAGGTACAGACGAGGCTTCATCCACAAAAACATCATGGTGAGTTGTATTTCTTAGGTTTGTATTACAACCACGCTACCATTTTGTGAACAATTTAAGTGGAAAAGCACGGTATCCTGAAAGCTCACATTGTGAGAAGCACATATTGCTGTGCATAAGTAACAAGATATATTTGACAGTTTCTTGTTAATTAAAATCAGTCTGTTGCTGATGATGTTACTGCTGATGAAGGTGGCCTCCAGGCACCCTGCTGTTAACAGTTAACAGGCTGTTAACTATTCTAGGCCTACTGTTAATACTGGTTCAGAGATCTGAAGGAAAAAGTCAACTTTGCCTCTTCTAACAGAATATTATGGGTTAGATTTTTAGCAGGTTTTAAATTTGCATAGTACCATTAACTGCAAAAGAGTTTTGCTGGTTTATGACATCTGAGAATCTGGATCTTGCTGCATAAACATTATTTTTTCATTCTTCCATTTGAACAGTGCACAGTTAGCCTCATTTTGCTTCCTGACACACAGGAATGTGACCTGTGCTTCGCGCTATGAAGAACCCCTCAGCTAGGCTCTGGGCCTGGACAGTCAGTCTGGATGCAGGGCAAGCACTCACAGTCTATGTCAAGTAGGGGATTTGTGAACTTCAAAAGCTTAAGCAAATGTTCTACATTGGACTAAAATGTTTGAGAATAATCCCAGTTTAAGAATTATACATGAACATCAGTACTGTTGGTTTTCCATAAAAAACAGACATCCTTGAAATACTCCCCAGCTAATTACTTTCTGGAGTTGATGAAAAATATTCTTAAGTTCTACTGGAAAACCTAACTAACTGCATCCATGCGTTCTTCCCCTTCAAAAGATGACTTCTTTGTATGTTTTTTTAAAATGCTTTTGTTTGTGCGGCTTTTTATTGCAACTGATCTTAGAAAACTATGAACGAGAAGCAAACTTTTCTTAAAATTCGAGCATTATCAGCAAAATTCATCATGTGTCAGTGTAGAATTATCGGTGGTGATGCCTAAGCCACCCCCCCCCCCCACCACCCCCACGGCCCCCCCACACCACACAACCACGCCCACCACAAACCACTGCAC
>WUAM01000179.1:6214871-6254395 GCA_024336885.1 Actenoides hombroni | reverse complement strand
TGCCTAGTGTAAAAATATCGTGGGTGGTGCCTAAACCCCCCCCCCCCCCCCCCCCCGACACACAAAAAAAGACTTTCAAACTCCAGTTTCAGTTTCCAACAAAGCCATTGTTCAAATAATAAGTGGAACTGATTAATACAGTAATGTTTCAGATTTATTTTAAAATTAGCAATCTTTGATGAACAGACTTCAAATACTTGGTTTTAAGATCAGGTGTTACAGACAAAATTAGTCTGAGGAGGTTGCTGAATTGTAACTTAGCCATTGAGATTAATATCCAGTTTCAAACAAAATGTGATGAATTTTTGTACATTATGATTTCACTGATAATAAAAATGTTGTTTCGCTCAGAAAGCACAATTTATTAATCTGCCAGTATATTAATTCAACTAGGTCATTGACTTCTGGCAAAGTTGTGGTGCCAAATCTACCCAGCATTTATCACAAAGGAACATGATCAGTTATGTGTTACTTATCTTGCATTTATTATCTCATTATAAGTACAAATGTTTTTGGTTTGTGAATTTATCTTGAATTTTTTTTTTTATTTTTTTTTTTTTCATAAATGCAGGTGCTTCCCAGGCAAACTTGTGGCTTATTCACCCACACCATTTTCTATAAAGAGTATCCTGGAGGCCCAAAGGAACTAGACAAAAGTATTCAAGGGGGAGAGTTGTTCTTCACAGTGGTTCTCAATCCAGTACGTATAGTGGAATTTTGAAATGCCTTTGAAAAACTAGTTAAAGGAGAAGCTACTGAATGCTTCAAGGCTAATCAGCTGGGTCTTCCAAATAACAATGATTGGTCACAGTGAGCTCTTCTGCTTTTTCAGTTAATTTAATATCGAGTATTATGTATGTTGTTAGTTGTACAAAGATAATCTCTAGGTTTTTTTGGCAACTCTTTTGTTAGTAATGCCGTAGTAGCAGCCTTTCCTGTTCTTTACTTTTGCAGTAAGAAAAAAGAGCCCTGAGATTTAATTTTTAAAAGGATTCAGGCATTAAGAACTGAAATGACTATAAGACAAGTGCCTCAGGTGAAGTCCATTTTCCTACTCTGCCAAATTCATAATCAGAAATGTTGAGAACACTTATTGGATTGAGAAAGTTGCAAGCAAGGATTGCTTGATCTCAAATCTGTTTTGAGGCTTTTTAGTTGCTGTTTGTAACAGCTTCAAAGAAAACATCTAAGTAAATGCATGAGAAAGTTAATACAACTGCTTAACCTTTCAATTCTCTTTAATGGAAGAATAAACAACAAACAAGACTCTGGAACTACAGAATACTGGCAGAAGAGAACAATGTAGTACTTCATAATGGCATGAGATTAGGTCAGTTGCATGAAAACTGACTTAGACAAGCTTTTAGGTGAGTCCAGATGAAACATGTAAATAAAATTTGCCTGGTTTATACAAATGGAGTCGCTAGGACTCATTTTTTCACAACACCAGAAACGTATTTCCACTCAAATAATTTGGAATAATAGCCAAAATATTTTGATCCCTTTTTTTTCATCTTCCTTAATTTAATGGAAGTCCAAAGGGAAAAAGCTTCTGTCTGCTACTTCAGCAATTGATATTCAGGTCTCTTTGTCAAGCCTCAAATTTTTTCAGGGTATAGTTTGAAAGCAGTTACTGTGTTTTGTTCTCCTTTTTCATGTTCACATAGCAGGATTAGGGGAAAAAAACCTTCACTTCCTAGCACACATGTGATCTTCCTTCTAAAGGATGGCAGTAGTGCCAGTCCTAACTTTGGTGATATATATAATTTCAGGCACAGAAAATTAACATTACACCTTGGATGGGAAATTCCTTGGATAGAGGTCATTGGAACCATTGCAATGCTTTGGCAATATTTGGATTTTAACTAAGAGCTACTAACCTAACAAGTGAGACTTAGAGGAATGCATACAGTAACAGCATTTTGAGTCAGGACAAACTGTATTTCACAAGGAAACACAGTCACAACTTAGCCAAAAACTATTTTACCATCTTAAAACAGTAGCGGAACAGCAAAAATTAATATGGTTCCTCAAGGAATGAGCCTTTCAAAGTAAAAAAATGAAGAGTGTGAAGGGTAAGACAAGATAAACAGTGAAACAATCATGATTATTGGTATTAATGATAGAAGTTTGATTGTGCCTCCTTAATACTCTTCCATGTGTGTACAGTAATACCTTTCTATATATTACAATTAGATCTTTGATTTATGCATTGCACTGTAGACTGCATGATCACCTACTTCTGAGAAATATGATATCCCCGATACAACCTAAAAGAATAGAAGTTAAATGCACTATTTTCTAAATACAACCATAAATTAATATTGGACCAAAGTTGCCGAAGACAAATGGTTCCAGTCCTTTTAAGGAGTGCTTTTGAAAAGATGATGTGTTTGATTTTAAATATCTGCTTATAAACAGTTTCTAAAGTTGTAAGCATTAGCCTGGTGTGTAATCAATTTAAAGATTGGGTTTACATGTCTGTGTTTTTTGAGTATTACATGTATTTATTCCATAAATTGCAAGTCAGAGTTGGGCAAAGATTAGGCATTAACATTGAAAACTAAGTAGCTTTAGGAATTTGTCTAATTGTGAAGTAGCATTTTGAATTTCATAAGCTCTCCTTTATGTTCATTAAAATTGCTGGCATTTCTTAATGTGAAACACCCAGCATTTGAGGATGCAAAAATTCTGTTATGAGGTATTTTCTAAGTGTTATTTTTCAATGATGGGAAACTAAGAAGAAGAAACATTACATAGGAATCATTACAGCATCAGCTAAATAATATTCTCAACAAAGATTATATAAATATTTAGTTTCAAAAAATGGAAAATATGACTGTAAATTAAATGTAAATCCTAACAAAGTCCTTCATGACATTTCTTGGCATAATTTGAATAACTGATCTTAATGTCTGAGGTGTAAGTTACTAGGCTGAGGCTTTAGAAACTGAGTACCCTACACTAAAAACAATGCCCCTAAGAATAAAGCCCAAAATTGCTTTGTGTTTTGACTGTGTCATGGTAGCTGCTCGCAAGAGATGCTCTGCTTCCTTACAGTAAGATAGATTGACCACAGTCTGCAGAATAAATGAGAAAAAAGCACAGGACTGTATATGCAGCTGTAAACTTTTGACAAGTGACCCAGCATTATTGCTCTTTTTCTGGGGCATTGTACAATCAGAAGTCCTGCAGGTAAGAAAAGCATCAGGAAATGATCTTTGCTAGTTCTGTTTTATATGGGAAATAAGAGTTGGTTTGTTGGAGTAGGTAATCTTGTGGTCGGTGAGCTCTATTTGTATTCCCACACTGCTGGTTCGAGCACGATCTGATGGTGGCTGTAAAGTGATCTTGACAGTTATGCCCATTGCCACCAAGCTGAAAAAGAGCCTAAGCAGTAATATAACACACTATCTACTCTTCCGATAATGTTTTGTATGTCTGTCTTCTGTTAAAGGGCTCGCTGACTTCAGCGGCCCTTGGGCCAGATCATAATATATCATGGTCTTGCACAAGATGTTTTACAGAAAGAAAGAAAAAAAGGGCACCTTCAGCAGCCCAGTATTATTACTGTACTGGCATTATTTTTTCCATATTATCATTTGGATAATTGACTTGGAGGGAAATAGCGTGACTTGCACTAATACAGCCAGGAAATTTTGTAGCAAAGCCACAAAGGAAGGCATGCATTGTAGAAGTCTTTAGTGATGAGTTTCTTATCCAGTTGAACAGCAATCTGTCTTTGTTTTATTAGTTTGCATTGTTATTTTTTTACTAGCTCTGTACTGAGTTTAAAACTTTAGCAAGTATTTTTCCTGATAAACTTGTTAGAATCTTCAGTGGCTGCAGATTCATCTATCTCTGTCTGCAATATTCAGTGAAGTTCTTGGATTAATAAAACAGATTTCTGTTAAAAGTCTCTTAGAACAAAATTGTACCATTTTCCTATATATGTCTTCTAAATGATGAAGGAAGTGAGCAATTAGATTTTGAGCTATATATAGTGATGAGGTTGGTATAGACACTGCCATCAGCTGTATCATTTCTTCTCAGGTTTGCTAGTAAATCTCTTATCAATACTGACAAGATTCTATCAATATGTCTGAACCACTCTGAAAATAATTAGACCTAGGAAGCAAGCCAAAGTAAATATAGCTGAACTGAACATGCCTTTATAAAAACAATTTGAGTATTTCTTTCTGTCTGCCTCTGCATATTTTTCCTCACCTGCAACTAGGAACATCTATACATATTGTTTCTTTATGAAAATGTGTCTGTACTGGTTACTGATCTGTGCCATGGCCATTGTTCCTGTAGGTGGTTGGTGTGGAACATACACAATAAAAAGAGCTAAGTAAGAACTGCAACCAGAACAGTTCAAAAAGCTCTAATATAACAAAGTTTTCAGAGACCTAAATTACAAATTAGCTTCTTTTAGTTTGCACATGTGTTGCAATGGATTTAAGTAGCAGAACTGGATTAACTCTTATCTCATCTGCTTTCCAGCACTTCTTTAGAAGTTAATCTGTTTGGTTTAGTTATCAAATGATGATATGGAAGGTATGGCTTGATTTTCAAACCCAGGTAAACTAGTAAACTAAATTTTTCTTAATGTAAGACTGCAGCTTTGATGAGAGACATGGTGGAAACAATATTGTCTGCTTCTCCTTTTCCAGTAGCATCAGTAAATTTTAAGGTGTCCCAGTTTAACTTTGTGGAAGCACACATAACTCAGCCCTAAAATATCCTTTGAACTATGGAAGATACAGACTGGGAGCTTTGCAATCCTACAAGATGAACGTTTCAGGGAAAACAATGGTTCATGAAAATTTTGTACACCTTTTCTGTCTTCAAGAATAACAAACAGATGAGAACAGAGTAATTGTATTGCCTGTGCTTACGTGCACTTCCTTACAAACTACTGTGTGTCTACAGATCTAAAGAAAAGGGAAAATGCCCTGTGGAGAGGAATTTGGTGACAGCCTTCAAATGGTTGACAGCCCAACAATGAAACTAATGTGTAGCCAGCTGTGTGTTCTCTGTACGGTGACAGCAGTACTGATCAAGAGGGAAGACTGTTAACGGTTTAGGCCCTGCGTGTGATTTGTCTTAAAATAATTGTGATCTTTGCATGCAGTCAGGTCTAAGTATTATTTTCCTCTAATTTTTACCTCTCCCAAGTTACAGTGAGTAGAGCTGTTATTAAGCTAATTGACTTGCAGCAAGGGAGAAATTAGCTCCTTCAGCACCGAAAATGAAAGGATTTATATGAGCATCTGCAGAACCTACTGGATCTTAATGTGACCCTGGACAAGGTGAATAGTCAGGCTTTGGGACTACAAAGTAAAATACAAAAACAAAGGCATTGTGGCTCAAATTTCCCCTTTCTGTCTGTCCCACTTTGCACAAGCTCATATTTAACTGTGCTGAACGTGAGAAGCAGGAAGGGTGATAAATGTGTTGAGGAGCACTCTGATGTTCAGGTACCTCCCAGAGCTCTGCTGTTCATGGTCAGCATCTCATGGTAGCACCATTAGGAGCACAGCCTGGCCTCTCAGTTCGGCAGGCTTGGGTGAGTGAGAAAGACAACGGTTCCAGCTCTTCCCTGTCCTCTCATGCCCATTTTAGGAATTCTTGGGAATTCCAGCAATATTTTGGGGATTTGCCATGAATGGGGTAAGGGAAGCAAGTCAGTTTTGCCTGGCATTTTGGTGGCCTGCAAAATACTAGTGCTCCTTGCCTTCTGTTCTTCAAAACTCACTCCTAAAAGCCAGACAGAGCCTGTTATTTTGTGGGTGGAATAGACAAAATATAAAAAAATCTAAAAGCAAGCAGCATAGAAAGACTATGGAACAGACAGGATTAGCTATCTCATTAGAGGTGATTCCTTGCAGCAGTGCACAATAAATGCATTGAAATTGTGGGTAATAAGAAAACTTCGTCCTTCTATCATTGTATGATTCTTCAAAATTCTCGACTAGAAAGCCTTGTACAAGTGGTTTACAGCTATGAGTGAAGCACATCCTTTAGACAGTGCTGCCAATTGGGTAATTGAGTCACAAGGGTAACGAGCAATTTACAGAGAAAAGAAAATAAAATTTGTGCAACAGCTGAAAATAAATTCAGGCTTCCTAACTGTCAGGTTAATGATTCAGAACTACACCAAATACATAATTTTGCTTGATCTTCTACATCTTCCCTGGCTCCACTATATTTATAGTGGAGACGCTGCTACAGAAATCCAATTCAACTAGTTGGCTTGCTGTCTTTGCAAGCAGACAGATCCATGGCAGCTGTGAAGCCAGCAGGACAGCCTCAGAACAAAAAAAAGGAATCACAAGTTGGAATCTCTCTGTGGTGGGATTGAACATAGCTTTTCTGGTAGCATACAGGTCTAAAAGGAATATCTTTCAACCATAAAAAAATACATATTCAAGCATAGACTGCAATTGAATTCATTATTCTATCACTCTGTTAGTCTAATGGAGCAAAACCAGCTGTTACTGAGTCTCTGAATACCTGAAACAAAACTGTTCTGAGTAACACGGAGACGATAGCAGAACTGCAAACAGAGTGTGCACAATGCCAAATTAATTGGAATATAGGTGTTCTGAGAGTTTGACACACTCTTGTGGCCTGTAAACATTTGTTCAGTTGCTAAAATGTCAGCAATATACGAAATTGGTAATGCATCTGCTTCTGGTGCCTAGTAGAGATCACATAATTAATTGTCAATCATAATTTAGCTTCATTTTAAAGTGTTGTGCTTAACTTCATTGAGTTGGGAGGCCTCAAAGCTGCCTTTTAATGTTGTTGCACATATTGGAGGGTGACACAGTGCCTATGACAAAAGTATCTTGATGACTGATTTAATAGTATGAATTTATTCAAGTTGGATTGCCTACAATAGATTTATATATATGGTAAAAAAAAAAAGAAAGGTGTGCCCAGTCCATAAGAAATGGTTATTACCTACTTTTTCTTATAGCGATTCTTCTAGTTCCAGATTCAGGTTACAGTCTGATCCTCCAAACTGGGCTACGTGCACTCCAGGGGGTGTGCAAGATGATCCCTTTGTGTGTGGGAAGAAAATATTGGAACTTCAGCATTAGAAGTATATAATTTATAAATAAATATGCATATGTTGGAGGTGCACGCTCAAAAAAAGTCTGGAGACTGCTGGCTTTTTGAACTACTCTTCTTTTGTACAGTGAGCAGGGACATCTTTAGCTAGATGAGGTTGCTCAGAGCCCCATCCAATCTGACCTTGAATGTTTCCAGGGGTGGGGCTTCTACCAACTCTCTGGACAACCTGGGCCAGTGTTTCACCACCCTCATTGTAAAGTGAGTCCTCCTGATGCAGTACACCATTAAGGAGCTATAAACAGGAAAGGACTATGAAGAAAAATAGTAGTGAGGTGCAGGTGCAGCCTATTAATCTGCAAAATTTTTCTGTAAAATGGAGTTTGAATATGAAGCAAGGTACATTTTGCTTATCTGCATATGTGAAAGGGAGTGGGAATGTTTGCAGGTTGCCCAGCACAAATATTTCCACTCTGCTGCTCTCTGTTGCAGCAGCTAGTCTTGCTTTCAATAAATCATTTCTGTCCCATCATAGAGAAGGTTCATAATTTACCCTTCCAGACCTTCACGGGGAGCTTGGTAAGAAAACCACAAAAATTAAGTCTTTCCCCCTATGCTTGAATGTTTCTTCTCATCCATGTCTTTCCAAAAATAGAGAGCCCTTGACTCCAGGGAGAAGAAACCAGGAACACAAACACAGCACAAGCCAACAAGCATCCTAATAATGTTGATTTTGTAGCAATCAATATTTTTTAAAACATCCAGCCTGCTAAAATAATATCCCTTGCTAGTAGCTGGGTAACTTGGTGCTGCTTTTTTTTTTTTTCTGTGTGTAAGTTGTTTGTCAGGCATCTATTGTTTTCTCTGTTCTTGATATATATAAATTAGATTATGCTGGTTCATCTTTTTCTGATAGCAGCAACTCAGTCCCAGTCCCAGTCTCAACTCTAATTCATTGACCTAGAAGCTATTGCCTCTAATTGGTAAATGTTGTTGTAGTAAGGAAATGTGCAGCACAGAAAGCACATTCAAAAAGATAAAAGCTGTTTCTCCTGAGCACTTGTCCTCGTTTCCCTACATCTCTACAGTACTAGTCAGAATCCCAAATAAAATCAGGGATTGGGAAGGAGAGCAAAACAGAAATAGCCCTCTGCCCTTTCATTCTGGGGAAGGAGGAGTGCAGAAATGCTCAGAAGTTGAAAAGAGGAGGTCATACAGCTGCCTACAAGGTTCTGTGAGAAGGCAGAGTAAAGCACCTTTGCTACTCTAATCCAGAGGTGGGTGGGAGCAAGAGAGGAGCTGCTGTCCAGAGGCCAGATTTAGTCCCAAACCCATCGTTTTAAAAACTTGTCTGCATTCCATTTCAGTCCCCTTGTGAGAGATATTAAATCCTGTGGAGAATGTGCATTGAAGTGCAACCAAGATGATAGTTTGTTTTTGAGGAACAGCTAGAAACAGTGATCCTTCTTGCACCGAGATAAAGAAAATGCTGAGATGCCCTGAAAATAATTGTTTTACAAGAGGGCTGGAAATAATAAAATCAAATAAGCTCTTTTTAAATGAAAGGGAAGCTGAAATGCTTGTTAGAGTAAATATAAATCCATTCACAGCTGCTTCCCTTTTGAAGAAGAAATAAAGAAATATATGAAGCTCTATTTATATTTTACAGCATTTCCCAGAGGTGCAAGATTATTGAACAAATAGTCTTATTTACTGGATTTAGTCTTCTGAGATGCCCACAAAGGATTCCTTTTATGTCTCCCTATCTGTGGTTTTAAGAGAACAAATCTCTGTTAGCATAGCATGCTAACTATTACTTGGCACAGAAAGAGTAATCATGCTCATTAGTTAGAATTGTTTGAATGAAACAGAATGTGGTATGATAGAGGAAAACAAAGCATCAGAACTCAATATGGAGGGCAAAAAGTAATAATGATGTTTTCTCTTGGTGTGGAGCACACCTCCAAACGGAAGGGTCATGGTTCCAGTTCCTTCCCATCCTCCTGCACAGCTTGGTGGGAAAGCAGGGAAGTGGGTAGCAGCACACCATCCCTGCAGCTGGGGCAGTGCCAAGGTGAAATCCCTCCAAATGGCACTTGGATGGATCGTTCTCTCTTTGTAGCCAGGGAAACTGGAGGATCAGCTTATACATCTCTCCCAGTGCCGTGGCTGCGTAGCTGTTGTCAACACACTCCCAGGGATGTCCTGGAGCAGGGAAGAGTGGTGGGCAGGGTGGTATCCCGTACTGTAAGCCACTTCTGCAGGGATCCCTGGTGTTCCAAGGGATCTAAGATCCTTCTTGGAGAAATGTGGATGCGGCCATTGCAGCATCATGCTCCTCTTTTTTACACAGCTGCCAGCTTAGCCTGGAAAGACATTTTGCAGCTGAAAGCAAGAGAAAGTAGTTCTTGGGTCAGATCAGGTGAATTAGGCCCTAGATCAGCCATATTTCCTTTTTCTGTGAAGTGCAGGATTGTCGTTTGCTGCTTTTGCACAGGTAGTGATTTCACTAGGAATTTGTACAGTATCAACTGGAGGGGAAAACCTTTTGTTCAGATTTTCCTGAAAGATACTGTCAGCTGATCTGTAATATGTTTAATGCCATGTAGAAGTAAAGGAGACCTATTCTACAATGCAAAGTTGTACATTAGATCATGGATTTGGTTACACTAAGTATGGATTTCTTTACAAGATTTAGTCATTTATGTTGTAAACCATCATTTGATCATCTTTCTTTTTAATTTTTTTTTAAATAGTTAACCATAGAGTGTTTGGCAGAAAAAACAACCCTGTAAATTAGGAACTAAGGTCTGATATATTTTTCTCCTTCATTGACACCATTTCATATGCTAGAAATTATTTATGATGATAGGTCCGATCAGTTTTTCAGATTCCACTCTGACATTCTTAAAATTACAGTGATACTCCCTTCAGGGAACGGATAATATATATATATTTTTTCCCTGAACTAGCAATCTCTTCCAAATTCTCTTGCTTTTTCTTCCAGTGCAGTGCTGTAGCTGTTGGCAGGTAAGGAGTTGCCGGGAGGTGAACTGACATTATAAACATCAGAGGTCAGCCCACGTGTAGGAAAGAAAGAGGCTGTCAAGAAAACAAGTTAACCTTTTTTTATGGAAACCCTCTGGTTGTATCTTTATTGAGAACAACGTAGTCCTGTGGCTGGTCTGCTCCTACTTTGAGAACTGAAATAAAAAGGGAAACTTGAAAAGGTTATACATTTGGCAAATTGCTTCTTATTGGTTGCCTCAAAGGGAGGGCTGTGGGTTTTTTTCAGTCTCACTCCTATCTGCAAAGAAAGATTTTATCCTAATGATTTATCAGGGTATGTCTTCTAATTTTACTTGAGTCGGGGAAACTGAAGCCTTCAGCTTACTTTGTAAGCCAAGAAGTGTCACCAAATGACACTTATTAATGAAACACATTTTCTGTACCCATTCAGTGCAAGTACTCTGTAATGCTACAAGGACGTGTTCAAAAACAGACGTTCAGTATTTTTGAATGTTTTGTACCAAAGGAAGACAGTGTTTTAAATGCTCTGACACAAAAGAAAACAGCTGTGGTTTTTAGTTTTTCATTCTTTGATTTTTCCTTTTTTAAATTGAAGGCTGGAATTCCTTTACAAAAAAATTAACTTCAGTTCCTGAACTCATTTCAGAATTAAGGCTATATTAAGCCTTTTTCTTTTTAAAGTGGCTTACATGAAGTTTTACTTTAAATAGAAATTGCTCATTTGTGGCATTAGCAGATTTATTTATAAAAAGAATCATGTTTCCTATTTTTTAATGGAAATTAGTCTGGAGAATTTATATTGAGAGAGTTCTATTTAAAAAAAAAAAATAAATAAAAAAACCTCTTGCTAGAGAGACAAGGGTTTGCAGATTCTAGTGAAAGAACAGACTGTTCCATCAGTGAAAAATTACTTTGAAAATGGATCATTTTGCAAAACAGAGGTTTCAGTCTTCAGCCCTTTCTCAGTCCCTGAGAGACCACCCTTGCAGTCTGTGTAGTCCTGCTCTGCTCCCCAGCACGGTTCAGGTGCCTCCAAAGATGCCCTCCCTGTGAGAAACCTCCATGGCAGGCTTTGCTTCCGTTGGGAGTGTGGGAGAGCAGTGGGGAGGATTTATCAGAGTGGCAATTTAACAGTAAGCTGTTGGAAGAGCAAAATACCAGCAGCCTTACAATCGATGGGATATTGAGCATCGTTTGTTTCCTTTTTATTTGTATTTGGGACTATTTTATGCACAATTATTTGAAAGTACCCAGGCTTCAGATTGTGTTGGTTTCCGCATGTGATTCGACTGTCCGGCCAGTGCTTGTTTTGTAGAAGAGTTGAGCTACTTTTTCTATAAAATTTACAGCTGGAGCAACAAGATTTAAATCACAGCAATTAAGGTCAACTGTCCTCTTGGTCTCTAACTTCTTTCCTGTCCCATGAAAACAGAATTCACATTTTTAATATTGCGTTTGTATTTCACTTGAAGTAAAAACTGTGGGTGTTGTTTTTGCTGTATTCTCCATTAAGTAAATTTACATAAAGATTATGTAAATATTGTCTAACCGCAGGGTATGATTGCATATCCTAGTTCACACAGAGCTCATAGTACCTATTACACAATTTCCTTCAGCGATTGCATCAAGTTGACTTGAGGAGGAGGATGTAATTCAATGACTAGCAAGGATAGTAAGATTACACGAATGTGATCAAAGTCTTGCAGCTCTGATTAAGAGCAAAATGCAGATTGTATTATCTGTGGTTACACTGCCATCTAGTGATACAAAGAGTCAATGTCTGCTTGCTTTATTTTGTTTTCTGAAGATTAGCATCTTTATGACGCATTTGTCTAATTACGGAAATGACCGCCTGGGCTTGTACACCTTTGTGAATCTGGCCAACTTTGTTCATACCTGGACAAACCTGAAACTGCAAACTCTTCCTCCGGTTCAGCTGGCTCACAAGTATTTTGAACTATTCCCTGAGCAAAAGGACCCGCTCTGGCAGGTAGGCAGACTTGTTGATGAAGAGCTCAGCAAAATAAAAATGTCTTGGTGGTGTTTTTTGTGAAACACTTTTTCTTGTAGAACGAGCACTAATACTTTGAGATTTACTAACTGATTCCATAAAACCGCTTCAGTATAAGTGATTGTTTTCCTTGTCAGTTAAATGTCCATAGAAAGGTTGTGAAATTAGTATGTGTTAAGATATGTAATTAAAATTGTCTTTGATTCATTTTATTTGTGACTCTACTTGCTTTTAGAAATGTGAGAAGTGCAGGAAAGGTGTGTTGTGTTAGTTCTCCTTTTGGAAGTAACACGAATGAAGTGTTTGACAGAGATGTATACATGTATTTTAGCAGTTGGACATTAAACACATGAACTTTCTTCCAAGTGTGAAGGCATCCACACAGTAACATTAAGACCATGGCTACCTTAATGCTAAAACTGGCTAGCCAAGTAGAAATAGATTAGATAGATTAGAAAATTGCTCACAAATGGCTGAGAACTGCCCAAGCAAGTTTACCAGGACTTAATACATTGATGTTATCAACCCCACCACTTATCACACTCTCATAAATGAGCAAATTGAAAAGCTCAGGAATGTGAAGCCTGCAAAGGCTGAAGCCTGCACTGAGCTTGCAGTTGACGTGTCTTCAGCCCACCACCCAGCACTAAGGGCACAGTCCCTAAAGAGAAGCTACTGCTTCAGGCTGTGAACGCTGTCATGTTCTTTTTGTGCACGTTTGGCAACAGTTCACCCAATTCAGTGGCATGTCTGAGTGCTGTAGATACGTGTCTCTCTACAGCGATAATATGTATCCCAACCATCAGCCTGTCCAGGTGACTTGGTAGAAATAGTCTGAGGAGCAAACTTTACTGAATCAAACAAAAATGTATCTAACCTTGCTTACTCAAATGTTTTCTAGCATCAGATACTGAATTGCCAACTTTGAATCTGAGCATGAGATTGCAAATTGGACGTAAATATACATCTTGAAATTCATGTTGTTATTCAATAAAACATTTAACTAGGGGGGAAAAATGTCAAGAATCTTACACAATATTAAGAAAAAACTAACTTGAAAAATTGAAACTAGCCTATAGTGAAATGACTTGAAAAATTAGTATTACTTAGAAAGACATGGTTGAATTACTGAAATAGTTCTTTAATCCATAACATGCTTTTCTGTCATAAGGGAAAATAATATTTTCTGGTAAGAATATTTGTACATTGGTGAAAGATTGGCAATTTATGTAAACATAATTTGAGAACCTTATCAGGTGTGATTACCAACGAAAATCTTGGTTGTTCTTCTCCATTCTAGAATCCGTGTGATGACAAACGGCACAGAGATATCTGGTCGAAAGAAAAAACCTGTGATCGATTACCAAAATTCTTGGTTGTAGGACCCCAGAAAACCGGTAAGATTTTATTGTATTTCAGCAAGATAGGCTATGTGTGAGTCCAAATAATTATACCGATTAATCACCTTTTCCTCAGACTGCTGTGTAGAGATTTTGATCATCTAAAAGCGTTTTTTTTATTTTCAGATACCATCCAAATATAGTTTAATAATGTAAGTTACAACAGCAGACAATGCACATATTGAAAATGCAGGATTCAGGGGGGTGTTGGATTTTTTTTGCTTTATGTCAAAATGAGTAACACTTTGGTAAAGAGATCAACAAAATAGACAAGGTCTTGTCAAAGCAGAAGGAGGAAAGGACAGGCATTTTTCACATGGTATAAATACTTAACTGCAAGTTCTTCTCTCTCCCGAAAGTGTGTTGTTGATAGAAACTTGTTATTTCATGGCACCTATTTCAAGTCAAGAAGTTCCTAACGGACAGTTTGAATTGCAAGGTTGTAGTTGTTTATAATCTAACTTAGCTAATTTTCTTCTCTCTAATCAGAAAATTGCATATGTACTTTCATCTTCACCAGTCCCCACTAGATACTGAGTGCAAGATTTGGGTTTTGGGGTTTTTTTGGTTTTTGTGTTGGCTGGTTGGAGGTTTTGAGGGGGTGGGGGTTTTTTTTATTGTTTTATTTGAGTTTGTTTGGGGTTTTTTTGTTGTTGTGGGGCTTTTTGTTTTGTTTGTTTTTGGTTTTTTGTTTGTCTGTTTGGTTGGGTTTTTTTGGTGACAGTCTCATAAAACCCAATAATTATTTTTAAAACACATTTATTAAAAGCATGAAAAACAGAGTTCAGCATTGGCACTCCAGCTTCTGTGTTAACTATTTCTAGTTTTTTAAATGTTTTAAATTTAAAAGCACAGAAAGCACAGATTCTTAGGTGACATAACTCAGCACCCCTGCACTGAAGTGAAATTAATAAAGCTGGCTTAGTCCATCTGCAAGTTTGACCCCCCCCCCCCAGATGTGTCTTTTTATGTTTGTACCTTCTTTTTTTTTTTTTTTTTTTTAAATCTTGGACTTCTATCCTATTTGCAGGTACCACAGCCTTGTATTTGTTCCTGATCATGCATCCTTCCATCATTAGTAACTCCCCCAGCCCAAAAACCTTTGAGGAGGTACAGTTCTTTAATAGAAATAACTACCACAGGGGGATTGATTGGTAAGATGGGTTATTAGTATAAATATAAAATTTATATTTTGTGAACAATACAAAAATGACATTACTGTTGGTAATGGCAACTGTTTATATAGACAGTGAGATAAAAAATAACCTTCAGTGTCCTTCTAAAAGGATAAATAAATGCAAGTGAATAACAGTCTTACTGCAGAATATCATAAATGCACTAACTTTTGTGAGTCTTTCTTGTAAATATCCTTATATTCATATATGCAAAACAGTAACAAAATATGTATTTCTTGTTACACAGTCCCTTGAAGTTGGGACTGCAATGGTTGTTAGTTGGCTATATGGAGGCAAAAATTATGTTCCTGTTGGAAATCTTATTTCTTAGGAGAGAAAAAAAAAGGTTACCTTGTGAGATTTGTGTCCTAAAGAAAACTTTATGTGCATCAGTTTGTCCCATCCTACGAAGTCTTCTGGCCTTGGCAGCAATGGTCACAGTTTCAAAAGCCAACACAAGCATGTCATTTGTATTAGAAGTAGTTCACTTCCATGAATAGAACAAAGTCGAAGCATTGGAATAAATTTCAGTCCTTAAGCATCATCTTCAGAAGAGGTTTTATTAAATAACATTAACTTTATCAATACAGAGGTTAACTGAAAAATCAAGACTGACATTTCCCATTTGTTCTTTTCCCCAACAATAATGAAAAGTGGTCTGAGGGCCATGGATAAAGAAGTCTGTATGTGGCGTAAGGAGACTCCTGGAAATTAACTGAAGCTTCATACTGGATGAGGAAAACTCACAAAGAAAACTAAAAGGAATACGACCCATGTTTCCATAAAAATGTGACTCATAGAACAATAAGTGAAAGATGCTGTCACTGCTTAGAAACCTTTTACTTGATGAAACTGTGGAGGGTTTTTTCAGTGCATCTTCCTCACATAAACAAGCTCTCTTTTACATAAAAGCAGTTTTGATACTAAATATGTTGGTTTGGGGTTTTTTTACATTATTGCATTGTAATTGACGTTAGCAAAAGGCCAAATTTGGAAAACTCATTTTATACTTTTGACTTGAATAGGAGCTTGTTCTGACTGGAAAGTGAGAATTCACTAATTTTAAGAGGATACAGGAATAATATAACATTTTCACCCAGTTAAAAAAAATTAGCTGCAGTGTCTGGTTACACATAGTGAGAAGAAGAAAGCTAGTACCAAGTCAAATATGATCAAAAATACAATGTAAATTTCT
The DNA here is from genome assembly GCA_024336885.1 of Actenoides hombroni. Classification (NCBI taxonomy): domain Eukaryota; kingdom Metazoa; phylum Chordata; class Aves; order Coraciiformes; family Alcedinidae; genus Actenoides; species Actenoides hombroni. The sequence goes on along the minus strand of WUAM01000179.1, from coordinate 6,238,501 downwards.
GATTGCTTTTATTTGACAATTAGGCTATTATTTTCATTTATTATTCTAGAATAAAATACACTTACTAGATTTGTCAACGTTTGTGTAACTTCTAAGTAATTCTGAGAATCACATTGCTTTCTTAGGTACATGGATTTCTTCCCCACTCCTTCTAATGTCACCACTGACTTCCTCTTTGAGAAAAGTGCCAACTATTTCCATTCTGAGGAGGCTCCTAAACGAGCTGCTTCCCTCATCCCCAAGGCCAAGATCATCACCATCCTGATTGACCCATCTGATCGGGCGTATTCCTGGTACCAGGTATGCACTTTGAAGAACATTCGGCAAGCACAAATCAAAGTTTCTGCCTGGAATCCTCTGTATATCCCTTCAGTATATATACATATAAAGGGTTTGGGTAATACAAGCTTTTATTTGTCAGTCAGTGCACCTTATATGATAACATATGGCCTGAGGTATCTGTCAATGTAAACCTGAAAATCTTCCAAGGGTTTAAATACCACCATTTCAGGGTGGTTAGAAACCACCTTTTCAAAAGTCTGCCTGTAATATAAGCATGAAAAAATGCTTAGTTACTCGATTAATTTTTGTGATCAGCATATACAAAAATCAGTTTATAGACATAGTTACCTAGTTCATACTGAAAATACAAGATAGATCAAGAAATGTTTGTTCTTCTGGTCTGCACATTTCAACAGGAATTTGGCTAAATAAAAGTATTTTTAAAAAACATTAATTCCCAAAGAGAACAAAGTCTTAGAACTTCTATGGCATATGTTATTTTTTGATGAGAAGTAATCACATTACTCAGTCTGATCCTATAGCTTCCCCTGCTTTGGACAGGAGGCTTGACTAGAGACCTACTGAGATCCCTTCTGACCTGAATTATCCGATAATACTCATAAATACCCATGTTCAAATTTGCCTGAGTATTTACCTTGTGTAAGCTGGAAAAAGAAAATATGAAACTACTAGAAGCAGATCTTCTTGGTATTTGTGTTTATTATGGCAGATTCATTTGTACAAAACCTGCCACTCAGTTACTGAAAATAAATATTTGTACATTCTGTTTTGTTATTGCTATTACCAGTCTAGCTTCTGATTTGTTTTGGTACAAACAATATTTATTGATACACACAATGTTTATCCCAGCATTTTCAATGAGTTAATACAAATGAGGATTTTGTTACTTTTAAGGTAAATAATCACTCATGGCAAGGTCAGTAAGGCCAGGTCAGTAAGACCAACCAGTTTTGCCTTCTTTTCTAGTTTTTGTGGTCTGTAAAGTTCCAGCAACATAACTTCTTTTACAGCATCAGCGATCCCATGAAGATCCTGCAGCTCTAAAATTCAGCTTCTATCAGGTGATCACAGCTGGACCTCGAGCCCCATCTGAGCTTAGAGCTCTCCAAAAGAGATGCCTAGCACCTGGATGGTATGCTACCCATATTGAAAGATGGCTAACTTACTTCCCACCTTATCAGGTGAATAAGACTCTAACTTGATATCCTAATCATATATATATATACTCTACCCTAAAAGATTACCTTTCTACAAGTCTTGCCTACCAAATACCGCTCCCCAGGGATATCCTAGATATACTAGAGCATGTTTTAAAACATGGATTGTTATTCTTCGTAGCCATGTTCTAAGTTGTTGGTTGACATTGCTAAGGATGTCATGTCTTAGCACCCTGCAGCTGGGAGCTTGGTCTGTAAAACAAAGCAGACCAATCATCTGGAAGCTCAAGAAATGTCACTGCTGCTCCTTCGTACTCTCTTGTACCTTTAACTTACAGCTGGTTCTCATTTGCTGATGCCTTCATCACTCTGTGTCTGGGTATTTGTCAGTAACCTTGAGGAAAAGAGAACCAGGTGTGCAGTGCTTTATGGTCTCTTTAATATCAGGTGGTCTGTCAGGGTTTCCAAAAGAAAAACTGAATGAAAATAAAGGGAAGCTGTGCAATAATATTTCTGCCTACTCTGAGTGGTAGCAGGTATCAGCAAGCATAAGGGGAAGTCAGCTGGGATGTTGCCTTCTCTCCATGGGTTAAGAAGAAGTTTGGCATCTGAACACTTCGGGGTGTAAAAAATATCTTTTCTATCTGAAACAGGGATTATGATGTGGAAATGGATGTGATCTAGTGGTTTTGTAACACCTTAGTGTTTAAATGCATCAGTGTCTTCACCCACTTCTTGGCCCTTTCATGCAGTAATCTCCCACTGTGTCAAACTCCTTAGGCTGTGATTGTAGTAGTAAATAAACATGTACCTGTGCAAGAGTTCCCACGCTGTCCCACTGCTGTCCATGCTGCTTAATCTTTAACACACTTCTGGCGCAGTTTGGCACCCATAGCAAAAAGCATCTGGCCAGGTAGTTTCTGAGCACAGTTAGAAAGCTAACAAGAACCATTACCATCAATGAGTGTGTACTCAACCAAGTTTATTTTCTGGGTGAGAGAGTTTAGCAACATGGATCCAGGTCATGCTGTGCCATTTGGCTTCAAGACCAGAGAGCTGTCTCTGATTTTAGTTAGCAGTACAGCTAAAGACTTTGTGTACGTCACCACGTTTGGCATTTCAGGTACCACCAAGTTTTTAGGTGAATTTGTGTTTTGCCTGATGTGACTTTTCTGTAACTGTCGAAGCATCGAGTCTCTTTTGCACACTTGTATTTTTTGGGAATTCCTCAGACATTGCTGCCCATGACAATGCATCCACGTATCAGAGCCTCTGTTGGGACTCATTCATGCACTGAATCAGTTTGGCATGTTGGTGTTCCTAATCATCTCCATTTGGTATCTGTCACTGACCCTGAATCCTTAACATGTTAAGAGCAGTTTCTCTGTGTGTCTTGGAGCCTCAAAGGGTGTGTGTTTATGGATCCTTGGGTTTCAGTACAGGTGGCACATAAGCAACCTGAAAATCGGATCTCCCTGCAAGCTTCTTTTGGCATGTAGCATACAAATCATTAGCCTCCTTTTATGTCAGGTCCTGTGTAAGATCAAGCCTCAAAAGATGCACATCCTAAACAGTGAATGCCACGTGATATACAAGACCAGGCAGACAACATCACATGATTATCATCTCCTTGGTAGATTTATTTCTGGAATAGGTTTTTCTGACATTAGCAGTGTGTCTGGCACTACTCCCTACCTAACATTTAAAGATTGCTTTAGTTGAGGGAGGCTAGCTGCAAGCTGAACCTTCTGTTTATCCAGGACTCACTTAGCTGAAACAAGTTGGCTGGAGTCTGTAACTTCTGTTTTCCCAGAGTGTGCCTAGGAAGCTCTGAAGCATCTAGTTGGTGTTATTCTCCACATTTCACTTTGGGGTCAGCCTTGCAGACTTCAAGAGATACAGAATATTGTAATAACACAATACTCACATGTTTCCTGAAGCTTTTCTCCAAAAGTAACCGATGAATATTGAACAATATACATTGTCATACAGATTTGTGCCAGCTTTTACATCCCACAGTGAGAGTGAAGAACCAGCCCAGGTAGGCTTACATTCTCTCTGTGAAATTACTAGGGATTTTTTTGCGTTGCAGAAGCAATGATATACAGTAGGCCATACCCAAATGAGTTAGCAAGTTCAAGGAACTGATGAAGCACGAGCAGTTACATAAGAGAGACCTAAAATCAGCTCAGCTTAGAAGTACAGCCTAACCTAAAAAAATGTGAGTCTTCCTTCACGAAAAGGGCTCTCACACAGACTAGCTAAGGCTATCTGTAATTTTTTAATGCTGTGTAAATCGGGGAGTTTCTACACAAGTGACTAAATTGGAGTCTTAATGTCCTTTATGAAGTCAGCAGGTATACAGTAAGTGGTAGAAGTAGCAATAGAAATAGGTAAGGTTCCCCTTTTCATTATAAAAGTGGCAATGGCATCCTTGTCTTACAGGGTAAGAATTTGCCAGTCTCAGTGTACAGCCTGTCGCAGCACTTCTAGCCTGTTTTCAAAGCTCATGTCCTAGGAAAGCAGCAAGTTCATTTTTTAACTCAGGCAGTCATCACACATCTGATTGCAAAGACTTCTGGAATGAGCTACTGCTTTCTGAACAACTTGATACCTGCACTAATCCACATCTGTAAATCTACATGCTATCTACAGGCAATTCTGAAAACAGATCTTTCAGAAGAAAAGACATTTTCTCCCTTTTCATTAATGCTCTGAAGCCTCATAGTCTTGCAAACTGCTATGTTTGATCCAATCCTGGAAGCAATTCGTGTGATTTTAGCCTCTCTGCTTGCATGGAAATGTGAAAACAAGCTTCAGCACTGCCTGCAGAAGGAGTTTGTTGAACCATCTGCAAATCTATTTCCCCTCTCATTTTCTTTGCTAAACCATGATGCAAGAAGTAGAGGTGTTTCCATTGCAGGAAATAGACAAATCTCACTGAATTTCCTGCCAATATTACTTACCTTTCTAGATCCTTCACTGCTATTTCTCCGTTGTCATAACAGCTTCTAATTTAATATCATTTCATATTTAATTAACATGCCCTAGGTCATTAAATAATCCTGCTTCTAGGTCATTAATGATGATGATGACAATTAAAACTGGACCAATTATCATTCTCTGGGGCATTTCTCTCCATATAGTGAATGACTTTAACAGAGGTGGAAGTTTCATTTTGAAGCATGAAATAATGAATTTTAAATTAAGCCTCTCTTTATTTTACTTGTAGTTGCTAATTATTGATGGACAGCAGCTGAGAACTGACCCGTCTACCGTAATGGATGAAGTACAGAAATTTTTGGGAGTCTCTCCTCATTATAATTACTCTGAAGCCCTAACGTGAGTAAATTTAATAATCACTTTCACTTTTTCCTACGTTCCTAAAATACCAGTTAGTCTGTAAGTAAGCTCACTGCAAGACAAAAGCCTCTCATGCTTCTTCAAGCTGTCAGTATGTTTCATTTTTCAATGTCTGCAAAGAACATAAAATTCAGGATTAGATTTTCTGTGACTCATCCACTGAGCTTGACTGTTACAGAAGTAAACCTCTGACAAATGACAAAGTAAATATTGCTTTGTGGAAACTGCATATGAATTTTGGATGAATCAAAAGGAATTTTATTTCCATAAGTGAAACATGGAATGTTGACATGCATAAGCAGAAAGGAAAGATAGTTAGTTTCTCTTTATTTTTGACCCTAGCTGAAAGACAGATTCAACAGTATCAGTCTGGAACGTGACATCCACTCTGTACATCATAAATTCATATATACACAAATCCTTTGGATTCTCACATTTAAAAACAAGACTGGTAACCTTAGGTTTATTCTTTTCACTCTTCACTCTAAACTTGGAAGAAGCATCCTCCTTACAGTATCTCACAGCACTTACACTGCAGAATATTTGTTTCAGGTTCGATTCACACAAAGGGTTCTGGTGTCAGCTCCTAGAAGAAGGAAAAACAAAGTGTCTTGGAAAGAGCAAAGGTAGAAAGTACCCTCCTATGGATTCTGAGGTAAACCATTATGCTCACTGGCATGCTGCAGGGATTCAGTTGACACATATGGGACACCACACAGGCAAAATAAATAGAAAGGAAAGAATGCAAAATTAAATAGACATTAGTTAGTTAACTACCTTTCCCTAAAAAGGAAACATAAGGTAGCTGTGGAGTGCATAGACTTTTTCAGTTCTCTATTTCAAATGTGAAGAATTTGAGTCATTAAAAACATTTTTAATACTTGGCACACCTGAAATTCACTTGGAAACCGGTCCCCATTGTCTAAGTGACTTAAGCATCAGAAGCTCCACAGTGTATGGTTTTTTCTCAGTCATGATCATATTTGTATGTATTTGTGTCTGGTCCCTTGTCTTTGAGAGTAATTAGAGCATGACAAGTAATACAGACTATCATCCAGTTTTAAGAGAGGTTAGGTTCTGTTTCTATGAATTTTATAAATACCTTTCCCATACAAATACTCAAATGAAGAAAATTCCATTAGATCAAATACTGCAGCCTGTACTCAAGGACAGTTTAGATTCCTATTCTAGCTGTACCCTTTATGTTTATTCTGCCCTATATTCCCATTTCATTTAGCCTGACTAAAACACAAATAACAACTTACCGTTTGAACAGCAGTGAGTACCAATTTGGAAAGTAAGCCAGGAATTTTTTTTTTCTCACAACACCTGAATTATAAATAACTTTACAGCAAGAGAATCATACTGATATAAAATCAGTGGGTGAGAAGACTTCTGGCCAGAGCTAAGACAAGACTGTGATTGTTTATTTTTTATTTCTCAACTCTAAATACTTCTGAAAATTAGGTTACTAATTGATACATGCTTACATACGAAGATATTTTAGAAACTTTGATTTCAATCACACTTCAGTAAATTTCAAGTACCTGCACTGGCCTGAGTATGACTGAGTGTGACTGTCTGAGAGTAGAATCAGATCCATTTCCTTTGACTTCAGTGTTCATTTTGGGCAACCTTTGTTTCTCTTGAAATTACCTTTTACAGTTCAGCTTCTAACTGAAGAGCTTAAACTTACATGCAGTAGATAGCAGAAAACAATATAAATTGCATGAGAGAAAGTAAAGTTTTGACACAGGTAAAACAAACTTTGAAATGTAGAATTCACAGCAACTGCAGTACAGTACTGTATTAAATAAAAATACCTCCTTTTGTATCCATCAGTGCAGGGCTTTTCTGTCAAGCTACTACAGAGATCACAATGTGGAACTGTCAAAACTCCTACACAAACTGGGACAACCTCTGCCATCGTGGCTGAGACAGGAGCTACAGAAAGTAAGATAGCATTGAAAAAAGGCTTTTTGAAATCTCTTCCACACTTCATCATACCTAAAGTCTCCAGTAGCTACCGGAAGGTCTTGTGAGATATACCTCTTCAAAAAAGAGTAAAAGATAGAAATTATTTCCATGTGCTGGCATGTGGATTGTGCAAATACATGTGTTTCTTAGAGCTCTGGTGGGCCAAATCTTTCTCATAAACATTTCTGGGCCTGTGGACTTGTGGACTTCTGTGCACATATGTGGAAATTACACACAGCTGGTATAAGCTTCAGAGATACATGACCTGTTCAATTTCATGGTAAATATTTACATTTTTATATATCAGTTTAAAAGTATTGTGTCTCCTGTAAGTTTTGTACCCATTGTTAGACTGCTGACAGTTTTTCTTACTATTTGATTATTGTCTTGCATAAAATAAGAAAAGTTAATGTAGCACAAAATGCCAGGTGTACTTCTGCCTTCGGAATCAGCTTGCTACTACCCTAAGTATGTACTAACCAGGGTGAGAAGTATAGTTTTCATATAGGGCTTTACTGTGCACAGCAACAAAATATGTGGAGCAAAATCTGAAAGCCACAGGCAAAAGTAGTGTAGAGAAAACCACACACACACACAAACATTACCTATGATTATAGCCTGTAACAACAACCCTCACAATGTGATAAAGGCCTTTGTCCAAAATTGATATGTCTGATTTTTGTACTGACTGAAATGGCAAAATACAGAATACAGCCATTACCTGAACAGAGATTTAATTGGACACGTGAAGCACAAAAGTTGCAGCATAATCCTTATGAGCAGTATTACACTTCAACAATTGTGAAGCAAACTGAAGCAGGGCAATGAACGGGCTTTCACTCCTGGCTTCTACTAGCAGCCAAATCTGGATACTGCACGCTGGGCTTACATTGCTGTGCATCAGGAGTGACTCCAGTGAAACGAATGAAAAATTCATGAAGAGCAGAAACAGATCCATACTTAGATTGCCTTAATCTGCACCACTGTTTTTTCCTTAATTTATTTGCCTTCAGTCTATGCTTTGTGTATTCCAAGATTTCTCAACCTGACCAAAATTGTAGAACCATTCAGTGACCTTCAGTTTATGTCAGCTGCAAAAATCTACGAGATCTCTAGATGAAGATACTGGTTCTGCTTCCAGATCTTTTAAACATGCTTGGTATTATATAATAGAAATAAGCTTTAGGGGGTGGAAAAATAAACAGTGTGTAACAATGGTAGAAAATTACACTCTAATCATGAAAACCACAAATACCCGGCCTTACACTTATGTGGCACATGTCAGAGATACATCTCACAGTAAATCAATTTAGATAGGAGAGAAAGCTGAGAAAGAAGATCTTCAGCTGAGTAGGGCCTTAATGCTTCTTCACTGAACTTTGGCTCTGGGTGTTTCTAAAGGCATGAAGAGGTAGAGAAAACAAAAGAGGACTACAATACTAAATGCAATGCTTTTTACTGTAGCTCTGTAATGTTATTATAATTTGGGTTAGGGTGGATAGTTAAAAACATGCATCAAATGGTGGAAAAACTTTATATGTCTCAGTGCTCTTTTACAACATTTATGTAATCATATAATTTAACTTTCAAGGTAATGGAATGGAAACCAGTCTGTTATTCCCTAAGTAGAAAACAGATGTTGAGATCCTTACTGTACCTCTAACTGATATTATTTATTGATTTTTGTCTATGTAATATGTGGTTTTGATAGGCCTGTAAAGAAAAAATCTAGACCAATTTGCTGTATATAACAATATTCTTTACGCAGCACATTTTTGCTAAGGGAATATGCATGATTAATGATGAGGACCTACTAGAGTAGACATTTTTCAAGATGAACATCTTTAGACTGAATGAGAATTTTCATTTCACTTTAAATATTTACTGTCACATGGATTCGTCCCAAAAGCTGACTTGCCTTAAAATACTTCTCAATTGATAAAAGAATCATTCTGGATTCTGAGCATCTACAAAAGCAAATACTCTGCATGCTCATGTGTCCTGCAAGCATCTATGTGGATTTGTTACAACTAAATTGAATAACTGGAGAAAATACCTGGGGGCTTCATCCTGGCATGTTGATTTTACCCTTGGTATAACCTGATGTGACATCACTCAAACATTTTTTTTACATCCTCAGTGATTACACAAAGCTCCTGTTTTGTGCACTGCTGCCTCAGTTACTCAATGTTCTTTAGTGCAGCATTTATGTATAAAAAAAATAGTAAAAAACTTGGGCACTATCAAGTGCCTGAAATTTTCATGGTAAGAGGGCCCTCTGGACACAAACTGAGTGCCTTCTGTGAGCAGGAGGAATGGGCTTCAGCCACATCTATAGTTCATTCTTTGTTTTCAAAATCTCCCTTTCTGTCTTTTTTTTCTCTGGGAAATGAAGGCCCTTGCAGCATGAGAATTGCAGGCAGCCAAGGGCAGAGTGTGATGGGGACGCGCACATCAGTCACGTTGTCTCTCCAGAAATTTTACAACAGAAAGGTGGCATGTCTCAGATCTGTAGGCTACTTGTGTGAAGTCCTCTCTGAGATACAGCATGGAGCCCCCTGTGATTGTTGGTGATCTGGTAAAAGAGCCCAACTGCAGTCACTGCATAGCACGGGGAGGAGAAGCCCCACAGACGTAGCCTTGGCTTTGGGTGGACTAGGCTTGGCTTGGCAGCTAACCCCAAAGCTTATCCTCCCAGAAGGGGAGCCACGGTGACTCCCAAGTCCTGATGAGTACCAGCAGGGTGGAGCTCTTGCATTGTCCCAGTGCCCTTCCTTCGGAAACAAAATGAGTGAGGTCCTGTGCATGTTTTCGGTGGATTCCTGTTGCCCTGAATCAATACTGTGAACAAAGTATTTCAACCTTTTTGTTCTGGAACTGTGCATCTGAAAGGGCGTGATCTTGAATCAGCAAAGTCCCAGCTCCTGCTGAGATGCAGCTGATCTTTAGAAGAGGTGCTGTGGGATTAGCTTCCTGTACCTGAGGCAGGCTGGTCTCAGACACGACAGCAATAGAGAAGTAACAGCAAACTGCTGGTGCTCTTTGCAGTTCTGAATTTCTGATGTTAGCTTATTACTTGTTTATACAACAATGGTATGAAGCCGCTTTTTTTTTTTTTTTTTCTCCAGAACTGTTCCATTTAAATATATTCTTACATTTAACAGGTGATTAAAAACCAGAATGACTTTTAATGTACAGTCAGCCCCGTGAAGAATGAAGTCTGAGCAAAGCATGCAGACAACAGCTAGATGTGTTATCCCCCAAATCATAGGATGCACACGAGTACAGCTGAGTAAGCAAGTCATACAACATGAATTATCTGACAAAGTTTAACCTCTTCTATTCACAGCTTACCTACAATCAGTGTTTGACTTCCAGAAATAGACTATTAACACTCTTAAAAAATACTGAGTCATTACAGTGAATTTGTATTTGCTAGTTAAAGCTGGATGTTTTATTGCTGTTGGTAACACAGCCATGGTTTCTGTTCCCCTGGCAGATAACTGCACAAGCAATTTAACAAATGCTTGATTATATGAGCTTCACCTTTATTTTCATAAATACGATTCTGAAATTTGCTTTCTGCCGACATCTGTGTCATTAAAAACCAATGTATGATTATGAGCAGGAAGCGACCATTGGGGAGGGTGTAAACACAGAGCCTGATATGAAATCACTTCATTATTTGAGCAAACATTCCTGAAAATACTGTGATATTTTCACAGTTCTACTTGTGCAGAAATAAGTAGTTTCAATGATTTGCAGACTATCTTGTACAGAATATCCTTTTTCATTGCTTAACAATGTGAAACTTCCTCAGGAAGAAATTAAATAGATATTTCAATGTTTGTAGATGTAATACTCTTGTCATTCACATTGAATGAAAATTGCTGGAAACATTTTTCTCAAAGTTTTTTTAAAATAAAAAATAGATATTATTCTGATAGTGGCATGGTATCTGAAGTGCAACAATAAACTCTGATAAGAAAATGTAGTGCTGTGTGGAAGTGATTTTTATGTTCACAAAAGTTGTCCTTTTCCAGGTTTGTTAGCAACTATTGCAGCTTGATACTGAGCTACAACACAATCCAGGAGCACGGGAGCAGCATGAAATGTTTTCAGAAATGACAAACATTGCTTACGCTCTCCGTGAGTGACTATTACTGCTTTGTGCAGCTGCTCGCTTTACTGCTTTTGCTTCCTGCTTACTTTTTATTTCTTGTGCCAGAAATTGCTGATGTGCTATAGAAACACGCCCAGAACTTCCTATGTTTTAGATAAGAAGTAGACTTTATTCAAATTATTTGCCTTAGGGATTCAATATTTGTGCCAATGCATCAGCCTACACAGACATAAGAAAATCTTCCGTAGGAGAAACCTCGAAAGATGGTACAAGTGTCCAGAGGTTTGATTTGTTATCAACACATTCAGAACAGAATAGAAATGTGTACTGTCTAGCTGCACAAAACCTGCTTAATATCTTCACAGATAATAGGAGTGCTATATTAACAAAATATTCTGTTCATTGCAGAGAAATGATGCAACCCAAAATTTAAAAGTCTAAGGTTTTCTTATAATACCTATCTCTATAATGTTTAAGAATAACACAAGTGGAACAGTAAAGTAATAACAGAAAGGTACTAAAAAGAGGGGAAAGACCCTTGCTACAAATAATACCTGACTGACCTCTGTCTCCAATTTATCTGTTTTCATTTACTGTTTCTTTTCAGTTTTTCCAGTCCCCAAATCCTTAGAGCTCAAAGGCAAAAGCCACTTTTTTGTCTCTGTGGACCACATGGATGAAGAAAGCACAACAGTCAGCATCAAAGGACAAATCACAGGAACAGGAAAGTAATGCACAGTTGAAACTAAGGGCTAGGGAAACCTAAATGGAGGAGCAATTTAGGCAAGGTAGGGCTGATAGATTTGAAAAGCATGTAGTGAGCTTGAGTCTTCACCACTGTTTTCTGTTAGGTTACTTCTTTCTTTTTTTAATGCAGTATTTTCTTTCTTCACTTCACTTTTGCTGTTTCTCTCTTTCTCTTGAGAAATTCAGATGGAAAATAAGTGTCATGTACTTTTAATTGCTCAGATGTCTTATCTGCCTAGGAGGGACATCGGTCTAGTAGCACATGGTTACTATCAGATCTCTTCTAAAGGGTATGACATGGAAGTAGCCTAGTTCAAACGTGATAATGGGGGCTTGGCTCAGAATCACTATTTCAAATCCCATAACCTGTATTATTCAGGAGATCAGAAAAATGGACTTTTTTCCCCAAAAAGAAATCTTACTGTTGTCTCCTCAGTTATCTTATCAAGACTGCCCATGCTATTAAGTCTCCCAATAAAGCTCCTTTCTTCAGCTAAATTCTGAACCAATTTACTCCTGTACAAAAAAAAAACAACCAAAAAACAAACCAACCCAAAACAAAACAGAAAAACGTTTTTTGCATTATTTTTACACAGTACATACATTATAGCTGTAGAACTCTGGAAGGATCATTATGAGCCAAAGGCAGGAGCCGGCTCTTTTATGCGTGTGACAGGGGAAATAAAATTCTTAAACACAAATAGCACAGGGTCAGAACAGCTGAGGCTTAGCTTATGGCACAGGTAAGACCATAGGGCCTGGCAGGACTAATTTGTCTCTGCTCTTTTGCACAATCCTAGGAGTGGTTTCATTATTCTACAACACTGCCTGATAGTTGTGTATTTGAAGCAGTAGTATTACATCATCATTGTCTGAAAATTATGAAAAACACCTAATGTGACAGATGCATCTTAAAGAATTTCCTATCTTTTTCATGGAAAAAGAAGGTAAGAAATATGGATACTGAAGTATGAGCTGAAAGGCAACTTCCTGAACTACATGGCATTACTTCCAGCCTCTTCTGCCAAGTCTCCGTAACAATTCAATTTCAAAGGCATCCTGCTGTAGCTGATTGAGACAGATATTCAGTCCCCTGACTGGGTCAGTTCACTGGAATCTGGCCTCTAAAACCCCAAATCGCCTGCCTCATCTTTCCGGCACACCCATGCGCGGAACAGGGACTGGCCTCTGAAGTGCAGCCATTGCCAGAGAGCAGCTGTTGCAGCCTGTGCCTGGCCTTTAGTATCTGCCCTTCTGTGTGCCGAGGACACGTGCAGTAACGCTTAAATTAAGATGCTGTGGTGTGATAGTGTGGTAAGTGGGAGGGGCTTGGGCTTCATATTAGGAAGCATTCCTTCACTGAGAGGGTGGTCAAACACTGGAGGGGTGGTTGGTGCCCTAAGACTGTAAGAGGCATTTAGACGATGCCCTTAACAACATGCTTTAACTGGTGGTCAGCCCTGAAGTGGTGAGGCAGCTGGGCAAGATGGTCGTTGTAGGTCCCTTCCAACTGAAGCAGTCCCGTTCTGTTCTATTCTGGCCTGAGGATACGGCAACTTGGCCAGCGTTAACCATTTTATGTGCTTACATGGACTGGAAAATTACTGGTGTTCACCTGCAGGGATGACTTCATTGTTCTAGCACATCTTTCACAACCTCTTCTTTCTTCTTAGTCCGTGGTTATTAAAGAACAAATCGTAACGTTTTAGCATTTCAGGCCCATCTTACGGCTTGCGCAGTCGTGCAAGCACATACACACGTACCTAGGGGTGGCTGTGTATGTATGGAAAGCAGCATCGGTGTCTAGAGCGGCTGGCTGCTTTGGTGTGGGGAGTAACGGCAGCCTCTCTTCCGTGGATCCTTTAACACCTTTTCTCTTGGGGATACCGCTCAGGACCTTCCGAAAAGCAATAGACGAGGTTTTAACGCCAACTGCGCTCCGGCCCCGCGGCTGGCGCAGCGCACGGCCCCTCCCCGCCGGCTCACGCCCCGCCCCCGCCCCGCCCCCGTGGGTGGGGCCACCGCCCTGGCGGCGCACGGCTTCCGGCGGCGCGCGCGGCCGTGGCTTCCTGGGAAGGGGGCTCCGAGCACGAGGGCGACCGTTGGCCGGCGCGCGGGGCGGCCGTCGGCGGATGCGCGAGGGCGGCCGTTGGCGAGGAGGGCAAGTTGCTGGCTGGCCGGGCGCTGGCGCGGCCGTGAGGCATCGCGGCGGCTTCTTTTCCACAGGTGCGGCTGCACCGGAGCGGAGCCGCCGCGGCCGAGGAGCGGGGAGAGCAGCAGGTTGGCCCCGTGGGGAGGTGGGCGGCGGGTGGGAGCCGTCGGGCGGCTCCGGGGCCGGCATGGGGGAGGGAAGATGGCGGGCGCCACGTGGCGGGTTGGGGAGAGGTGATCCATGACTCCATGGGGGCTGCCTCCTGTGGCTGTCTCCCTTCCTAGGCATGGAAGAGCAGCGGCTTGCTGTTTGGCATAACTTTTACCCTTACCCTCTTGTGGGTATTAGTCGTTGACTGTAGCAAGTGACAGGCCGAGTCGGCCGGGTTGTGGGACGCCGTGGGGTTGACTTCTGTGGTTTTGGGGGGGTCTTTTCTTGGTTTTTTTGTTTGCTGGTTGGTTTCCTGTTTTCTCCCCTTTTTTTCCCCAGAAGCCTTTTGAGCCCACTTTTTAAACGCCTTTTTTTTTTTTTTTTTCTCCCCCCTTAGGCCAGAAGCCAAGAGCACGGAGACACGTTTTTGTTGAAGATGCACCCCCAGAAAAGGTGTGTGACCGTGTGTGTGTTCTGTAATAAACTCTTAAAAGTGAGGTTTGGGGCGGGAATAATACCAATTTGATAATTTATGCTTGGCCACTAAATTCCAGAGACTTACCTCTTGGAATCAAAGTATAGCCTTGCTGTTTTGTTTGTAAGGCATGCTTCGTTTGTGTGTGTGTTTTGTATTGACAAAAATATATTATCGATGGCATGAATTATTGTGACTAGGAAGAGTTGGTCTTGGATGTAGATATGCTAGAAATAATGAATTATGGTAAAACGCACATCACCAGTACTTTTGCATGCTGAACTAGAGGCATTCGAATCTACAGTTTTCTCAGGAATGTCTGTGAAAGGGGAATGTCTTTTTCAATAAGGATGTTTCTGATTTAACGAAGTCAGTGCTAAGAGTAACCTGAAACTGCAGCAGCAGAGGGAGATGTCAAGTTGTTACTAATGTCTTCGTTTCAGGGCAGTTTACAACACTTAGGAGAACATCATACTGTTCAGTGATGTTTGCTGTCTTGTATGTGTTTCTGGTAGCAATATTAAACTGCTTCAAACTTGTTTTTACAGGGGAAAAACACTCTTGAGTTATGATGACAGAAGAAGATGGGTCTAAGTTCCACATGTGAATTCTAGGAGTAGCTGTGACTAGGATTTTAGAGTAGGGTGGATTTGTCTGATCTTCTGGAATTGATGCTTCTTGTGAGCAGAAATATGGTTATTGAGGAGAGGTAGTAAAAGTGAAGTTTTTGCTAGATCTTAATCTTGCTTTAAAATTAATAAAAATTAGCGCTTTTTAAAATAAAGTTCGGACTTGGAGCCTAACTGAGATGTTCTATGGTGTGGACCCTTTACAAAGAAGGGCTGGAATGTAGCTTAGTGTGTCTGAAATTAGCCTTGACTCCTGTACAAATGCAGTTAGAACAACTAGTTAATTTTGTGCTGCTTTCAGGGATCTGCTGCTGCTCCTGTTTTTGGGCTGTCACCAAGTCTTAAGTAATTACAATAAAGTTGTCAGTAGTTTAGTGACGGCTGCAGTCTCACGTGACTGACTACACTGCAGTGCTATGACATGCGCACCTTTGTTGGTGACTCTTCAGCTGTTGGAGTGTGTTAGGTTGTGGCGAGGAGCATACGTGTACTGCATAAGCTGAAGGTAAGTTTGTGAAGTTGAGAAAACGTATGTGAAATCTACAGTCACAATTTTAGTATATATTTCAATGTAAAGCATTCAAATGTATAAGTCAATAAAGAGGCATGGACTTTCACTGCAAGTGTCATTTCTTCATTACAAGATGACTGATAAAGAAGATTAGACCCACACGTGTTCTTTGGGATTACGATTTGGCATTGTCTGGGAGCCATTCCAGAAGTCATGTGATTGTAATCAAAGGTTACTACTGCAGGGGAGACAGTGACTTTGAATGTAGCTGCTGTTTCAGTTTTAGTTGCTGAGGGATCTTTAATAATTCAAGAAAATACATGGAGCTCCAGTAGATGGTGAGTCACTGTCAAATCAGACAACATACATGTTTTACGTAAGTAAGTTTACTATCTTAGCTTATGCCAGCTGTGCTGGCACAATTTCTTGTGCGTTATTATTCCTTAGTAAGCAAGTTTTTTTGCAGATCATTGTAAATGGGGAAGGGGGGTGAAACAAAAGTCTGAAGCAGAACTGAGGACAGTAGGCAGTGCCGTTGCTGTGAAGTACTTGGCATGGCGGGGGGGGGGCGGGGCGGAGGTGTTCCTATTTGAAGTGGATGGGGGCGGAATTGTGGACTTTAATTACAACATGGCTTAGATCTGAGGAATTTACTTCCGATGGTCATGTTAGTCACACTTTGGAGTAGTAGTCTGGAAGGGAGATCAGGGCAGTCACAGGAAACCTTCCTCTTGGTTTTGTTTTTTTGTTTGGTTTTTTATTTATTTATTTAAGCATGTATTTTTGCTGCTGTTGCCAAAGTATATTCTCTGTGGACCTCTGGTAAGTGGTACTACACCTGTTTAATTGGTGGTGTGTGATTACGCTCTACTTTTAAACTGCTGCCTACAACCCTATCATATGACATCTTTACTGCTTAGGATTCAAAGTCTGGGGCTGCCAAGCCTGGCAGCCAACAGTAATGAGCATGTACTGTGAATTTCCTTTTTCCCCAAGGAGAATGGACTTCTGTAGTAACCTTAACTGCTTTTAGAAAAAAAGCATTTGGAAAAAAAATACAAGGGCACTTATTTGCTTATCTTACACAGGAAAATGCTAGACAGGCAGTGGCCAAGAGAGAGCTGCTGCTGCTTCCCAGGAACAAGGGGTGGGTGGGGGAGTGCTGCCACCACTGTGTGCAGGTGTGGCTGCTGTTCTGGCAGGTTCCCTCATGCTAAGTGGCTTTCTGAAGTTTTTTTAGACTTTTTTTTTTTTTTTGTGACTGGCTTTGACTCCATGAAGAAAACCATGTGTAGGCAAACAAGTAGGAAGGAGGAGGATTAGGGTTGAGGATCACTTTCTCTGGAGAACTGGAATGCATTAGAATGATGGTAACACAGAGTACAAAACAAAAGAATATGACATGAAGGTCTGGAGGGCAGCAGTTTTCTTTTGGGGTCACTGAAATGATGCTGAAAAGTTTAGGTTTTCTCATTTTGGCTTTTAGCTACTGCATGGCATTGCACTGATAGCGTCTTCTGACGTGTTACCTCAATTGCCTTGAAATTTTAAGCTTTGCTTTTATTAGCTTTTTCATCTGTTTTAATAATTTCAGTGCGCAATAACTGATAGGGTTTATTTTAACTTGTTGCTCTTTGAGAACTAATGGTCCCATCTTTGTCTTCTATAACAGAGGGTGAAACTAACTTAGAGGAAGACCATGTGGCTGTCCTGCTAGTCCATTGTGTAAGCCAAGTGATGAAGTCACTGGTATTTCCATCCAAATAAACTGGCTTGGTGGCGTAAATTGGCTTTTAGGTTACATTTGTGCACATTAAATTTTGAGCTGTTCATCAGATACTAAGAACTTGCAAGGATAAAACAGTGGGTTTGAATTACAAGACAGGAAAACTAACTTTCAAGGTTAGTCAAATAAAAATGAACGACAATGTTTGCTATAGGTATTTCTGACTAGTTTTGAGTGCTTAGTGAGGTTATGTAGCTCTTCCTACAAGTGAGGCCTCCATGAGTGTCCATTCACATGCACAGAGGGTAGTAAAATCTGTTTTCCCTCATTACTTTGAGTACAACAGAGGTGTTACAAGATGTGGCTTAGGGTGGCTTGTTTATTGTGATTTCTCTTAAAACTTTATTCCCAAGCAACTGTTTTCTATCTTTCTAATCTATTCCTGTTGCATCTTGGCTCTTACCTTTATAAGTGCTCCTTATTTTTCTGCCCCCTGTTCCATCTGCAGTTACATCCAGTCTCTCTCACATCTCCAGCTTTCACCCAAGTTAGTAATTTACCTTACTAAAAAAGTCATGTAAATTTCCAAACTCTTAAGTCATCTTTCCGCTGTTTGTGGTTGCTTGGTGTTGCTTTGCAGGAAGTTACATGGTCAGTTTCTGTGTTCCATGCTAAACAAGTGGAAGGGGAACTGCAGGATATGAGCAGGTGTCTAATGTGGATGAGGTAGGTCTGTTCCCTACTACCTCAGTTGACTGCATTTGCTGTTACCCAGCAGCTTGGAGCCCTTTTTATTTTCTGATACCACAAAGCTCTTGTTTTCTGAGTAGTTTCTTCTACTGAGATCTGCTACTTGAGCCTAGTTGTTTCTAGGTGATGTTCTGCGATTGCCACTCTGTAACAGCATTAAAATCTTCAGCATAGTTATTCAAGCACTTGAAAGTGTGAAATAGTTGCAGTAGCATTGAAGAGGATGTAGAACATTGATTCAGGACTGACCTTTTGTTACATGTAAGCTATTACAGTGCTGTGAATTTTTCTGGAACACAGCTGAGGTTACAGATACTCTGCATATAATGATCATAAAATGGCATCTTGGTTTCTCTGTGATTTACAGATCAGTGCCCCTTTGGAGTTCAGGGTAGAGATAAATGCATATTAAAAAGGCTTTGTGTGTCAGTTGCAGTAATGTTTCTGTTTATTTTTTCTGTATATTCTCTGGAAAATGGACAAAAATGGGAAGTTCAGGGGGTCTGCATCTGATTACATGTCTTCACAGTGTGGAGGAACCTGGATAGATGACACATCAGTGTTGAAGATGGTCACCTCATCTGGTAATAGAAATGCTGAGTATTTTCTTAATTTATGCCCCCATTAACACTGTGGCCAGCTGCTTAATACAAAACCCCGTAGCGGAGGCTAAAGAGCAAAATTTTCTGCAACCTTGTATGTATTAATGTTGAACAAAAGGGAGAGCAGCAAGGGTCAAAAAAAAAACAACAAACCAACACCTTTAAGCAGTTTTAAGAGTGTAGAATAAACTTGTTACAACCTAACTGGTCACAAAGCACTAGGCATTGCATCATACAGGACATGCTTCCTTCCATCTCTTGAGAAAATGGCCCAAAGCTTCTATGCTTTGAAGAAAATATTTTCAAGAGCAACCTTTTTCACATAGGAAAGCTCATGAAGTTTACCTGGCTGATGTTCCTGCAGCATCTGCTTGTATGTTATCCCCAGAATTAATGTCTTCACGTGGTCAGTGTGGCAGCTTTTATTGTACACATTTACATCATCAGTCTGATGGAACAGAAATTAGAATGGCATAACAAGGACGACTGCATTTTGTTAGAAACTGCAAAGGCATGCTCTCTGTGTGAAAATGGTCATACGACCTTAAAAAAGGCTAATAAAACATCCTATAAGAGAACAAAGCTAAGCCACTGCTGTACTATATCTAAATGTTTACTATGCAGGCTTGATTTCCCCTCTTCCCCCCCGTACTGTGTTTCTGTGGTGCAGCTTCTAAAAGATGATTTCCTCTGTACAGAACAGGTGTATTGCACTATATAGCCTACATCACCCGAAGCCTCAGAAGAATGAGTCTTGCGTAGCAAAGCTGTGATGATCCAAATAGATACATTTTGACAGATTTACTTCCCCTGTATAAGTAAAAACATAAATGTTTTAAAGTTCACTAGCAGAGTTTTGCAAAGGTCTAACAGTAGGTGGTCACAGGGTTGTGACTTTTGATGTTTTTAAATAAAATATTTCAAGCTATTTCAAATAGTGTGGAATTCCAGAAAACTAAAATATATTAGAGCACCTCATGTACTAGTTTAGCACCAGTTCCAACAAGATGTTTAAACTTAACCCTTGAAAACTAAATTTGAGGTCAAAGAGGAATGCAGGGCCAAGTCTTCATTCAGTTGCACGGGCCTCTGCAATATTGTTGCCAGTTTTGTATGCAAATTGAGTTGTCTTGGGTGTCTGTTACACCACCAGAGAGACCTGGAGTTGTACAGAAATGAACGACTGCCCGCTTACAACATGAATATCAGCACCCCCCTGTTCACAAAAGGCCACACTACACTGTCACAGACAGGGTGTTTGGGGATGGGAAACAGGAAAATGGTCACAGGCTGCACAATTGGCACGTAGTGACACACATCTGCCACACTCGTCACCTGAAGTGTTCCATGGCCCACAGAACTTTCATTTCCTGTTTCTAAGAAGCACGTTTGTTAATGGAATCTGTAGAGCACACAGATAGTCAGAAGGGCCTTGACAGGGACTGGAGAGGTAGCACTGAACTTTCCCGTCTTCCTCTAGACTAGTTAGTCACAGATATTTTTAAGACTGATTACTCCGTAGTGTTGCACTAGGATGGCGATTGTTCCCTGTGTTGATGTAGTAAGTTCAGTGGAGCGGCCCTTTCTAAAAGGATAGCAAGTTGGTTTATTTTTGTCTTATACATGAAAAGTAACTTCTTAGCAGTGCATTTTTGTAATAAAGCATTAGGGTTTTCATAGCATGGGGAACAGTATCTGTAGAAGGAATTAAATGGAATCAAAATACGATAATACTTTAGAAGTCACTCAAAACTACCTCTCACCTTTCCTGTAAGATCAGTCTGAAGTGTCAGTGTTGTAACTAAGCAGGAGAGAGATGTCTAAATACATTGTAGAAAATAGTTTA
This sequence comes from Actenoides hombroni, assembly GCA_024336885.1. Lineage (NCBI taxonomy): Eukaryota > Metazoa > Chordata > Aves > Coraciiformes > Alcedinidae > Actenoides > Actenoides hombroni. The sequence goes on along the minus strand of WUAM01000179.1, from coordinate 6,217,990 downwards.
AGATTTCGTAGAACTCTTCAGATAGGTTTTGGCTGAACATTTCCAGTGTTTGCATTTGCATGTATGGAAGATTTTCTCTTGTAGGATTGACAGAGGTTCTTAGTGTTACTTGAGTAAAGTCCCTCCAAAAGCAGCAGTGAGAGGATTGGGATATTTGTCTTATTAGTCTGATGCTGTACTGATAGCTAGTGGTAAATGAAAAAAAGTAAATTCTCTCGAGAACACTGTATGTACAAAAACCTGAATTTCAGAAAGCAAGCAAATGCTCCTTACCTAGAGGAAAGAATGTCAGAAGTATTTGTTTGCAGTCCAGCTCTTGCAGCTGTGCAAGGTGTTTGCAGGGAAACAAACTTCTAGTGTACTGCCTCTTTTACTGGGGAATGTACTTCATGCACACTAAGCTGTCAGAACATTTATCAGAATAGCTGAGGATCTGATTATTGAGAGTTATTTTCCTTGTATCATTTTAATACCCACTCAGAATAACTTACCAAGAATTAACCTACTAAGGGTGTAATTAGCTGATGAGACATGAATCAAAATTTGAGTGCTGAGTGTAAGATAATGGGAATAATAGGAAAACAGTCAAGAACTGATTAAATAAACTAGACTGAAGATTAATTTTGAGATCTGTAATTAATTCTAGAGAAGCCTGGAGCACAAATAGCTTGGAGCTACTACAGTCTTCCTGTGGGTAGTGAATCTCACAATGACCTATCTGTCCTGCTCCAAAGTTATTCTAAGCTGGCTATTGCTTTTACCCTTATCTTGGATATATGGTAACTTGTTCCTTATGTATATAAACTTCCTTAACACTGAGGGATTTTGTTTGGATAGTAATCCCTAACTGGAAAGGTTGTGTGTATACAGCTTGGATTTAGCAAAAAGAATAATACATGAATCAGGAAAATGTGTCTGTTTCCACCTACTGTGGGCCCCCGCTGTGCACTGTTTGTGCTGTTCAAGTTGTCCTGCCTCAAACTTTATTAACAAAGTTTGATTGTCATTATGGACATTCATAGTTTGGTCACACTTTTTATCCAGGGCACAAAATATGATACTTTTGTATAGACACCTGGAGAATCTTTCACTCCACAGCCATAGCCCCAGGAGGTCACACCGTACACAACCCAGCTTTCCCCTGGACGTTCACACATCAGTGGTCCACCACTGTCTCCTTGACAGCTATCAACGCGTTTCTGTTCCCGGACATTTCCAGCACAGAGCATTCTTCCTGTGAATCTTCTGTTGTAACGCTCTTCACATACTCTCTTGGGAAGCAAGGGGATAGCAGCCTGTTGTAATGTTCTTGAATAAGCCCTTCCTGTAAAGAGGACCCAAATTACTGTCTCATTATGATGATTGGTCTCAGAAACATAAACGCGGTTTAATCTAGTTTTTGCTGTCAGTCCTTCACACTGTTTTCTCATTAAATAAAATGTCTGAAGACTAAATACTGTGCATTAAATATAATACTAAAATGCTATATAGTTATTGTAAATATGGACTATAGATGCTTTTTTTTAAAAAAAAAAAAAAGCTTAAAATTTAAGATGTACTTTTACTCTTTGTATTCAGTGGATCTTTGCAACCCTGGAGTTTGTTTTGTTCCAAAACCACTTTGTGTCTTCTGCAAGAAGCTTTTTTGGGGAATCTTGAGCAGTGGAGACTAAAGCTGTAGAAACACTTCATTTCTGAGTTACCAGTTCAAATCTAGTCCAGCTCAGCCTGACAGATGCTGCATCCTCTGTCAGCTTCCCAGCAGAGCATCCAGCGAACCGTCCCTCTAATACCCTGTCAGCCCACACAGGCTTGCTGGCTGCCTTGACTGAGGTGTTGGTGTTACTGAGCCCAAGTGTGCTCTGGTAGAGGTCAGCACTGTCTGTATCTTTTACGATCCTCGTAACTTGTACATACCAGAGAACTAATGGTCAGGAGTGCCCTGACCAAAAGGAATCTTCATTTTGTGGGAGTGACCAGAACCTGTCCTTTGATTTTCTTTATCTGTAGCAAATCTTGTATTGTATAAGCAGTGCTCTGCTTATAAAATGTCAAGTTTTAAACCATTTGGCTTTTTTCTTTAGATTGCACTTCTTCACTTGTAAACGTGGGAAATTAAAGCCAATGTTGTTTGTTGTTTCTTTTTTTTTCAGGCAAAATCTTAACTTGTGTTTCATAAAGTAAGTGTGAATTTTCAACTGAAGTAACTGCAGTAATGTGTAAAAAGCTAGGTGGAGCTAGGCAATGAATTAGCAATTGTTTTAAGCAAAAAAAATGCCCTCCAAGCCTGTCTCCTTTATTGTAGTAACAGTGACCCAGACATCTGTGCACACAGATTAATGCACGTAAAGAGGAAGAATTGATGCTTGGCCTTGCTGCCTTGTCTCCTTGCCAGTGTGAATGAGTCAGTGGAACAAAGGCTCAAGTGTGGTTGCTGTCTTGCATGGTATTCAACACCATAAAAACATGAAAGTAAAATAAGGTTATTAATTTGTAAAACATTTAAAGGACAAAGACCTTTGAAGAGGAAGAATCTTGTACTGACCTAAAAAGTGACTAGTTTCTTCCAGAGGCCTGGGTTGCAGTTTGCATTGTGGCTCTCATAAACTTTGGCAAGATGTTCTCTTATTTAAATCTCACTGCTGATTGAAAATGTCAGCAGTAATAAGGGATACTAAAAATGTTATTTGAAATTTTTTCTGTGCATATTTGCCATCCATTTTTCTATTGAAGTAGTGTAATTTAAAGAACCTTTCTAAAATACTCATTGTACTTACCTTAAAAACCTTGAATATATTCAAGCTGTTAGTCATGTTGTGAGGCAGGGGGTGATAAGCTTCTGTGCACGGTGTGCCTGGCAACAAGTATGCTTTTCATTCAGGCTTGTCAGTTTTAATGAGGTCATTTTACTGACTGGTTGTGTTGTTTAGAGGGACGTGGTTAATTGCCATTTTTCAAATATAAACTAAATTCAGTAAACAAAGTGTTGTCATTCCTGGTTAAGGATCAGGAGAGAAAGTATTCTCCTATGTAAAAAGAGCAAAACTGTTCCATTGTGAGCATTTTCTTATTTGAAGTATTTGAGAATTTTTTATTTTTTTTTAATTATTTTTTTTTTT
>WUAM01000179.1:6182778-6214771 GCA_024336885.1 Actenoides hombroni | reverse complement strand
TTTTAAATAAGCAGCCTCAGGTAATGAGATCAGTGGGTGGAAATAATTAAAACATTTTTACCTGTGTCACCCCATCCAGTGATGTAACAGTTGGGGGCAGTTTTCTGTGGTCTCTCTCTTCTTAACGGCAAACAGGCAGGTAAGACGTGGGTACTGAATCTGGCACACTGTTCCTCTGGCCCCTGCAGCCTCACCAGTGCAATGTCGTAGTCACTGCTGTCAGGCCTGTACTCTTTATGCATCACAATCTGTTGGACTCCAATTTCTTCCTCATACTCTTCTGGTACCAGTGTGTGATAGTCTCCAACTCGCACAGCGTAGTTCCGAGTGTCGTTGCCATACCTAAGATTGAGGTGGGAAAGAGGGCTGGCTCACACAGACAGATCCTAAGCATGCAAACAGATTCAGTCAGGGTATTTAGTGAGGGTAACACAAACTGCCAGTAATTATAACAAAAACCAGAGTACTAATACCACTGTGACGCTCCAAATGCTTTGGCAAAACCATGGCATTCCAAGTTAGAAACATATTTTTATATAAATACACAAATTAGGAGGGGTGTGGTATTTTTTATTTCTCTAATTACAGGAAATATTAGTAGGGAAATTAATCTGATTCCTTAGTTTAATCTTGTGTTCTGCAGGAAGTTGCATCTGCAGTTCAGCATTCATATATGTTAAATGGTCACTTGTCTCCTCACAGGGTGCTGTCTAACCTCATCGGTAGTGTATTTCCTTGAAGATTGCTGAATTGGCTGCGTCAAGAGAAACTAGCAAATCAAGGCCAAGTCTATTGATCACTTTGGCCATCTTTTTCATGGAAGTACCCATAATGTTGATTGCTTGACAGAAAGCATGCTACTGTAGTATATAAAGCAGTTTGGATACACTATGGAAACCAAACCGGTAGGCCCTGGCAGCTCATTTCCTTGTGTGAGCCAGTCAATGCATCGGTCCTCTGGGAGACTCGTAGGACAGGAATAAAACACCGAGCTGTAGCATGTTTTACACAATTCCAGTGCCCCTCTCCAAAGCGGACAGGGTCAGTGTAGAGGCAGGTAGCTGAATGGTTTGGTTAAGGTGTGCAGTATCAAACAGCCTTTCACTTTTACAAAATCTATTTACAGAACAGGTGTAATGCTCAGAACGTAGAGTGTAATAGCACTGAGATGGGTTATACCAGCAACTAACTACTTCTCCGATGTCTTGCCCAGGCTGAGATTACAAACAATCTTGGCTGATGCATTAGCCAACGTAGTAGGATCAATTTTCCTCAGAGTAAATTAGCAAAGCTAATACAGAGAGTTCTTTAGTAACTGTTACAGTAAAACGGCTTTATTGTTTTAATTTGTGTTCCTCTCGCTTACATGCACAACCCCCCATTGAAGTCAATGGAAGAAGTGGTTTTGTTTTTTGACATCTTGGAAATCTTTTTTTGCTCAAATTCTTTAAGTGTGTGATGTTGTTCCACTTAAGAACCTAAATGATAGACCATCTAAGCCCAACATGTAAAATCATACTATTTCCTTTGCCAGTTAAGGAATATTAAGTAGCTTAGTAATTTTTGCTACAGTGATTGTTTATAACTGTTGACCTCATTGCTTTTAAAAGCGATCGAACATATGATTCTGTGCCCTAGAATATATTGCTGGATACAATCTTTGAATGTTTGAAAGCAATATTTTAACAATTATTTGTACACATCTGAGTGTCATATTGGAACACAAATGTAGGAGGTCATTAGCATTAAATAGATATTTGACTGGCATCTGCCAGAAATATTTCCAAAAGGTCACTGAAAATACTCTCATAATTTATAGGTACACTTTTGGCTCTGTGCAGCAAACCACGTGTTAGTGCTACACTGATATTTTCTGGATGAAAGCTTTTTTTACCTTCAATAAATATTTGCCCGAGTTAACCACTGGGTGCACTGAGATACAGGATTTTTGTGTATAAACAACCAGAATCACAGTACGTTGCAGATGTGTGTTATCAGTGGTGCAGTGGAAATCTGGCTCTCAAGTAGAAAAAGGTAATTTTACATGGTATAAATCTTTCTTCTTTGTTTTGTCTTCTTAAATTTAATGGGTGCCCCTGCATTTCAGTTTATAGGCCTTAACCAAAGCATCAATTACGGGATTTACTGTATACTGTATCTGCTATCTGTAATAGATTTTGGAGGGAGGAAGGGGTTGTGTGCGTTTTTTCTTAAACCTCATGGAAGTCTGAGTACTGGAGTCACAAATGTATTAGGTGTTTGTAATTTAGATGAGAAATGAACACTCTCCCTTCCTAAACTGATTTAATAATCAAAGGAACTTGATTTGTAACTGTTTATTTTGATTTGTAAGCCTAAGCTCGAAGGAAAGTTGTTATGACTAGTGAGAATGAGTGCTGTCCTGTCAGCCATACATCAGATGGTACAGTAGAAACCTTGCTGCTTCTGTGTCACGTCACATCCTTGATTCTGACGAAGGGAACAGTGTTCCCTTTAACAGGTTCCTGCTGGTTTTCTGCATTATGGATAATGGTCATTTATAGCAGAATTGTGAAGAAAGGTGATCCAGGAAAGCTTATCTTAATTAAAAGTACTGATTGTAAACATTTCAACGAATGAGAAGTTATGCTTCTCATGCAAATATATGAAATATATTTAATAGCTACAAGGCTTCTAGTGAGAAGCTTAATGAGCAGTCTTTGCACAATTTACCATATTTCTGTGCACATTGACACACATAAAGCTTTCTTAAACTTATTTTTTTCATCTGTAGACAATTATATTTCCTCACCTGTAGTAGCTGGTATTTGCCAGATGTGGCAATACTGTAATAGAGCATCAGCAGATAATAAAGGCAAAGCAGTCTAGCTCAAGGGTGTCCAGTCTTCCTCATCTAAAAGTGACCTATGACATGGCAGAGAACCACCACACACACATCACATTTGAAGAATGGAGACGGAGAAGGAGGCTGGGAGTGCTTGATGGGCAGGAAATGATGTTGCTTTCGGAGTGTTACCCCTATATTGGACAGCTGGGCTGGGCATCAGTTTCAGCTCCAATGCATCCTCGCAACGGTGACCTAAGCTCCTCCTAGGTTTACTTCCCAGTCAACTGGAGGATGGGTTAGTAATGAGCCACCATGCTAATACCATCCTGCTGCCAGTCAAATACTGTACTGACATTGAAGGAACATCTGAATTCACCTCACCATTCATGTTAAATTCGAGAAAATTGAATTTTAAGTCTGCAGTCTGCTTTGGTTTCTGGTGTCTTACTAAGTATTTGGTTCCACTATGCCTCAGGGTCCCTAGTTCTCAAAACAAAATGACAAGGATCATGTTGAAGTTCATGTTGTCATTCAGGAATGCCTAAGGAAGCACATAAATAAGAGCTATGATATTAGTACAGTACAATGTTCAGGTAATGCAGTATTTCTTAAAATGACATCATGGTCATTATAATTTCCTTTTGTTCTATGCCTCATATTTCTAGTTATCCAAATTTAATATTTTTCTCTGTATAGACCTGCAAATTCCCAATAGCTGTCAGAACCACTCAGGACAAAACTTGCTAATAAGATGGATGGGTTATAAAAGGAAAAACAGCTTCAAACAATTTTTGATCTTAAATTTTGTGTCTGTGAAATTACAGAAACCAGTAATGCTGCTGTACTACTGGCAAACAACTCTAATCATCATGCCTGAAATTGATGTAGTTATTATCCATAGTACGGATGAGCCCGCTTCTGTTACTGAAGCAGTGTTCCAGTTTCCAGGATATGAGAAATGGTATACTGGCCTTAATCTTGTCCGTCCGTGGAAAATATGTGAAGAAGGCACTTGATCTATAGATAGCTCTTGGAAACCTAGCCCCTTAAAATCACCCTCAGATCATTAGGAAGTTCAGCCCAGTCTGTCCAATGTCCGTTTAGAGGTAAAGATGCCCTCTCTCTTTTACAGGAAATGGTAGTGCATCCACAGGCTGTTGGGGCTCACAGGCTTAGAGGTAGGTTGCAGTTTTAAATGCAGCATCTGAGGGGAAACAGCACTGTGCCCCCTGAGACCACATCAGTGTTTTAGGATAGCCTGTAACAGCCCCTCGCGTGGCGGCACGGATGTGGAATTACCACCGTGTACGGTGCTCCAGCCATGCCACTGCCCCGTCATCGGGGTGCTCACTGAAGTACCCAGAGTGAGAGTGCTGTGGCAGCGCGTTCAGTAATGTCTTGGAGCCCCATCTGCGTCAGCAAGCCACTGGGAAGAGCCAGTCATGCATTCTGTGGGGAGTGCTTGCTGCAAGAACGCGCTGCAGCTGCAGCAGCAGCACCACAGCAAAAACTCACTTTTTTCGCCAGACTTTGTGAAAGCGTTCTAGTAAAGCAAAGATTTGGGTACGTTAGATCTTGATTTGCACACAGAAACCATAAGTGTCTTCCTGTGATCTCCTCTTTTCTTTCCTTGAAGAGGATCTTTGAGATAAATAACAGAAAGGACTGTGTTGTTTTCAAGCCTTTAATCAAAGACTTTCTCAAGAGCTTCAGTTGCATCCTTAGTAATCGCTATAGAGATGATGAACAGGGGAATAGGAAGCCATTGACAATAAATTCTGATGATAGCAGTTAAAGTGCTTCCATAGTTTCACAGAAAGAACTGGGACATCAGTTGAAGTAGGCAGAGAGTTTGACCGTTTTGGCTTGAAATATTATCAAGTCCTACATGATTTTCATGAAACGTGAAAATGAAAAGATGTGCATCCGGTGCTAAGCAAAGGTAGCACCATTTGAGTAGAAGTATATCTGACTCCTTGTAATTGTTAGTGTGCAAAAGCAAAGGCTCAAAGTCCAAAGTTAAAATATTTGCAGATCACTTCAGCAGATTCTAGCAAATATCCTCAAAACTGCAATGCCATTTCCTATGCTTTTATTCCAGTCCATACTGTAGCCTTTTGTAAGGATTCCAATGAAATAATTGCTGTTGGCAGCTTAAAATACTAGACCAGCTTCCTCACTGTGCAAGCTGATCCTTTTATGCTGCAGTAACTTCACCAGCAGTTAATTCCTGATGTCAGAATTACTGAGGAGGTGATACCATAAAAACTGAACAGCAGAATTATCAGTAACAGAATATGTGTTTCTGCAAAAATGGGAAAAGACATTTTAAAAGCTAGATAATAGCTTCATACTGAGACTGCAGAAGGAGTTAGACCAGGTGGATCAAATGTGATTTACAAGGGAGCATATGTTGCAAACTAGTTGCTGAATGTATGGAAAGGAGCTGAATATGGCTTTTATTAGATGCAGGTGTCAGAGAATTATACCAATATAACTGCTTAGACAATTATTTCTTTGTTAAAGGGGATGGGATCTTTGTTTAGATGGCTGCAAAAGACAATTCTTTATGTACTGTGAGATAGCAGTAAGCAGTTGCTCCAGCCCATTCGTGAAGAACAACCAAACCAGCTCAGTCTTGCTGGCATCCGGTGTCCAGATTTATCTTCCTATTAGACTCAGCAAAATACATGATAGTGCTTTACCCTGAAACTTGTTTGAGGGGGACTAGTTCATCTGCTCACTGCAGTGTTACAGTAAAAATGTTTATCACTGCCAATATCCATCACTGGCAAAAATAATGTGAAATCCTACAGTCCCTGCATTTGATGTTTGCTCACTCGTCTTCACCATAACCGTGAAAGCCACAAGCTGCAGTTCTGTTGGATCAGAAGGCTCTGTTAAAATGTCAGACGTATTGTCCATATTTTTTCATGGAAGTGCTGACAGTTGTGAATTTGGATCTTGTGAATGGTGACATGCTGAGTAATTTCAATATATTAGGGGGTTTTGTTTATTTTTACTTGGAGGGAAAACAGGTTGATTGGTTGGTAGGTTTTTTTAAAATCAAAAGCCAACTTTTTGGAACAGTTTTCAGTGGGCTTGAGCTGTAATGTTTTTGCCTATACCCACAACAACAAAATAGTTTGAAAATACACTTCATTATTGAAGAGAGACCTACCTTTTAAAGCAGTGTGCAGCAGTGAGGACCCAGCAGCTGCTGATGAGAGTAGCACCACACAAGAGTCTTCCATGACCATGAGAAGATTTCAGTCGGAGTGCAACCTGCCACGGCCAGCCGCCCCTGCAGAGGACAGTAGGGTAGCCTGTCAGTTACTTTGAATGTAAATCCTATTTAGTTTCTTTGACTTGACTTAGCTTGTTATTTATTAACAGTTGAGAACACCTTTATATTCCTGCAGCATTCAGAGTTGCCTTTAACAATGGTCAGGATTACTTTATGGATTGCTTGGGCATCCAGCGCTCTGAGCACTTCCTCCCTCTGTCAGTTATTTTAATTTTCCCTTCTCAGATTGCATTCATTGTGCCAAAAATACATTCTATGGGTTCCTCGCCAAATACAGTCCAAGTCAACAAACCAGAAATTTCCTGTCAACTGGAGAGGGGAAAAAAGGGAATTTCTTGAAAAGCTTAACCCAGCATCCTTTCCCGTCTGCACTAATATCTTTTGTCAGTTCTGAGCTGTTTGCAAGGGGAAGCTGGCAAACCAAGAGGTTTAAAGCAACTGTAGAAACCACAAGTAATAGATTAGCACTGTTTTTCAGCTTGTGATCAAACAAGCTTGTGTTTTGTGTAGTAGATCTGGCAGGCCTATCAAGACAGGCTGGATTATTTTTCACTAGTTTAACAGATTAGCAAAACACGCAGTCAGAGAGGAAGGGAAAGAGATGCACCTGTAAGCAACAGCAGCAGCCAAAAATAAGCCACAGGCAGGCTTAGGTGTTTTCTGCCTATTATCAACCTGAATAGGTATGCTGGAGTACAAGAGCTGCCCAGCATCATCAGGTCCAGCATCCTATCTCAGGAGTTACCATTGCCAATTGTTTTAGAGTAAGGTGGAGGATTTTATTGCTCATATAGCATAAAACAATTTAGACGTATTTTAGTTTTGGAAGATGGGATTTAATATTTGTCTTTCCAAAACAGGGTGATTTGGGCAGCTTTGTATTTCCTGATATGTATGTAAGCATCCAGTTTCTTTTTGAACTCTGTAAAGTTCCTTGTCTTAAGGACTTCTTGTGACAGTGAGCCCTTTTCTGATATTATTCGTATGTTACCTTTCTTGATTTTGAAGCTTTTCTAAGTGCACTGTTTGATTTCTCTCACCTTTTTGGTTCATCTTATGTCTTTGTGCTTATTTGTTATGAGATCAAGTTTCCTTCTCTGACCTAATTATGCAAGCTGTTACTTTGTCCTTTGTACACATGCTCCAAGACAGTAAATTTTGATCTTTTTCTGTACAGTGCATTATTTATTATGCTCATTTGTCTCCTTCCTAAGGTAAGTAATCCTACTTTGCTCTGTCTGCATGTAAATGTTCTTCTGCGCTCTGTCTTGTTAGTCTTCTTTGGAGCTCCTCCACTTAGGCAGTGGTGTATTTTGAAATGGATTGCTGGATGCTTTGCGTGTAGTTTGCAGTAGGCTGCACAGCGGTACGTCATGATACGATAAGGGTATTGTTTACAATCCCTTTCATAAGGTTTTGCGAGTATGTATTTTTTTGTTGTTACTCATAGCTGTTAATAAAATAAAGTCTCTACTTCCTCCTGTAGCATTTAGTAGTAGTAGCAGTTGTATTCAGTTAATCTCTTTATATTAACTACATGTAAACACGTCATTAAAAGCTAAGAAGAAAGTGTTAACAAAAAGCCTGAACTTATAACTGTGTCATCATCAGAGAGGCTTATTTTGTGAAAGGAAACCAGGTCTTGAGAAGTGAATCATACCCAGGCCTTTTTTTCAGGGTAGGTAGCATTTAAAACCTTGTACTATATTCATGGCTCACCTTATAGCTCACAGCCTGGTATCAAGGTATCCTTTGAAAAGAAGTAAAATGGCTATTTTGAAAGTAAGAAATGTAACCCAGTCAAGGGCTAAACCCATAAGCATCTACAGATTTTCAAATAATGCTGCACATAGTTATCAATCAATATTTTTACATTTCCTACCAAACTTATTTTTAGTATATTTCTGCTTCTGCCTCGTAACATGCTAAAGGAAAAAAACCCCAGACCTACAGTCAAACCATAAATTAGTCAAACTGCTTATGGCAAATACGTGTTTTAGAAGCTTTATATTCAAAATCACTTGTCTCTACCAAATATTTACCGTAAAGAATTTTTCCCACCAATTATTCGTTTTTGTCGACGATGTAGTAACCGCAATCCACAAACAGAAGCGAGAGAATCTAAACCAGAAAGGGAGATACAGAAAGCATTAAATTCAAAATGAAAAGTAGCCTGTCTTCAATGAGAGTTGACTAAATAAGATAAACAGAAGGCTGAAGTTATGTTTCACAGTAGTTTTTAACAACCAAATTTTGCTTGGGGAAAATACATTGAATTTTCTCAGACTTAGAAATTCTTTTTAGCTGAGATCTTTTGACTGTGATCACAGAACAGTTCACACATTTGCGATCTGCTTCTCAAGCGTAGGGCTTTTTATAGGATTCTTCCTTCATATCCCACCACTCTTGTTTCTATAAATCTTCTTATATAACAGTTTTCTCTGTAAGGTGGGATTGTTTACATCTGTCTCTTCCTACCGTGATAGTTTCCCCAAGCCCGTTGGTCTGCCACTCACCTTTATTGCTGTTCCCATGGGCCTTCTTGCTTAGCTGGTCACAGATCACGCCCGCGTCCTCGCTGTGTCGGCAGTTGTGCATCCCGATGTCCTGCTTAATGCAGTCTGCCAAGGATCGCTCGTTCCCGGTACATTTCACGTTATCCACGTGGATCGGGCCTTTGCCCTCCCCAAAGTACGCCATTGTCCTTGCTCGAGCTGGACCTCTGAACACAGAGCATAGGTTTTTTTATGAAACATTTTCAAGCAGTATTCTACATTTGATTCAAATGCGGTACTTCAGAGTAGTGAAAGACATTGAGGTTTTATTCTAAGTCCTGTCACTGATGTGCTTAATGACAGGTTTTCCTCTCACTGCATGTTAACTCTGGTATGCAGAAAAAAGTGTAACAAAATTAGTACAGTTCATTAAAGCTTAAAAAGTGTTTTTATGTATCTAGTTAGAAGGCACCTTGCAAAGCATTTTACATTGTAGCTGCATTACAAATATCTATAAAGCAAAATTTGTGAAAGCTGCTTTCTCATAATCTCTAATCCTCATACAAAATCAGCATCTGCGAATGCTAAAAATACTTCGTTCTGGTCTGACTCCCTCAGAAAAACGGGCCAGTTAAACACAGTATACTTGCAGTGTCGTAGGAGCTGTGATTTACAGACCTATGTGTTGTTAACGTATTTCATTATCATGTAATTTTTAAAGTGCACCCTGCCATTGAGTTCTAAGACTGTAATGTAACTGGAGAAAGACTGAACCCAGTTCAGTCTCAGCACCCTCCTTTTCCTGGAAGGAACCCCGACCTTGGTGCTTATGTATGTAGCACTTTCATACATAGGCCTCAAGGCACTTCAGAAAGAAGGTCAGTATGATAATCCTATGCTTGTATAAAGATAAGTATCAAACCTAAGTATTTAAATGTTGGGATTAGGACATGCTGCTAGGGTTTGAACTCATTATCCTTACAGCTTCTATGTAGTGCCAGGCAGCTTCAGCAATGCCCATGGTATCAGTTGTGTGAATGACCTTTTTTGAATGATGACCTTTTTTCCCAATGAGGGAGTGGATGAGCAAACACAATGAACCAACAGCACTTGTGCACGTAAGCATCTGATTTGGTAACTTTGTGATAGATTGTTACTGTATACTTAGGATAATGCTTCTTAATAAAAAAGTACTTGTGTTGTTGTATACACTTGAAGAGTCAGAACTGTGAGTGGGAGAGAACACCCAACTGGCTATACAGAGAAAGTGGGGAAGGAAGCCACAGGCACCTTCAGGTGTATCTGAACGACAAGTTTATGTATCAGTTAGGAGCAATTTACTGACATTTTATTGTGGTAAGAATATACGGAATACTAGATAACTAAAATGATGCACTATAGCAAAGATTTCCATTTTAAAGGAAAAGGACAGTAAAAAAAAGCTCTTCAACGTATTTCTGAAATGTATTTTGATTTAATCTAGTTCAAATATAATCTAGTTTTAATCTAATTTAAATGTAGTTTGATTAATCTAGGTGATCCTGCTCTGGCAGGGGGATTGGATTTGATGATCTTTTGAGGTCCCTTCCAACCCCTAACATTCAGTGATTCTGTAAAGGACAGTACACTTCTATGTATACAAAAGTGTAACTGCATGTACAACGAAATGCTGGAGTTGAGAAAGAGTATTTAACAATGTTTTATTGGGCAACTAAGTATCTATCTACCTTTCCACCTCTTTTTATACCTCTTTTAATATTTATAGTGTTGAGGAAGAAAGGTGGGAATGGCATAAAGTGTTTATGTCCCTTCATTAGCTAGACTTTCTGCTGGGGAGGAGTTTTTATTTTTCATACCATTTTCAAAGCTTCATCACACTAGAAGCGCATCTGGATCAAACTCAAAAGAATCCAGCCCTCAATGGCCTCTATCCATATAGCTGGAACATGAAAGTAATACATGCAAGCTTCTTTCTTTTTCAAGCTTGCACACAGAAAGCCTTGCCTCTTTGGATTTTTTTTTTTTCTGTGTACTGAAGGGTAGGTGGGCAGGTTTTCTAAGTAGGGAATGTTAGTTAGAATGCAGAAATTGTAAAAAAAAAACAAAACAGGAAAGAGAAGCATGTAAAGCATCTGACAGAGATGATACCACAAGGTCAGCTGTCCTGACACATTTTTAATTTCCATGGCTAGAGTGTATTTACTGGATAATCCAAAGCCTTAACTGACTTTGGAACCAGTATAGGACAACCTGTGCCTAATGAGTTTAGTATGATTTAAGTTGTGAGTCACAAGCAATGTGTCTCTTCTTGTTCCAAATATTTTTCTTCTGTGAATGATACCCTCGTTACAGGTAACTACAAAAAAATGTCCAGCTCTCCAGTACCTGTAGGCAGTTTGTGTGTCCACATATGCTATTACAAAATAGTGAGACACTGCTAGGCATTCATTAGAAATTCTTACCTGGTTTTGGTATCTCTGTGTCAAAAAAACCAAAGTTTCAGCTCTGGGGCATTGCTCTAAAGTTCCTCAGGATACCAAAAACTTCTTTGCTGTGAATCCTTAGCCTTCCCAAGGAAGTATTTATTGCAGTTTAGTATACAGCTGTGTCTACAGACTCCTACTGGCTGCTTAATAAGGGCACTGCCTGCGTTGGCTTACCAGAATACTCTGACATCTGTGAGGTTGCATACGTAAATATTTTAGGTGAAAGAGATGGCAGAGAGACAAAGATGAAAGAGGGAATTTGGTGCATATGGATTGTAGTCATGCTTTGACATGAACTGAATCGTGGGGCTTGGACTGCAGAGACTCTTCATACCTATATGTGAAACCTATCTCCTCCTGTGCATCAGTTTGCTGGTAGCTGCGATGAAAGGTGTGTGCATACCCACTCTGAAAACTAGCCACTGTAGAAATAGAACATCTACCAGGAAACGATTGTAAAAACCATGATGTTCTAGAGCAAGGAGTGTAGCTTAATAAATGATTTCAGATAAATAGGAGATTTCTAAATCTAAAAGTGTTAAGTCTTATGTGTTTGTTACATGCTGGAATGTGCTCTTACAACTGGTTTTAGTTCACCCTTAATGAACGTGTGCGTGCCCATTAAGTGCTGCTTTCCAAGCCAGCTATTTATGCACAGGTGACCATCAGAGAAACAATCTTTTTGCTTGTTCAGATCTGTTCCTAGAAAAAGGTGGCTTCAGGTCTTAGCTTTTCTCAGACACAAGGCCATACACAGTAACATGCTGAGCTCTTCAGGTGTAGTATTACCATTATTCATACTACTGTTAATCAGGAAATCCAGTTGATTAGTATATGTGGCCAACTACCCTAGAACTTTTTTTTTTCTTCCTTCCCTGTTGTAGATCATTTTTGGAGCGCTAAGGCAGGGTATTTGTTCTTTTTTTATCTATATATGTGTGACAGCATGTGCATTCGTATTAGCCTGTCATAAATGAATGGGGTCCAATTTTACTGGGCCACTTAATTCACTAATTCACTAAAATGCAAGTAAAAAACCCACCTTTCTCTTTACTCAGTCTATCAAAATACTTGGGCATGTTAAACTCAATCACATAGTAAACACTACTTCAGAAAAGGTGTGTTTTCTTTTAGTGTTTATCTTGCTACAAATGTATTCTGATTCAGGTGCTGTTGGTTTTATGTTTTCGTGACTGGTTTTAGCCAGTTAGTAAAGCTGTTCTATAATGTTATTTATATTCCATTTTTTTAATCATGGATTTGACAAACTGGCTTAATGAGACATCTTTAAAACTAGTATTACTTTGAATGTAGTGATTTTGCCAACTCAGGGATTTCTTTATTTCAATCTCAGAATGAGCCCTAGTAAGTGGCTAGGAATGTTCCAAAGCAGGATTTCATCAAATACATCTACAGATAAGCATTGGCAATATGAATAATACATGCAGGAAAACCTCAGTTCATTTTCTCAGCGTTCTCAGTATCTGTGCTTACACAAGTCTGCCTTTTAAGGCAGTCTTTTCTCCCATCTGCAATAATCTGAGATTTTATTTTTTTTTTAATTTCCCCCTCCCCTAAAGAATGCAATTTCCCAGTAGGAAAGACATGAGAATTAATCACAGCACTGTAAAGGCAGTTGAATGATATTGTTTAGCTCTGTGATCAGTCTTAATGAAAACTGATGTCGGTTTCAGTAGTAGGTGCTTTTTGAATTCCTCCCAAGAAAAGGTTGTGAAGCGTTTCTTTCTGAAGAAACAACGTTCATCAGCCCCTCAAGCTCAGGTGCATGAACCCAGAAACTCCAGCCTTGATTTGGAACAGCCCTATCACCGCTGAATAGAATTTGAACTTCAGCAAAAAGATCTGTGCCTGATCTCCTAGGCCCAGAAGCAATCCCAGCTCATCAGTGCATCTAGTGGCACAGTCAGGTTTGTGGAATGCAACTGTCTAGACATAGGGTCACCAAGATCCAGCGTTTCCGACAAGCTCTCCCAATTTCTGCAACCTAATTTTAGATTTCCAAAATGTGTCTATTCCTGGTCCTTCAGGAAAAATGTGCTCTGTCCCATCCTATTAACTCCCCATGCGGACATGACACAAAGTCAGTATCCAGCCAGCTGTCCTTGCAGAGGTTTAAAAACAGAAGGTGGTGATAAGTGGTTGAGTTTGATCACCTGAGGGAGACATATAAAAGGCCAGAGAGGCTAGGGATGAAGCAGACTGAATGAATGGTTCAGTGGGATATAACACAAGTTTTGTACTTTTGAAGCCATAGTCGTCTACTGCGTACAAATGTGCTTTACTAAACAACTACCAGACAGTTTGTAAAAGGCAGGTTTTGTGTGTTCAGACATGATTTGATGATACTCCGTTGCACAAACTTTACATTGTTAGATACAGCAAGCAGATTATATGATTTGTGTTTCTTAGGCTCAGATTTCTTTACAGATACACTCAGAGAAGACATTTTACTAGTTTCCTATTGTATTTCACTAGTGTTCTGGGTATATTTCAGCTCATATTAGTTACGCTATTTATATGTCTGCCCTATAGTTGTTATATTTTTACTGCTTTTAGTTATACTGAAAAAAATTGCCTGTATATAAGCCTGATTTAAGCAACTTAGTTCAAAAGTGACATATATACACTGTGGTGGTTTTAATTGGAGATTGTGACTGTGCTGTCAGATCTATATTATACTATTCCTATATTAAACGAAGCTCATGCAGGCCAAAGCCATTATCCTTTGTATAACAGTTTTATCAAATATCCAAACTCATCAAGTCAAGCCAGAGCAGTAAATAAAGGAAAAAAATATGAAACTAGGAATGCAGTAGCTGGTGTGCCTACATATGAAAATGCAGACATCATATTCACACCTTATCACAGTGGAAACTGCCCTGTTGCTATATTTAATAAAAAAATTTAACAGTTATGTTAGAAACTATAAGGATTTGAAAGTCATCAAGGTTCACAAAATATAAATACTAACAATATGCAAAATTATTAACACAACCATTTAAGCTATTTTAGCTAAATTCCAGAAAATTTCGGTAAACTGTAGTAAACTAAGTTTAGGTTCTGAATATTTTCTTTGCTAATGTAATGAAAAAAGCATTTTAAATTCCCTAAGGTTTTTCTGAGTATACTGTTAGATCAAATCACTAAAGCGCTAGATTTTAGGTACCTTAAGTTTTTCTGTGTTGACTAAAGATGGCTCAGTAAAAAAATTGTTATATGAATGACAATTGTTGCTTAAGTATGTTGATACACAGAGCCCTCATACAAAACCAGGAACAAAACAGAGAATCAAGATGGTTCATAGAATCTGTAATCATCTGTGCTATTCTAAATGTTCATATTAGTTTCCTATTTTTTTCAAAACTAGAAATCTCTCTTTAACTTCTACAAAATGTTAAGAAATCTGAAAACAGATGAAAGAAGTAAAAGAAGAATAGTTCAAGTGGCAAAGAGCACAGAGCAGATACACTAAATCCAATTCTCTTGTTAGTTACGTTAGTGCAAATAAGTTTAAAACAAATAAAAATTGGATGTAATATATTTATATCATACAGACATGTAGCACTGTAAATGACAAATAACATACTGTGTTTAGTCAGTAGCTTAGTTTGAAATACTTAACTTTTCAAAAGATATTTAAAAGATAGCATGAACTTGCATTTCAGTTGCCAGTCAGACTGTGGTATGCCCTTGAATATTAAAATTCCATTTCCCAGTTTTGCTAGTTAATGAACACACCTCTTGAAGACACAGCATACTACTTCTTGTACAATTGTATAAATATACTTTCCCAAAAGAATGCCAAACAGACAAGTTTTAAAAGGCATATATTATGGTATCAGACATATGTTGGTGATAATCAGTTGCAGAAGCTTAACATTTTAAGATGGAGCAAACCGATAACTTGAGGAACAGCTTAATGAGTTTTCTTACTTGTAGCCAAGCTGTCGACAGACTACAGCTGCATCCTTATCAGACCATCCATCATCACAAATTGTGCCCCACTGGCCGTTGATAAAAATCTCTACACGTCCTTCCTTCTTATTTTCACCATCCATCAGCCTGATGGGAGGACCTGGGAAGAAATTACTGCTGTAAACTCACAAGAGAAGCAAGAACTAGTACTTTTAAGTGATTTTTAGCACGTTCAGTATATAGGGTCAACTGATGTTTATGTTCAGCAAGCCTAATATCAGCTGTTAGGGTAGTCACACTTTTCCTGGCTGGCAAAAGGAAGCCGTTTATAAAAAGTACAAGACAAATACAAAATATGACTTCAGAGTTCATCTGGTTCCTTCATTTCATAAAAATATGTGACATAGCTCAGAATTTGAGCACAACAGGCACAGAACAAATCTTCCCCCAAAGGCAGAAAACACCCAAGATAGCTTTGGTATGATACCCATGTAAGCTGGACACACCTTCCTTGCAGAAGGTGAGTTTAACTCTATCTCAGTTTATAAATCCATTCTTAAACTGGTTTCTACCACTCCTCTTAACCACACTCTCAGCAAAAAAAGTGCTGTGTTGAACTACAGTTATTACTGTAAATGCATGCTGTTCTATAGCACAGTTTGTGTGACAGCATGACGTTCTACAGCCTGTTATTCTACACTACTGTGGGAATATTTTTCTAGCAATTTTCATCGAGTGCTTATTCGGGTATGCTCATAATACAAAATCTCACTTATGTGGATTAGTCAGACTTTATTAATCATGGTATGTTCAGTGCTTGGCCTGTAGTTCAATTTTGAATCATTAGCCAAAGTACGTACTTGATTCTGACTTAGGTTAAAATTCCTTTTTAGCATGCATGCAATGCAAATAGCCTTAAAACAGTTATGAATTCCTCTGAGGCCTCTTTATAATGTTTAAGGGAGAATCACCTTCTAAATCTTTTAGTATGTCTTATTTTATAATCTTTAATACACTAATGAGAGTTTCTTTCTAGAATAATTGCAGAGACTGGTCTTCATCCTTCTAACCTGTTCCAAATCTTTTCTAAATCTGTAAGGATATATGATTTAATTATGCTCTTAAATAAAAGACTATTTTGAGACATTTGCATTTCATACTTAATTCAGAGTAATTTAGGGTATTAATAAATTTTGTATATCTAACCTTACTCTGGATCAGAGCTAGTTAAATCTGGCCTAATTCATTAATTAAAAGAGGAAAGATTTGAAAGCAGAACTGAAGTCAGTTTGCTTCAAATGTCATTTAAAGCCTATTGTTTATGCTGGAATTTCTACTGTCTGGACAGTTCCAGGAATTACCTTCACCAACTTTCTGTTTAGCTATGGTGTCATGATCTTACCTACTAAACAAAAGTTGTTGTAGTTATTGTAGTGTAATCTATCTCATTTTTAGTGTTCCTTAATGTCTGTATTTCCTCAAGTCATATCATCAACTAATTTCTGATATTTTTCCTCCGAATTCATCCTTAGAAGGAAAAAATAGTTTGAGGGTTTTTTTTCAAGTGCTGGGAAGCAGTAAATGGTAACAGTAGAGTCTTCATCCACTTTCCAATCAGAAATCTTGCAGGAAATGTCAGTTACACTGTCTGCATTTTCTTGTTGAAATGATGTGTTATTCTGGTAGAATATGATTTAGGTGAATATTATATTACCCAGCTAGAAGCATGGGATATTAATGATACAGTACAGCTATTTTATTGTTATCTCATCTTCTTATGGTTTAGAAGAAAAAACCCCACACCATATATATATATATATTTATAAGCACAAAATTAATAAAACTTTCTGGTAATGGGGGATGTGAGAATGTTACCATATGGATGCATTTAACTGAGCCAGACCTCCTTCATCTAAGATTATATATTATAGGAATTTGAGCAGAGCAGCACAGATGGTTTGCATCTGTAAAGACAGCAGACATGATTTCAATTCCTGTTATTTTTGGTCTGAGAAAATTCTTTCTACCAAATATGATTTGACATCATCTCCACATAATGAAACTGTACTGCAATATATGTCAGGCAGCTATAAAGAAAAAGACTGTAAAGTGGGAGAGACTAGAAAAGTATGCGTGAAAGTGCCGATTGTTGTCACAACAGGTAGCGGTGTGCGGTAAATCCATGTCTTAGTTTGCAGGCTAGACCTTCAGTCTGTCACTTCCAGAAAACCTGAGGCACCCAGGCATACACATCCCATTATGGTTCAGCAGAAGCTGGGAATCTAACTCCACCAGGTAAAATTCTAATTTCAAAATTGACTAAAATATACTTGTCAGGTATAGGATGTATCGGCAACAACTTTGTAAAAGGCTTCCTACTGATGAGCTACAAACTTTGTAGGTAGCAAATTTTAAAAATTAAACTATTTTTCAGAATTGCTGAGCAATTCATTGTTCCCCTCTAATTTTTACTGTGCATATCCATTAGCCAGAATTCTTGTTCAATTATCTCTATGTGGATTTAGGAATCTTTGGAATTAATTTGTATTATTTCATTCTACAATGTCACTGTGTAATCAGTATGTTTTTCTCATTTTTTTCTTATCTGTCTTTTTATTCTTTTTTTTTTCATTCAAGTTTGTAGGCTTTCAGACATTGGAACTGTCTCTTCGGTCTGTGTTTGTACTACGCAGCAAATGGGGCCCATTCACCCAGGCACAATATAAATGATAGCCAATAGAGAAATAATTTCATGCTTCTCACCATTCCTTCTCACTATCTCTGTACCTTCCCCTCTGTCTCCATATCTCCTTTTTTGGGGATTGTCTGATTGTAAGGCCATAGAAGAATATACTATTGATTTATATTCCTCGGGACTTGGGTATGTCTCCAACTTTTTATAGCATGAGACATACTTACAACTTGGAGAGTGCTGAGTAAAATACCCTATACCATTAGGAAGTGCTGAATAGGTCTAAAATCTGGTGACAGTTGAGGGAACAGGGTCTCTGGAATCTGTCTTTATTACCCTATGAATTTGTATTGATCTATAATTTTCTGGTTATTTATTTTCCTTTAAACAAAGCTAGATTACTTCCTGTGATCTGCAGGAAAAAAAAGTGAGCTTCTTTGCTCATATCTGCCAAATATTCAGATTGTGAGCATCCTTAAGTGTACTATACTTGGCTCAAATCTGCACCCACTGTGAAACTCGTGCTGTTACCTCACCGAAGAAATGCCTTACCAAGTGAGAGTTTATGTTTGTCATTATCTGGATGACAAACAAGTCTGACATCCTCTTGATGGTTGCAGTCATGCTGTCCCCACTCTCTCCTGGAGCACTGCATAAGGTTTATCTCTTTGCCTGAGCAGCTGACATCATCCAACCAGATGGGCCCAGAGCTTCCTTCTGAGTAGCTTTCAGATACACTTTTTCCATACCTGCATAACACGTAGGTATACATAACATTTTGGTCCACACTGATCAGATGGTATCTGATACTTAAGCACTAGAAAAGGAAATAAATTATTTCCGAAGAAATAAAGTTTTTCAAGTAGTAACAATAAAAAGTGTCAGCCATGACAGAGCAGGTTCACTTAGCATTAAATTCAATTAGAGCACCATATGCTGCTTCTCTGGTAACATATTTTTTAAATAATTATTATTGCATTAATACAAAGTTGAGAATGTAATACCTTTGATTAAGGCCTCCCTTCAACCAAGCTGTCTCATTGACTTTGAATCTTTTTAGTAGTACATATTTATTTAAATGTCACAGTCCATGGAAAAATGAGACAAAATTCTTTTCTGAATGTGAGGTGTTAAAATCTGAAGGCAAGACAACAATCGCCTAGCGAGAGTGCATCTTTGCAGCCACTGTCGGTAGGAAAAGTAATGAAGAGTGAATGCATGAAAGTCAAATTGGATTTTTTCTAAAATACTGTTTTCAATACATAACAGTGTTCCAGGGCCAGACTGTGGGTTCTTCTGAGATAGATCCAGAAGGACTTACACCTTGAAAATGTCTGTGATTTTAATGACTGTTCAACAAGCAACAATTTTGAAGAATCAAACTTCTATAGGCAAAATAGATCAGTTTTGCTGTACAGTATATGCATTGATCTCAGCCAAAAAGATCACTGGAAGGAACCCAGTGAACAAAGGCTGCTGAATCACAACCTCAGTTGAAGATTTTTCTTCTATCTAAACTGAGGCCATAAATATCTCTTTGAGACTGTGGGAAGCAGGCTTTAATGGGTAGGTCCAGTGGTTAACTTAAGAGTTTCTGTGAAGCACTCAGCACATATTAACAAAACAGACTCCTGAATAATGTCCGGTTCATGTAACTGTTTGTCATCATTGTCAAGTCAAAGAGTCAGATATCTAATGTCAAGTAATCTTACTTAAATCCCAGCTGCCGGCAAACCACCTGTGTATTCAGCTCTGTCCACCCATCATCGCAGACTGTGCCCCACTGCCCGGTATAATAGACCTCCAGGCGTCCCTCATGACTGCCTTTCCCACTTGTTAGTCTTACTGCACCATCTGTGTCATTAACGAGTAAGGAAAGACAAAAACAAGAATCAGTTTTTCTTATGTCCAATTATTGTTCTAAAACAAAATGAATAACATTGCCTTTACTGCATCTGATCAGAATATTAGACTATTGTATCTAATGCAGATCACTAGGTGTCACTTAATGAGAAGATGAAAAAAATGCCATAATACATCCAGTCAGCTGTGAAGTGTTACATAATGCAGTTGGTCAAGTGCAAGAGAAATAGTTCAAGGTATCGATCCCCCCCAAGCCCTTACTACATGCCAGGTCTGCAGGAGTGGGCTCCGATTCCCTGATTTCACCGTATATAAGTTATCTTTGTCTCTTCTGTTATTTCCCATTGCTTTTCCGCTGTCGTGCTTACTGCCGTTGAGAGCTGGGCTACACAGCCAAGGCAGGGCCCACAGAGAAAGCGGCAGTTAGCGTGTTCCGGAGGAACCAGGGCTCTGTGTCGAACAATGAGATTTTCTGTATGTTTTGATACTGCCAGAACACTTTATTACTGTGGGGTTTCGCACATCTGCAAACTTTAAAAATTCCCTTTCCAGAGCTGTGAACTCTGCATTTGTCAGTGTTTTCCTGGGTGATGACTGGTAATTGAAGTACCTGTGAGAGGTGTGCAGGAAACTCCAGCATCTTCTTTGTGGCCACAGTTGTGTTCTCTCCAGGAGCTTTTTGGACACTGTTCTATCGATAGTTCATTTCCTGTGCACTGCACTTCATCCAGCAGCACGGGGCCCAAGCCTTCCCCAAAGTAAGCCTGACTCCACGCCTTGGCAACACCCCTGGGGAAATGCAGCAAACACCCAGTCAAGAGCAAGCAAGCTGAAGAGCCTGGGATGCAGTGGGAAGAGTCCCAGTGTGGCACATCCAGCTTCTAAAATAGCAGATGGGATCTGCCTAAAATAGCTGCTGCACTGGTAACTGGCAGCGTATGTTGTGTAATGTGCTGTGGTCCCACAGTCAGCTTCAGTCTCAGCTGAGGCTATGGAGTGACTTAAACATACTGTTTCCACACTTCCGTGGGTTGAACATACTTAGAACATCAATTTCCATTGTTCTGTATCTATGAGATTTTCCTTTTCTGTCCATTTTGACTTTTAAGCATAACTTTCCTAGATGAGATTATAGATGAACAGCTTGGGCATGATAATTCTAATTTTAATTTTCATTTCATGTTTATGTGTAGTAAACATAATCTGTATTTCTACAGTGACTTTCATCTGTTGTCCTCAAAGTACATTAATCAAATCTCAAATACCCAGATGAGGTAGATAAAAGTGATTGTTCCCTATTTAGTTGTGTAAAAACCACAGCAAAGAGATCTTAAGTGACTTGACAATGTCATATCACCAATGAGTGGTAGATATAAGAACAGAAAGCTGATGAAAATGGCCTCCGTTTCATGGTCCAGAACAAGTACACTCTGGGGCCCACCCCATAATGCCACAAAGCTTGCTGCCTTCAATGCCACTTCTTTTAATTCATCAGAATCCCAGCAGGGTTGAACAGGCAAATTCTGTTCCGGTTTTCTCTGCACTGACGTGCTTAGTTCTCATCCAGTCTGTCTCAGACATAATCCCCTTCTCCTCCTTGGGTTTACATCTTAGTATCTTATCTGCATCTTGTTCCTGGTTCTTTCCCTCTTCCATCCATCTGGCCTTTCATCCCAGTTGTCTCCATCTCCTTCCTCTCTGATCCAGCAGTTCTCTTTTCCTCACACTGCTGCAGCATCTTTCCTTAAATCCTGAATACTTATCTTCTGTGTGCTATCAAAATCACCCCTGGCTGTTCAGAAGAGTAGCAAGAAAATCCTGTTCTGCTGCTGTGATTATATTATGGACCATGCTTAGTTCAGACAGAATCACTGATGAGCTTAACTGTCAAAACTTCAAACAGATCTCTACTCAGTATATGCAAAATGGCAATCTTCAGATCCGTGACTTAAACAGATCTTGGGAAATTCTCATAGGCATGCCAAAAACCATCTCCTTTCTGACAAAGCGTGCTCATACTCCAAAAGAGGCTGTTTGACCCCTCAGCAAAATGGATGTAAGGTTTTTAACAGTCAAAGCAACTTCCTTTTCTTCACCTACGGATTTTGATTGAAACACTAGTGAAACTGTAGTGAGTTTTCACTAAAAAGACAGTATTTATTCTGAGACACATCCTTCGTCTGTCCTACAGACAAAATTGCCCCTATCATGTGACACTGAAAACTGTATCCTATAAATCAAAGTTCTGGGGACTTGAAAGTAACAGCGCTGTACCTGAACCTTCTATAAAGAAATTCAGTTACTGCTTCAAAGTATTAATACAATTTTAAAGGAGCATCATTTGACGGTTCTAAGCTATGTATCTGACTAACTCTTCTGCTTTGCTGCAGGAGTAGAAAATATGTAGAGAAACAAACCCAAGGCCAAGCTGCCGACAGACAACTTCAGCATCTGCGTCATCCCACTGATCATCACAGACAGTGCCCCACTGGCCAGCATGGTAGACTTCTACTCTTCCTTCATGAGCGTTGTTCCCACCAGCCAGACGGATTGGAGTGAAAACAGGGGCTGTGATCAAACAGAATATAGGAAAAGGTCATTTCTTTCCCAAAATGATATCCTGATAGTGAAGAAAAAAGAAGATGTGGCTTAATGGTTTCTCTGACATCACTCAAGAACCACACTTCATTTTTCCTAGTTAGGTGGTAAACTTGAAATTAAACTTCTTTGATACGAATTCCCCTAAGCTCCACTCTCAGTAGCTGAAGGTTATTATACAGACCAGTAACAATACTGATCTTGAGTCACTTAACTGTCAAAGCATTCACAGATACTTAGGGCTTTGAGGCCAAATAGTACAATCAGTCAGTAGAGCTGCATTTCTACCAGTAAGAGCCAAATTGGCAGCATCTTAAATCTGATGGCATAATTGCCCATGTAGTTGCTGTTTATCACATTGATTAAAATAATCTGAAATAATAGGTTTTTTCCTAATGATGTCATTTTGCCTTGTATGAGTGATACACAGGTAGCAATCTTCAGCTGGGAAGATTTGGACCTGTTCTAAATGTATACAGAATAGGGCAAAAAATGTTGCAGTTCCTTGGACGATGTCATCCCCAGTCACTGTAAGGAATGCCATCCCAACACTTCCGTACCAAGGAAGACAAGGCCTGTTTGTGAAATGGCTGCTCCTCCCAACTATTCAGGAAACACTGACAAATTGACATGTAGCATACGTAGCTACCACAGACAATTTCTGAGTAAATAAATACATACAGAAATTTAAAAAATGGTCTAAAAAAATGTGAGGGGAAACAATCCTACTTTTGCAGCTGGAGATGCTTGTTGCTTCACCCTTTCTCACAAACTACATCTCAAAGCAGCAGTTTGCCTGTTGATCATGGCAAGGTAGGAGGTCGTTCAGCCAGTTGCTGCTTGCACAGCAGAGAGGAATTTGGAACAGTCATTGACGCGATAATTCAGTCTGTTCAATTTCCTGTTCCACGAAGTGTTGGGTTTGGGGGTTTTTTCTAATTTAATAATGAGTAATTATTACTACTTGTATTTAAACAAGGTAAGGAATTATCCAAATGTTTGGTTTTTTTACCTAAGGAAGAGCTACAAGTGACAGCAGCTGCCATTTTTTGAGGACATGTTCCCTCCTGCCAGATGTCTTTTTCGCATAACAGTATATTTTCTTCATCACCACGACAACGCACTTCACTCCAGTAAATCGAAATAAGGCCCGGTCCAGAAAATGGTATGTGTTTTGCTGTACCTTTTTCACTGTAAAAATAATCAGGGTAAGACATTAGAGTGGGAGTAGGACAAGTGAAACGTTTTCTCATATACAAATCCTGTAGTAGAAAAGAAAGGGCTGTCTTCAGCAGTGTAAATTCGTCACATCTACATACAGTTTAGCATTGTGCAGAAAACAAAGAAAAATAACGGATGTGACCCAGTTCTCACCGTTTTGTTGTGTGGTATTTTAGTACAGTGGCCTGTGTGGCTGCAGGGCCACCTACATTCCTGTTCTCCTGGTTCTTAACTACAAAAATTAACACTGAGTCCAGTCTATAGGTGAATCTACAGCACCATCCCCCTGCAGTTATACTTCCAGGAGCGATAACGCTGGTGGGCCTTTCACCAGTATCCTCTCCTTTACTCCATTAAAACATACCAGTGCTCTGCCTATACATGCATCATAAAATATGGCTGTGACCACGGGTCAGGGAAACTCTCTCATGCTCCACTAGGTCAGACCTGTGTCCATCATTCTCTTTTCAGCCATTCTCATCTATCCAGAACATTTATAAACAGCTTCCTTTCCTTCCCATACTAAATCTACAGTAACAGCTATTGAGCCTAACAGCTATTGAGCCACCTTTTCTTCCTTATAACATACAACAAAATTAAATAAAAAACAAAGCCAAAATATTCTAGAATCAGAGGAATAGATAGATGGAAGCATCTGAAAAGCATCAATAATACCTACTGAGTTCACCTGGTGGCTTATAGATACAAATTTCTGCCAAACACTCATGATAACAGAAACTTTTAACCACCGTTTGCTTGGGGCTTTTTGGCCTGGATTCACATTCAAGCCATTTATGTTGAAAAGACCAAACCATTCACCTGTATCACTGAACTACTTTTCCCAATAGCAATCTTGTTCAACTGAAATATTTAGGGTATCAAAGGCAAAAAGAACTTACATGAAAATGAGGAAAGGAAACATTGCATGTAGACAGCTGAAGTGGTAAGCAAAATCATAGCCTCCAGATGGCTGAACCATTATCTCGTCTAATCCTCGTATTTTAGTAAGTTGGCATGGCCTGTCTAGATTATCATTGAACATTATAAAACAGCTTAGATTTAGTTCTGGCTAGCAGTCTTAAAAAGTGGAATAATCATTGGGAATGCCACAGTGCAAGTGTGCTATAAAAGCCCCTTCTAGTAGCAGACAAAATCACTGCTTTGGTATGTGACTGAAAGAAATGTCGGAAAGGCAATAAAGCCAGCCATACTTTGTGACTTTCTGAGAAAGTGTAAACTGAATGGGGTGCGTAGGGGATATTCAAGTAACTTTGTTACTGACTTTTTAGAAGCTGAAATTGCATTTTATTGTGAAAACTCAGACTGAAACTTACCCAAGTGCAAGCTGGCGACATACGACTGTTGCATCATTATTGTCCCACTGGTTCCCACAGATTGTTCCCCAGATCCCATTCAGATAAACCTCCACTGTCCCTTCAAACTCATTCTTGCCACCCTGGAGTCTCACTGACCCTAGTTCAAAAAAAAAAACCACAATAAAAAAAAACACAATAAAAAAATAAAAATGAAGCCTCCAAGATACTCCATTGCTCAATTAATGTCCCATTCCCCGCCCCCCCCCATCCCCCCCAAAAGACTCCAAACCTGATTTTCCCTTGGCAGAGAGAATTCCTGTTTCATGTATTACCATCTTTGTGCTCTCTGGGAGACCTGCTTCCATCACTCTGGCACATCTAACATTCTTATATGGTGACATACAAAAGGAGATATCTTTATCTTTTACATGAGGGAAACATTTTACTTAACATTTTACTGAAATTACATCACATTTCTGATCCTTCTAATGCTACCACTTAGTTAAAGGTCTAACACTAAAAACGTATGTATAGTCTACACATAATGATTTAAATATGTTTACCCTAATGAGCAAAAAGTATATATATATATATATTTATATATATATGTGTGTGCTATACTTCTATTTTCCACAGAATTCCATCCAACTTATGGCAATCAGAAAATAACCACATGGACTGCATAGCTTTTGCTTTGACCCATGTAACATTATGCATATCATGGTTGTCAGCAGATTATTTTAGCCAAAGAATGCATTTGTTCATACTTAGTCTCAGAGGGAAAAATATTGGATGTAGTTCTATTAATTCATAAGAGGTCTTTACCAAATTCTCAAACAAAACAAGATAGAAACATGAGGAATCATCTAAAAGAAGTGAAAATAGTCTGCTTCTTGAGAGCTACAGAACACAGAAATCCAATAAAATGAACAGATTTTGCATTTTTTTATTACAGTAGTTCTACTTGAGATGCCAGATGCATCTGGTGTTGAAGTGCCACTGGTAAAGGTGGGAAAAAGCTGGTCATAGATACAACTCTACAGAAGGAGAACAAAGAGTTGTATCAGAGTGGTAATTCAACAAGAAAGAGTACATTTTTGTTAAATTATCAAATATAGCCTAATAGTATGCATTAATATTGCCTGAAATCTCAGTTAATCCATCTGCCTCTGTTCTGTGATCTACTTAAAATCAGAAGCTACACTGTCATCCACTTTGCAGGTTTTTTTGCAGTGGGAGAAAACAGTCATTGTTTGTGCCTTTATTTCATTGTATACATGTTCATGTATATTATTATTATAATAATAATAATAATAGGTGGATCCACTTTTTCTTCTCTCCTTTTACTCAGATTGTGTCCTGGTTTTAATGTAGTTGAGTATATTTTATAAAACCACGAAGCCAAATGACTGCCAAATAACCTGATGAATTAATTAACCTCAAACCTGGTTTTGTGTGTTCCCCTTTGCCTCCTGTTTACTTTCTCAGCAGTAACTTATTGTGCAGTAAATTACAGACATAATTTATTCAATACTTGTTACAGAGTGAGCTAGGATTTCAAATAGAGAATTATTAATGAGTTAATTTTAACATTACTGTAGACATACTGCACTTTGTTTATCTGTCTTTAGAATTTTTCTCTTTGTGTTTTTCTGTTGCATACAGACAGTCTGGAATTTTGTTTATTTCTGCTCCTTACCAAACTTTTGCATAGACTATTATTTTCACATGAAACATCAACTGCAGTCATAGCAAAGTGATTCCTAACATACCAGAAAGCAATATTGAAGATGCCATCTCCAGAAATAAGTTTATTTTTATATGTGATTGCTTACAGTCCTGCATGACACCTACTGAAATCCATGCAGTGTTTCCTGACCACACATTACATGATACTTCTATTGAAATATTTGATTAAGGGAGTTCTTGAAGAATAAAATTCTCCTCTGCGGTCTCTGTGGCAGAATTTGGCTCACTCCTTTTTCTGTATTTACAGAATTCCCAATGACAACAGTGAAAGAATTCATTCACATAGCTAGAGCACAAGAAAGCACGAGAGAACTTTTGAACATCAGAAACTCTGAAGTCCTTTGCATCTCTAGTAGAAGCCTTAGGGAAGAAGTCTGAAAGGCAGAGAGTTGTCGCTGTGGACACGTACCATTAAACGGAGAAAACGGCCTTTCCCTCGCCACCCACTTCCCTAAAGAACCCTCAGTGATGTCGGCTCCCTGCTTAAGTGGGAATACACACTACTGGTATCGGTAAGAAAGGGGAAACGATTGGAAGGGACAGTGCCTTATTTCCATGTGCCTGTGTGGAAAAAGATGTAGATGTGAACAATACAGTAGGGATTTTATAAAAATTCATCTCGTATCTCAACCAAATATTTTGGTTTGCCTCTTATGACAGACTTAATTCAGCCCTATATTGAAAAATACAAATCTACTGTCCTGACAGAAACTCCATTTATATACACTTAAAAAATATGTATGTATTTCTTCTAATCACGCTCTAGGAGAGGGTACGGACGGTCAATTCATGTTGTTTACACACAGTCCGGTAATTTTAGTTGCCCTGGTATCTGCCCAAGTCAGAGTCTTTCCCATCTGCTATCACCGTTTAAAAGAGATTAAGTTATACTTGCAAATGCAAGGAAGTAAGGGTATCCACTGGGTGCTGCTGAGACTTGCTCCACAACACCTGCCACATAGGCTCAAGATGAGACACAGAGGAAAAAAGGGAGAGGAAAACCTCTCGGCCAACTTTTAATTAACTCCAAAAAGCAGAAGAGCTTCAAAGGAATTGTGCTGTTGTGCTTGGCCTCTTTTCCTATACCATTCTCATGTCCTGAGATGCTGAATAGCTTCAAACCCTATTTTATTTTTTACACTTCACTGAGAACAAGCCCTGTTACTCTGTGTGGCTGAGTTGCAAATAGAAGGGGAATCACTTCTACTTATGCTGTACATGTAAGTGCTGCGTCAGTGGCATTTATGGTCTTGGCTAAAAGTGTGGCAGTAGTTTCTTTGTGAAGACCTATGTACTAAGGTTTGTAATTTGGCTGTAAATGTAGATTTGGAAATGAGGGATCAGAAGATTCCTGTGCCTTTCACACTGGTGCTCTGTGCTCTGAAATTGCATATTTAAAGCAAAGCAATAGTATTTTGAGTTCTGGAAATCTGTAAAACAAAACAAAAAAATATTTTAATTTCTGTTTTCAGTTCCAAGGTGTTCCAGTGTGGTATAGTGCCACAGAAAGGCCCTGCACACGTCACTCAGCTCTGTCGCCTTGCAGTCAATTAGGTAAGTCCAAATTGGCAATGAAGTATGAGGGTCTTCCGTTGATACAGGCTGTATATCCCATGTAACCACTTTATAACTTCTGGTATTTCAGAACACTGGTGGATGATTCATAATGCATATAAAAGAGTGTATTCCAGTTTTGGAATGAAACTAATTCATCAGTTTGCATGAGGTACTTGTAAAAAGCTACCTTTAGAAGGTCAAGCCTAACACCAGTTCAAGTCAACGGAAACTTCTTTCCGTTCCAGGATCAGGCCTGGCTAAAACCAAAGAAATTAATTCTGTTGACTTCAGCAAAACTATGGATGATGCTTACTGCAATCAGTGAATGCTGTTGCCCATCACTTCCCTGAGCGCTGCTCTTAGACTAAAATTATAACTATTTTCTCCTGGTATTTTAACCTTGAAAAAAGGGTACATCCATCCATAAGAACTACTTTGTAAGAACTATCTTGAGAACTTTAGCAGATAGCAGTATTGCATACTCAAGGATCCTTACATTAGTAGTTTCATAAATATTGCATAAATCGAGTGTGTAATGTGCTGAATTGGTTCCTCTGCAGCAGTGAGATTCATCATGTCAGTGATCAGTCATTTAAGGCTCTGAAAAAATAAATGGAAGTGTTAGAAATGTAATGTGCTCTGAAGGTCTGCAATTGTCTTATGTAGTACAGAGCTGTAGAAGATGAGGGGTCTCATGCTGTGCAGCTGTAGTAAGAATGGTTCAAAAGAGCTGCTTCTTAGATGGAAAATACAGACGTTCATGTTAAATTAGTAATCTTTTTTTTCTTTTTTTTCTTTAACCCTATTCTATTAAAAAAAAAATAAAAACCCAAAAGACCTTCCATAAGCATACTGGCCTACAGTATAACAGGTAGGGAGACTAATCTAGTGTTCAGACTATGAAGCCTGAGGCTTGATTCTTCTCTCACACAAGTTTAGTAAAGCATTACTTGATTGGTGTTAGTGGAATTACCCTGCGATAGAATCAGTTTAAATAGCAAGACTCTACAGTTTGGCCATCCTGGAGGTGGGTATTTTATTTCCAGTGACCGGTAGTCACTGACTGGCTGTGTGACCTCTGGCACAGACACTTAACCTCTCATGTATTGTTTCCCCTTTGTAAAATAAAGCAAAATAGTTAACCCGCTTTACTCAAAGAGCTTTAAATTAGATATGTAACAGTGTAGCACGACCAACATAGCATGCAGAGTACTGTAACTACCTGCCACATACATGTTGTGTGGCAGCGGTTGCTTCTAGGTGCTGAGGTGGGCCCCTTTTTTGAAGCCTGAGTGCATCACAGGCAAGTTGTTATTAGCAGTAACTAAAATATGCACTCCTGGTGGTCTTGTGCTTGCTCTGAGTACAGAGTACTGTTGTGTTCATTCATTTTGCTCTATGATTTCCTTGGTTAATTATGAAAATGTTTATATATTTGTATTGGTTTACTTGCTTTCAAGGCATGAATAAATAATATTACACAGATGTCTCTCATTTTAGAAGGAAGGAAATGAAACACCATAATCTATTGTTTTAAACTATAAAGCTGATTTCAGACTGGTACCACATAATATAATTGCAAAGACACTTGTATAATTTTTTTTTTTTTTTATCATTCATGCTTAAATATGAAGCAGTTTAAGATATACACATGCACAAAGTTTAGCCAATTTGTAGATAACTCTTAGTATTTAAGCTAGAAAATCCAGGCGGTTTACAGCTCAGGCCTTTGAACATGGTATAGTATTCAGTTATTGCAGGTGCCTAAGAGCTGAGTATGGGCTTCCTTAGCACATGTACTAAAGTAGGAGATGCAGTGAGTTTATCTCTGAGTAGTCTGTCTGTCTCTAGCTATGAATTACATCATCACATTGCCTTACTTGCATTTCTTTGCTTCTTGTAAGAAAGGAACTTACTTCAGGACAAATGTTACAATAATGTTCATTTCTGCAAATGGCTTGATTTATTTCCATCTTCCACCTTAAGCTATCTCACACACTCTCTAATTCTTTTGTATCGCCTTCATGAAGGTTTTTAGACAGGTGTTTGCCCTGTTAGTGTCACTGAGAGTTTACCACTGAGTCCAGTAGAAGCAGACGACCTGCCAATTAGAAAGTATTGGCTATGTCCTCCTTCTTAACAGGGGCTAACCTGGATTTTCTTTTTCTGGGGAAAAAAAAGCAGCATTCTGAAAACACTGAAAAAACATGGCTAAACCCAAACCATGTAGTATTTTTGGTGGTTTTTTTATTTATATCACATCATGCCGAACTTACAGGGAATTCTGGAATTTACTTCAGTAAGTGCAAGATTGGGTTCTCAGCAATAAAATGCCACATCCGTCTTTGCTCTAACATATTAGACCAAGTCCTCACAAAGTATTTTGGGTGCCAGACTGAAGAATTCTGAGGAAAACTATAAATATGATGGGCTAAATAAAAGAAACAACTGTGGGATCCTGTCCCAAACTGACACCCATTAAGGGGTGTGAAGTCTTCTGGGTTTTCTTACTCTGTGTCCAGTTTCCTGTTTCGCCTCCATCAGCTGCCTGGTACTCTTTCAGGGAAACATCTGTAATGCATAACATCAGTCTGTCTTCTTGAAGGAGTACAGCATTTGACTTGGAATTGCTTTGCAATTCTTTCAATGCATAAATGATCAATATGGACCTCGGTGCCTCCATATGCTCTTCATGTGATATTTTATACTAATATGTATAATTATTACATTGTTCAAATTATCACTGTTTTGCACATACCTTCTTAGGGCTATTGTTGGAAAAGAATGATAATTCACTTGAGAGATCTGAAATCTTTTTCATTTAAAAAAAAACCCCAAAACAAACAACAATGGCCAAACAACCCAAAACCAAGTTCCACAAGGACAAAATTATTCATAGTAATATTAATGATCAGTTTCCTTGCTGACCCTGTGGTATTACAAAGTAAGTAAAAGGAAGGGCAACAAAGAAGGGAATTGTTATTTTCATTATAACAGTTGTGCTTGATCAATTGTGGTACAGATAGGACATAATTCTTATTTAGGTAGGAGATAATACCAGAGCGATGCAGGAGAAAATGTGAAGTCATTCAAAACCAGTCTGTACATAAATGTATTTAATGCCAGCACTGATGAAATGTAAAGCTGATCAGCTGCTCAAGGGCTGAAATTGATGTTCAGTCCTTATGCACTGAAAACTTCCACTGAAGTCACTGAGATGTGCTGGGGGGGGGAGGGGTAAAGGTCTTTTGGGTGGCTTCGCAGGTGTCCTCAAGCACCAGTGCTAACTTGCAAACCCTATTATCCCAAGGTGCGGGGTCGGGGGAAGAAAGAGATACTACGTGATCAGTTCGTGTTTAGAGTAAGGCATCCTTCTGCTTTTCCTTCTGCCTCTTAACTTCTGTGGAAGCGCGCCGGATTACAGAAGGGGGAATGACAGTCTTGGCCAGCTGAGCCTACCGACTGCTTAGGGCACGGCTTCCTAACGCGATTTACCTACAATTAAAAGAGCGCCGGCATAAACCCGGGTAGGACCTTTGCCTTCCAGATGCATCTGCTGATGTAAAAGTTTAAACTCCCCTCTTTTGCTGTCCCTTGGCTAAAGGTGTCCGTTCCCCCGTTCCCTCCAGCAACGGGGCAGCGGGTACGGGGTAGCGAGAACGCCGCCGCCCGCCTGAGCTTCCCCGTTCCGCGCAGCTCCCGCCGCCCGAGGCTCGCCCCCTCCTCTCCCCGACGGCCCCGCGCCCTCTCCCCGCTCACCTCGCTCGCAGTCAGCGCGGCCCCGCTCCGCCCGGGCCCTGCCGCCCCCGGGGGCGCCCCCGGCCCCGCGCCGACGGGGCCCCGGCTCTGCTGTGCTGGGGGCGCCCGGGCTGGCCCCAGCACTGCAGGGGGGGCTCTCTCCCCAGAGGCCGGGGGGCAGAGGGGCAGGATCCCCCCCTCCCCTGCT
>WUAM01000179.1:6170620-6182678 GCA_024336885.1 Actenoides hombroni | reverse complement strand
ACGGGCGCTGGGCCGCGGCGAAGCCCTCGGCGGGGCACCCGGCGCGGGGCGGCGGGGCCGGGGGCTGCGGGTGGCGGGCGGCCGGGAGGCTGGCGGAGACCTGTCCCGGTCCGCGGGCTCCGGGGATCGTCCCTATCACCAGCGCCACCACGAAGCCGGCGAATGTCATGGTGCCGGTGCCGGCGGCGCGGGTCCATCTCCCCCTCTCATCGCGCCCGGGATGCGAAGAGGGAAGGCGGGGCCGTGGCGTTCCGCTAATCCCCCACGCCGCACACCCCTGCCTCCCTCCCCCCGGCTCCCCTGCCTGCGGGGGCAGGGCCGGCGGGGCGCGGAGAGGCGCGCGGCACCCGCGGCTCGGCCGCCGGCGGCATTGGCGGTTACCTGCCGCAGCGTTCCCGAGCGCGGAGCGTGGGCAGCGGTGCGGCCGCCCGGTCTCAGGCTGCAGCCGCTCCAGCAGCCCCGACGAGGGTTTGGAACGGACCGCACATCGACCTTGCCGCCCGCGACCCCCGCAGCCCGGCCTCGGGAGCTCTCTCCTGCTCCCTCCTTAGCCCCCGGCGCCCCCGCGTCCATCGCTGCTCGAGGTATCGCCGCAGCCCCGCAGGCTCCCCATCCACCCCGCTATTTTTCTCGCATTTGGGGCTCCCCTACCAGCCACCACCTTCTCTGCCAGAGGCTGTGGCTGCCCCGAGCTCTCCCGACAGCCTCACACAGAGCAGAAAGGAGCTCGGGCAAAGCCTGTCTCGGGGCGGGGGCGTGCAGCTTCGGGGCGAGAGGGACAAAACGGACGCGGACGGCGGCTGTGGAGGCAGGGGAATGGAGAGAGCCCCAGACGTGTCTGCGGGAAACAAAGGGGCTGGGAACAAATACCATGGAGAGAAATGTCTTCGAGGGTTTAGCTTTATCCCAGCCCCGTGTGCTCTGAATAGTAATATGCTTATTCCCGGCCGCTGCAGTTATTCTGCATGACCCGATCATCTCTGATTTCCTTTTTCTACCAGGATGACTCTCAGTTAGTTTTGCTTCTTTGTCTCTTGCTGCCCAGTTGTTAGTTCGGGTTTGTTATTTTTAAATTTACCACTGTTTTTTTCTTTTTAATTTACCGCTGTTTGTTATTTTTTAATTTACCCTGTCCATATTTTGTGCGGTCCAACTCTGCCTGGTAGAGCATGCCCCCTTTATTTGGCAATTGGCCTGTGGTGTGAGTCTGTAGATTCATCTCTCCGTAGAATCTTTTCTTCTCACCGATTTTTTTTTTTGACTGAGAAGTGTTAATCTGGTTTCTGAGCGAGCACATCAGTATTTCCACAACCTTGCATTATGCTTTGAGTCTAGAAGAGGAGATGGTGTGCTTTCTGCTTTCCACGCAGGATCCGTTTATCTCCAGTAAACAGTGGCCTTCCTTTAGCAGCCTCCAAACTGTTCAAAGGGTGCAAAAGGCAACGTTACCAATTTAAGCTTTTGTTTACAAGAACAAAAGAGCTCCAGTGATAAGGAAAAGCAGGTCCTACATGCTTGATGGTACCTGTATTCATTTTAGTTCTGCTCATCTGCAATTCAGTTGTTATTGCAACATTACAGTTAGTATTTTAATCACAAAGGTAAAGAATACTCTGCTGGGATTTCTACAAGCAACATGATAACTGTGCTATCACATCTTTGAGGATATAAGCCCACAGGTTGTTCTTTCTGAGGTTTCTTCTGGGGGTATGCATATGCAGTAGTTTAGAAACTGTCAGGACTGGCAAGAGTTTGTTTTCAAAATTTTTGAGCCTGTACAAGATAGTATCGTGAACACAACTCAGGGCCATTTTTACATAATCTGAAAAGTTGTTGCTGTTATGGCAAGTTGATTGTTTTTATCCTTTGGAAGGGCTGGTTAAAAGCACGCTCAGCCATGCTGGTTAAGGCTTTCTTCATTGCCTAGTAAACACTTTTGGCCTCAGAGTAACAGCAGTATTTCATTTTCCCTTACCTAAGCTCTTATTTTTCCCTTCTCTAGCTTGGAAGACGAAGAGTTCTGCTGATCAGCACAAGAGGACGAGAACAGAGGAGTGTGAGGAATCTTGCAGAACACTTCAGGCAAAGCTTTGAGCTTTTATATATAGAATATGCGTATATTCTGATCTCATTTGTCTCCTCTAGGTGTGTGGGCCAGCAGAAATCTCACATGCGGTGAACTTTCTTTCCCTTTGTAGGGTAGAGGTGTTTGAGCTTGAGGCTGCAAAATGGTACTAAGCAGGAGGTGGGGAGAAAAAGAGAAAAAAGGGAAACCGGTTTGGAAGCAACTTAAATTATAAAAGGCACATCAAGAAGTGAAAATTAATTGTCATAATGATTCCCTCCCAGACAAGGTTCAGGTTTAACTGAATGATCACATGTACAGATTCACTCTTGATCATTTTACTTTTTATCATGATCCTTATTTTTGATGTAATTGTATCAGGAGAATGAGCCCAAATTTGGTTTAATAACTGTAAATGAGCTCTCGCTGTGATGCAAGGCCTGTTAATGCTGCAGGAAATAATGCTTTTGTTAGAATTTACGGATCAGGGCCTCGGTCTGTCTCCCATTGATGACACCGACAATAGTTTCACTGTAAGCAGGAGGGGCCCTTTTCTAAGAAGTACTGGAACTGATGCAGTTTGGCTTTCCGGGACAGATGCTTTGCGCTTTGGTAGCAGCTCTGTCTTGGCTAGAGCATTTAGAAGTGTCTCCCCCATACGGTTCCTCTTGTGTTGGAACTCTGCAAGCTCATGTTGCGGTTTTTCCTTTGGCTGTGGCGCTTGCGGGTGACATGTATACAATCACTCTCTTCTGCCAGACTACTTCTGTTACACTTGGAGGAAGATCGTTATCGGTGTGACCTCTGCCTCTGTCACATGTCTGACAATTGGTCAAAAGGTAAAGACAAAGAACTGATCGCATGGACGGACAGCGTGGTTTTTGAGAACCTCCATTCTTTTGGACATCACACTTTAAATAACAGTAAGGAATTAGAAATATGCTCAAAATGAAACTGCACTGTGCTTTTAAGGGTGGGCTTTACCTTCATGTGTTTATAAACAAGAAACGAAGGCTTATTGCTCTGAAATAACTGATAGAGCTTTAAAAAGATGCCAAGTATAAGGTGTTCTTAGTGCATTTGGATGCATTGAAAAGATTTGTCTCCGTTCTACAGAACCGTTGAAAGCTCATTTTCATTATGATATTATGGGTTATCAGAGGACAAATTTTCAATAAATGGTTTTTGTGAATAGCTGAAGGTATCCGATGTGTGGCTTATACGTGCAACAATAGTAGTGCATTTCAACAACGCTTACTATCAAGCATTTAAAATTCATCTGGAGAATCAGTCTAATTCTGCCCCAGTTTAAATCAGTAGCAAAATTCACTGAGTAGCCTCTTTCTGTGCTCAGTAAAGCTGCTTACCTTTATTTTCGAGTGGCTCATACAATATGCTTTCACTATAGATTTTAGAGAAGCTGAGCACTTCCAGCTGTTGATGGAATTCAGGTAAAATACTATTGACAAGCTAGGGCCTGAGTCAGTTCCATCTCGTTGCCACTAATAGCCCTAAACCAGGGTATTCTCTCCTGCATTCCCTCCTGACCATGGTAAACAGCAGTGTAGATGTGACAGATCAGAGCAGTGGTTGACCTCAGGCAATGCGATATGTGAGAATTTCCCAAGCAGAGAGAATGTAGCCAAGCAGCCAGGCACAACACGTCACAACGAAGGTATTTTCAGACTATCCATCTAGTAACTCCTTACTGTTATTTCTTCATATAATCAAGTATGCTGGGGCCAGTAGATCGGCCACTGGAGTCAATGGAAAACCCTTATGCCCACAATGTAGTGGGCACTGAGTGAGATCTAGCAGCACCAGCCAGGGGCTGAAATCACGACTCGCAGGAGAGGAAGCAAGGCAAGATTTCCAAAGTGCCAAGTGCAGAATGGACCATAGAACGGGTGCCCTAATGAATCAACATTTTTAGGATATAAGTCAGCACCCTTATTAAAAAAAAATTATTCAGTAATCTCATTCTTTTTAACAAACACGGGCAGCAGAAACTTGAAATCCTGCCAACTCTGACTCAAAATTAATTTGGGTTTTGGCTCATATGGAAGAGAATAAGACTTTTGTCTGTGATTATATATAAGCTTCATAGGGTGACCCTGCATTACACAGGATGTAACTGAACAGCCTGTAATTGATGAGGTTTCCATTACCACATAATACAGTGCGCACAGTCATGAGATCATAGAAAAACCTTTTTTAAAGTGTTAAGTGGTTTCTTGTACAACAAGCTGAGTTCATATTATAAGGCAATAAGGAACTGAATTTCCTGGAACGAGGCAATAAGAAATTTGATTTCCTGGAGCAATTCAATACATAAGTGCATATGGGCCTGACACTGGATTATACAGACTTGATGCATTAAATTACCTTCAGAACTGAAAGGTGAACTGAATCATGCAAAACCAGGGAACGCTTCTTGATTAATATAGTGAGGGGAAGAAAATGCTATTTCAGCCAAGATAGTTTTTTATACGTCATGTTAAAACTATCAGCAGTTTTGCCCAGAAAAAAAAAAGAAACCAAAAAATGATTTTTGAATAACAATGAAAAGTGAAAGTATTTCTTTGAAAAACATTGTTTTAAAACAAACAAACAAAAAAAGCCCTGCATTCTGTAAAGGCTCTAATTCTGAAAATGTATCTCCTTATTCTTGGTACATACGCATCTGCTCACGGTGATGTCTCCATATGTAACGTCAGTCATATGAGTACTGTGTGTCAAACTTGGGAGGACTGGAGACAGGATTTGTTCATGCTGTTGCTGCTATTTCAGCAACACCCAGGAACATACAACTAGCACAACATACAGTTCTGTTCATGCAGTTGCAGTGTGATGGTATTTGAGGCTGCATTGTACATTGTTGCCATGAGCAACTTCCAAGCACTCCTTTACGTTCTTTTTCTTAGCAGATCCCAAGTGTGCAATGCCATGTGGCTGCGTGGGGAGCGAGACCCAAGCGTGACAGCAGGAGTGCCCCAGCATGACTGTAAATACAGCAGCAGTGCTGATTTAGTTCCTTATGCTTAGAATAGGAAGTAAGTGTGGCATCACATATGTTGCAGTCTGTTAACTAGGCAAAAGGTGAGTTTGTGTAACTGTTCTATAAATAAGCATATTTAAAGTGGCACGAATATGCTAAAGAGGATATTTTGAAGAAATGGGATGGAAAATGGTACTTGTTAACAATCTTCACAAAGATTTGCTCAGAAATGAAACCTGAGTTCTGAACCTCACTACCCTGGGTATATGTGGTTTTTGTTACTTGATTCATAGCGTCCATCCTTTAAAATGGAACCTCTGTACATGAGTCATTCTGTGCACATGCTGGAGAAAAAACAAAAAAAACCTGAAAACCAAACAAACAAAAAAACCCCAACCAAACAAAAAACAAAACAAAACAAAACCCCAAAATCTGAGAGAGAGCAAAAAAACCCCAAAACTAAAACAATGGGCAGGCTACGTCTTTGTAAAAATGCTCACCATTTCTGGAAATGTTTAACATTTTGGTTTAGGTCTAAGAAAAAAAAAAAGGCAAAAAAACCCCAA
Source organism: Actenoides hombroni (assembly GCA_024336885.1). NCBI lineage: Eukaryota > Metazoa > Chordata > Aves > Coraciiformes > Alcedinidae > Actenoides > Actenoides hombroni. The sequence continues at coordinate 6,177,049 of WUAM01000179.1, read as the reverse complement.
CTTGTAATGTCTTCATCACAAAACATACATTCTGGACTCTTTTTCAAGTCGAAAATGGCCTTTGCAAATCAGTCAACATTAAGTAAGCCTGTGACAGCGCAGGATGAAGCCTTAGGTATTCAAAACATCCACTGTCAGTGAGGACAACTGGCTCACTGAGCTGGATACATGACCTTCTACAATTTCCTCTGACATTCATGGTGTAGGAGGTTCTCTGAGTAAACAATGCTTTATAAACGCAATTGTCTAAATAACTTCTTAGAAATAATGCAGATAGTCCTCCAATTATTTGTGTCTGGAACGGTAGCAGATATCTTCTCTTTGTTCAGAGTTAAATCTGAAAACATTTCTTAATAATACCCATTTCAGAAATTTGTGTTTCAATGTATATATACAGTAACATTATAGACTTTGAATTTCTAAAGGTTTTTGATCTCGAAGAGCAGCAAGCACTTCAAATTAGTGCCAACCGTACTGTGAGGGCATTTGATCTACAAATTAAAATGCGAAGCAAGACATGCTACTTTTGCCATCTTTCCCCTCCTGTGTATGTATACAACTATAATCTGGCCCATAAAGTGATGCACAAAGGTGTACTTGCTATTTGTGCTTCCCTGCAATGTTTTAGTTGAAATTTTAAAATGCAGCTACATACACTGTAACATAAATAAAGTGAGGCTACCATCTAAATTGCAAGGCAATTCTGTGTAAGATGAGTTCAGAGTTGACCTTGCGCTATTGAACTATGTACGACTCTTGTAGTTAGAACAACCCTGGCATTGTGCAGACCTGTGACTGACATTTGCAGTTAGATGGCCTTCATTACCACAGAATGTAGAAAATGGCTCTCAGGAGCTGTGGGAAGGGCAGGGTGAAGAAAGGGGGCAAAGAACTCAAGATCCCCTGCTCTAACTATTGGCAAGACTAACTGCTTTCTAATAATCTTCATTGTTGGCTTAATCATCCCTTATTCTTTCTTAAGGCAAATTATGATTATATGTAGGTTTTTCTTCTACTACCTCCTGCTGCTCTTCTGGCAATGTTGGACACTGCCTGAAGCCACAACGTTTTGCTCAGAAGTTTTAAGAAACTAAATGAGTTTATTCCATGTAGGGGAGTTAGAAATAATTTTATAAGTTTTTAAGCATTTGTGTGCAAGATACTTATTCTTGCTGACAAAGTGAAATGAAATATATAATGCTTCACAAAAGCAAAGAAATTAGATCATCTCTATCAAAATTCCTTTCAGTAGTCACCTCCGGGTTAGGAAGGAGGCTGAGGTCCAGAGATGGCAGCTCTCACGCTGTGAGCAACATGCTCCATCAAGGCTTCGTGCCCATTACAAAAGACATGTACAATACTGGATTGAAAGGCAAGGACATGTGATCTAGATGAAGTGTGAAATTGCAGCACGGCTGTCAAATTATCCAGAGTGTCGCGGGGGGGTGGTGTTTATGAAGGCTTTTTTTTGGCTGTGTGTTGGCTTACTAAGGACAAGCAGTACTAGCCTAATAAAACCTCTGCTGCTACTAAGTTACTTCTAGGAGATGTTTAAACAAAATTTGAACTGCTGCAGTGAGTTTGTGTAGATTCCTGGTTGTGGTGTTTTTGCAGTATGTTCATTAAGTCAGATTTACCATCTGGTAGGGACACAGCTTAAGAGAGAGGTAGAAAAGTGTGTGGAGCCACACTCACTGGGTGCTGTGGGTACTATCTCTTAGTCAAAATAGGCCCCAAAGTTGAGGCTGCCAACTTGTGAAGGTAATTTTAAAGAGGTATAGTTAGGTACTTGACTAAAAGCATGGGGAACGTGGACATGAACTACAAAGAGTCTGATGTTAGTCCATGCTCACTGTTTTCTATTCACCTGTTTTGAGTTAAGAGATAAACTTCTCTTTTATTTTATCTATTCGGTCTAGTCAGTGCTTTTCATTTATGAATTTGTTGAGCATTTAATTGGACATAATTTAGTTTGAGGCTTGTGATGTGAAGAACAATTAAGGTGAGAGAACAATGGTAAATTAAGCAGCTTGGGCCTAATTCTCTGTAGTTTTTACAGTCATTTTTACTGACACAAAATAAGCTAGCACTTTTTTTCTGAATGGTGTAGGCTAGACTTGAATATCTGTCAATGTAACACAAGTCCCAAACAGGTGTGAAATTCTACCATTATTTGGTCATGTTTTATAAATATTTTACAGTGCTGTAAGTGGTTAAAGAAAATGGCATAGAACATCTGCATATTGCATTTGGAGACAAACACTTGACGTTGGAAGTAGATACAGTCATGCTGGAGGACAGGGTTTGAGTTCCAAGGTGTTGCAACAATAGAAATAATTTAAAAGATTAAATGTAGGTCAATAAAAACAAGTGAAGGTAATGTACTCAGGAATAATCACCTAAATCAAAACAGGATGAAAAAACAATTGGCTTCATAAATCTAAAGGAAAGAAAAAATTAGATAATGGATCAGAGTTGAAGGCAGGTTAAAGAAGTCATTGGCTCCAAAAAAACCCCCGCACTGAGATCCCTGAACAGGTTGGTAGCCTCCAGCACATACTGCGTCATGTTTGTACTTCACCCAGCACTGAGAAAGGCTTCGTCTGCAGCTGGATGTCTGGTTTGGGGAATATCCATTCACGAAGGAGTTGACTCAGTTAGATGAGATGCCGGGAAGCGGGAGGATCAGAAATGCAGCAAAGCAGCGAGGGAAAAAGAGACGGGAGAGCAGCCTTCCCAGATACTGGGGACTGCTTCTGAGGAAAAGCCAATGAACTTCTGCTCACTCTCTGCAATCAGTATGGAATGCTTTTTTCTTGCTGTCCATGTGGAGCAGAGGTTAAAAATTCCTCCCAACCAATATTTAGACTGGAGACCAGGCAAAAAAGTCTGAATATAAGTACCAGGAGGCTCCAGCGTGGGTCACTCAGGGAGGCTGCTGCATTTCCTGTACTGTGTATTTGTAGGTTTGACAGTGATGACATCAGGACACGAGGCTGGACTCAAGGATTCTGGTCTTTTTTGATGATTCCATGATAAGATTCAAGGCCACAGAAAATCATGATGTAATCAAAACAACAATATCAAACCCGAGCCTATAGATCGGAGCGTGGTACAGTGTATGTGCATGTGTAGCTCTTGGCTCCCCACTGGCAGAAATTGGCCTGATACTTCAAAGACAAAATCTGACCGCAGGCTGCGTACAAGGCTCAGAGAACCAAAACCACAGCATACTCGGAGAAGAAAGGCAAGGAACAGCCTGCAAAAATACCACCTTTTTATTTTGAAGTAGTGTGTGTGTATGGAGTAACATCTTTCACAGCCATTAGTGTTTGTGAAGATTAGTTCATCTTAGCAACCAGAGCTAAAAACGGAGCACAGGCTCCCACAAACGTTATCATCTCGCATCCAGGAGGAAGGGATTTTGTTACCTTGGGAGGACTTCTGCTGTATTCATTACAGCCCACAACATCAAAGTGATGTGATGTGCTGTACTGTGAGATAGCATTTCTTTTCCATAACATCTCCACAGCTAGGACAGTATAACTAGTAATGTATTCCCTAAGGAGATAAAAAAAAAATCACCTCGTGGTATTTTGGGTTTTAACTTTTAAAAGCTCCATCTTTTTTCTAGGATGTTCTGTCACAGAGAAATGTGAGTAGCTGAAAATTAGTCTGCACTGCTGTTTTCCTTCCCTTCATGCATCTTTCTGAGTTCTGAGTTCGATCTGCATAATGTTGTTGACATGTTTACCACGTATGCCACATTATCAAAAAGCATAAACAGAGAGGAACAGCTTCTATCACAGAAACGCGACGGTACCTGGCCCTAAAATCCCCGCCGAAGAGCACCGTGCTCCATGGAACAGAGCTCTTGTCCACAGCTTTGGGACAAACAATTAGAGGAAAAATTGCTCTGTTTCAGGAGAGCAAACGTTAGCAGTATTGGTAACTGCTGAGATCATTTGTGATGTTTCCTTATTCTTTTGTTAAGTTTCCTTTTGTAAGATGCTAGGAACTGAAGTTTATTGCACAACTTTTGAATCCAGGCTGCGGGCCTTTATTTCCATCTTGTTGCAGTATGAAGAGTCGTCGGAATGAAAATCAGCATACAATATGAATTAGGTACATTAAAAGACAGACAGTAAAATATGAGAGGAGCGGAAGGAGGAAGCAGGAAAGGCACCGAACATCAGATGACAAATGCTGTAGAGATTTTGCAAAACTCCCTGCAATCACAGCTTGTTAAGAAATCGGAACGATGTCGGCTAAACATAAAGATTAGCCTCCAAGTAACTGCACCGGATATTGGAATTGCACATAAAAGAGAGACGCGCAGGAGAAAAGCGGCGATCTGGCCTCAGCAGAGAAGGGGAAACCCCACGCTGCACAGAGCTGGGGCGCGGGCCGCGGGCCGCAGCACCGGCGCTGAGTGTCGCACCGTGCGGCACCTGGCGAGGGCAGCCCCCGCAACCGAGCTGCTCAGTGATAGGCCCCAGCTGGCTGGCTGGAGGAAGCGGCGAACTGCATCTTGGGGCGGCTGCGGGAGAGTAGAAAAGGCGGCCGCCGCTGCTCTGGCGGCGGGGGGGGGGTGCGCTGCCGGCCCTCCCTCCCCCGCGTCACGTGGCCGCCGCAGCCGCTACATTGGCAGAGGGTGCGGAAGTGACGCAGCAGGCGGGAGCGCGGGGAGGAGGCGCGGCGGGCGCGCGGCGATGAACAGCCGGCTGCAGGAGATCCGCGAGCGGCAGAAGCTGCGGCGGCAGCTCTTGGCGCAGCAGGTAATGCTACCGGGCCCGGCCCGGCCCTCTCCCCGCGGGCAGCCGGCGCTCGCCGTCTCAGCGGTTCTGCCAAGGGCGGCCGCGGCCCGCTCGTCGCTGAGGCGAAGGAGCGGCCCTGCCGCCGGCCGCGGGGCCCGGCGGGCGGGCAGGGGGAAGCGGCGAGCCCCGGGAGGCCTCTCGGTTTGGCCCCAGTGAGAGAGGGGGTCGCGGCCGAGGCCGCGCCTGGGCGGCGGGAGGGATGGTGTGAAGGGCGGCCCTTGGGCTCCCTCGTTACCGCTTGGCGTTGGAGTTTGTTAATCGGTGGTAACTGCGGCTCGACTTTGTCTTGCCCCTTGTTCAGTTAGGAGCGGAAAACGCAGACAGCATTGGTGCCGTCCTGAACAGCAAAGATGACCAGCGGGAGATCGCCGAGACCAGAGAGACGTGTAGGTCCGTGTCCGTGCGCGGCTTCCCCTAGAAATTAGGGGGTTTTGTTAGTCGTGTAAGCATTGGAAATAGGGTGGGGTTGTGCTCTAAAGAGCAAAATAAAATCTTACTGGTTTTGTAGAACCATGCAGTTTAGCGAAAGAAAATAAGTACTCACGTCTGAACTTGGAAGAAGGTGAGTTGGATTTAGTTTTCACTTCTAATAGCCGTATGGAACTCAAGCCTGACTTTTGCTTCCTGTGGTCAAAAGCTATTGTGAAGCACCAGGGGAGGTTTAAACTGGATATTAGGAAGAACTTTAGTGAAAGAGTAGTCAGGTGCTGGAATGGGCTGCTCAGAAAGGTGGTGGAGTCACTATCCCTGGAGGTATTAAAAAACTGTGTAGACAAGGCACTTCAGGATATGCTTCAGTGGGGCTCTTGTGTTTGGGGTTTGTTCCTTTTTTATTTTATTCTTTTCTGCTTTGGTTTGTTTATTTCATTGATGGTTGAACACGGTAATCGTAGAAACCTTAGCTTAAAAGTTCTTATAGAACAATAGCCATGTCTAGGACAGAGTAGCAACTGCTTATTCATTTTCATGTGTAACAGCAATTTGCTGGTGTGAGCAGGCTTAATTTTGTAGATAAAAGCCATATGTTTTAGACAAAAAAAAGAAAAAGGAAGCAAGATACCTGTTTTCAGGAGTCCTGTTCTTAAGAAGTTGTGCTGGTCTCAAATGTACTGAGAGAACAATGTCTCATATAGAAAGTTTTACAGTAATTTCAAACTTAGAACAGAAACATGTAGTGAAGGCAGATTATTAGATCTTTCTGAAATGTTCTTTCTGGAAAAAGAAACTGCTTTATATGAGGATTTTTTATGTTTATAGGGCTGCTTATGATACTTCTGCACCAAATGCAAAACGCAAATATCCAGATGAGGGAGAAGCTGATGAGGAAGAGATTGAAGAGTATAAGGTAGGAAAAAATCTCTGCTGTTCATGTGTCTCTTAGGGACTTAGAAAATATATGTGTGCATCTAAAAAAAAAAGGAAAAAAGTTGCTATGTGTATAAATACTTTAAAGTGTATGGCCTTCAGTGGCATCTCCCTGGATATCTTCTACTGCAGAGATCTAAGAGAAGGGCCATAGATGTTAAGTGGTTTCCTTCAGATATGGCTCAGGTGTGTTGAGCTGTGTTTTGGTTTGTTGGTTTTGTTGGGAGTTTTTGTTTGTTTTGGGGTT
>WUAM01000179.1:6132036-6170520 GCA_024336885.1 Actenoides hombroni | reverse complement strand
GTGTTGTTGTGGTTTTTGTTTTGTTTTTGTTGTTTGTTGGTGTTTTTTTGTTGTGGGTGGGTGGGGGGGGGGGGGGGGGGGGGGGGGGGGTGGTTGTTTCATGGGGGTTTTTTTGGTATTGTTGGTTTTTTGTGCTTTGGGTTTTTTTGTAGACTAAGTGTAAACTTACAGTGATGGTTCTTAATAAGCCTCAGGCTAATAAGAAAATGAAGGGCAGCAAGATTGCTCGTTAGGCTTCCCACTGGCAGCTTGACTTCTGTCTTGGAGCCTAACTCTGCATTGCAAACCATAGAGGGAGGAGATATGGGTAAAGGTGCAGTACTGGCAGAAATCAATAATCCATATTTTAAGGTTAGAAATTGAATTGTGGCTCTAAGGAACTTGTAGGCTCTTGTTTTTGTGGAATGGTAAGGGTGTTACTAGAGTTAGTTCAGCTCCCTGGAAGTGACTGGTAATGGAATCTATCTGTGGCTACTCCCAGGTTTTTCGTAGCCTGCCGAGTTGTAATAGTTGCTCCACCCTTCCCCAGGTGAACTTATTCAATTGTTTGAACCTGCGTGTCTGGTATCAGCAGTGTTTTGTGGCAGAGCCCTGGAGTTTTACCGTAGCAAGAACTAAAACACCTGTGGGTCACATTTGCTGTCTGCCAGCCTCATTGGATACAGCTGTCTTGTACTTTTCTTCCAGCAGTGGCCTGTGAGCTTGGAGTGCTTTCTGTGCTTTTGTTCTGGAGACTGAAAACATTGGCTGGAATCATTAGAATTGCTTAATGTGTCCCTAGTCATTTGAAAAAACTACATTAATAACGCGGCTTGGTTTTGTTTTGTTAACTCACATTTGGAAAACAGGGATCAGTAATGGTCAAGAATCTTGTATTGCTGCTAATTTCATTGTCTCTGTTTTGACCCTGTCCTTTTCCTTTTGAAAGGCCACAAGGCTTTTTTCTGTAAGTCACTTAGGAAGGCCTAAAGAACAGGGATGGCTTGCAAGTAGATGTTGAACCAATGCTTATCATCAGAAGGCGAAGATTTAGAGGATGAGGGGAAACAGGGGTAGGCTTATGATGACATAAGCAGTTTTTAGTAAAACTCAAGCTTTCAGCTTCCCCCCCACCAAATAACACTTGTGGTTTCTTGTCTGCTGTTCATTCCTTTTCCTTGGAAATGCTGTTGCTGTTTCTGATAGTAACCTTTTTCTTTCTAGTCTGGTTAAACAAACAAGCAAAAAGACTCTCTGTAAATTCTTCAACTGAGTAATGGGGAGCGGGAATCTGTGACCTGTGAATCACAGCAGGCATTTCAGAAGTTGGTTCAAAGCTTCAACTTGGAATGACCACAGAGCTCATTTTTGATTTAAACAGCTAGAGGGATCAAAATAGGGAGAGCACTTAATGTTCCATTGTGCTTTCAGACAGCTCATCTATCAGAGGGTAAATGCAGGAGTACTAATAACCTCTTCTCTTATCCTTTAACTGAGTGGTGAGAAGGAGGAGTTCTTTTTGGAGAAATTGGTTCTCCATCTTTCATTTTAATTCACTGTGGTAAAATGTCTTTTAAAATATTTCAGCCTTGAGACTTCTTTTCTCCTCACGTGAAGCGCTGTATTAAGTGAGTAAGATTTCTGTTGTAATCAGTAATATAAGAGAGCATATAATTCTTGCTAAAATATGGTGGATGGCATTACTTAGTGGTTCTTCAGTTTTATTTATATATAGTATTTACTGGGTTGTTACAGGATCAATGGGAAAACAGAAAGGGATGTGAAGAAGGAAAGGTCTTTTTTTGTTTGTGCTCTGAATTGGGTGTTGGATATTCAGAGTAGATCAGGGTGACAGATCTTTTGAGTTCCAGAAATCTGATGATCTAACAGTTGGTGACACACTAACTGGGAAAAAAAACAATGTGGAGTACAATTTCTGTTTTCTGGGAATTTAGAAGTTACTTTTAAGGACAGTTCAAATGAAATACTGCCTTGTACCATGGGGTGCCTCTGCAAAGTGTGGACTTGAAACCATCTTATCTACATAAATTGATTAATCTCCTAAGGCTGGAACATAAGAGATGATTGAGTGGATATACATGTTCAAAGGTTCTGCTACAGAAGAACTTGAACAAAATATATCATTTGCTTTAGCCCAAGGAGTAAAATTTGAGGGGGACGAAAATCAGAAGTTCTTCACTACACTGTCAGGGTCTAGAAATGAAGGGTTTCGTAGTTTATTCTTCTTTCAGTGACCTTTCTCTGTAACACTGTCCTCATTAATGAGAGGCAGACCTTTTGGGGAATAGGTAAATTTGGTTTGGTTTTTTTTGTCCCCTTCAGAACCGGAGTTGGAACCATGTAATGAATTCTCTGTTTCAGAAGATGTTTGTAGACAGCCTGCTTCTTTCCTTAGGCTGCAGAATCATAATGAGGAGAGAACCTGTGACCTTGCATGATTGTAGTATCTGCTTTATTTCCAAGGATGAGGTAGAACTGCAGCAAGATGAAGAGAACCTGCCCTATGAGGAAGAGATTTACAAAGATTCCAGTACCTTTCTTAAGGTGGGCTGCTTTTGCAATTCTAAGTCTAGTCCAAGTTGGCATAGTTGTGTTAAACTATTTCTGCAATTGATGTTGTTTGAAATACAGCTTTGAAGGCTGAAGTAATTGGCTGGAATTCACAAGTACAGAAGTTTCCTGTGAAAGTTGTGACTAACTACTGCTTACATTGATCTGACTAAAGATCTGTGTCAGCTTACATTGAGCCATGGTAATGGTGATCCTGGTTTTGAACTAAAACCATGATCATGGTCTTGGTTAATGTAGCTTATAAAAGCATGTTGAAAACAAAGAAAAATCTGAGTTTCTCACTTGTCAGTAACATGTAGTGTGTGTGTATGGTTGGTTATCTCCCTGTTGCTCTCCCTGAACTCTTTTGTTTTCCAGGGTACTCAGAGCTTAAATCCACACAATGATTACTGTCAACACTTCGTGGATACAGGACACAGACCCCAGAACTTCATCAGAGATGTTGGTATGTCATAGTCAGTCACTGCTTGAAGATAACTCATTTTCTTTGATAGCACTTCTTTTTCTTATGCTTTTCAATTCCCTTTACTGGGAAATATAGGTAGGCATACACTTCAAAGTTTTGTCTCTGTGTGCATATATGTATCAATATATCAAATTATATCAAGTATTTTACTTTTAATCAGTAAGGAGTTGTTTATTACTGAGGCTTTTCTTACTCTTATTTTTGGGGTTTTTTTAATTATGTAGCCAGGAAGATTTTTTTCAAACCTAAGCTCTTTTGATTCCAGAAAGTAGATGAGTCTAGTTGAGCAGATATTGAAATGTTTGAAAGTTTGAGTAACTGCCTTAGAATTCAGCTGTTTTCTGGACTGTATTGTCCCCAAAATTCATATAGCATGTAAAGTATGTAAAACACTTAAATTTAAGTCAGTAAACACTATGGATGATATGTACCAGCTAAATTATTTAACTGCGGACAACTCATTAGAGGCCTCAACATATTGAGTTTAGAGGATGTTATTTATGTTTATGTAGCCATCACTGAACTTATTGAAATCTCAACCTTTTTTTTTTTTCTGGGCCCAAACTTAATCCTTAGTTTTGAAAAAATAGTTTGGTCCTGTTTCCTTCCCACAATGAGTGCCCGGTAGCTGTTTGGGCTTTTTTGTTTGGTTGGTTTTAAAAAAACAGGACACTTCCCTCCACTCTTCTGCAATTGTTCTCTGTTTTATTTCAGTTTAAGATTCTGAGGGTGAGTGTGTTCTGTTGGTCGTTGCCAGCCTGAAGAGGTTTTGTTAGTCTCTTGAGGAAGTTTGTCTCTATTTGGTGAATGTTTCTGTGAAACCCATCTGGATGTTTAGTATGAAAACTGGGCTGGTTTGACTTAGTGAAGCATCTGGGCTTTACTTCTCTGCTGCATAAAGAATGGGAAAGGTACAGGACAAATCCTTATGTGAGAACTAGTATGGAAATGAACATGTCAGCAGAAGTTAGTCTAGACCTTTCAGTAGAGATGAGGTCTCAAGTTGCATATGGGTTAACATACATTTTCTACAGGACAGTTGCTGCCTAGGTGGTTTCAGAACACCCTGGTAGAGTGCTTTGATCTTCCTGTAGAGAGAGAGAAAGACTTGTCTTGTTGTAGGTTGTTGTTTGGGGTTGATTTATTTGTTTTGAGGGTTGGTGTTTTGTTTTGTTTTAGTTTGTTTAGGGCTTTTAAACAAAATGCTGAACAAGTGAAGTCATCCAATTGCAAGTTCTTTTACAACTGTTGCTTAGCTGCTGCGAACTGGCTGCTTTTTCTGCTGGTCAGAAAGCTTTGATTTGCACTGGCTGGAAACAACACAGCAGTCCAATTCAGGAGAACGTGATGATAATTTTAAGATGTTATGTATTTAAGGAAAGAAGAACTTTTGGGTGTTCTATGCATATGTAAGAAGAGATAATAAAGGTAGTTAGTAAGATCTTTGCTGTTATAGGTGCGATGCTAGGGTGGGAAGTTTGAAAGTTCGAATTGAAATAATGAGAGGGGCAAATGGTTGTGGAGTTCGTGGGTTGGGTTGGCATTGTTCTGTTTCCTGTGGATTATTCAAAGTTGTAAATGTAAACGAACACAAAGGTTTGTAAGTAATTGCTACTGAAGGTGAACAGATAGTACTAGGGAGGCAGGAATGGTATCATTTTGGTTTGTGCTGAGCCTACTCCTAGAAATAAAAAACACTGCCTCTACTTTTTAGAAGGGAGGGGTGTAATATATTGAAAAGTTTGCTTGGTTTTTGTTGTTTGGTGGTTGGTTGGGTTTTTTCCTCTAAGTCTGCTGCAGAAAATCTGGTTAGGGCTCTCTTTTTGCATTCAGTATGTTTAAAAAGTTTGAACATCAACACCATAAAGCTAAGTCTAGGAAACCAGTAAATGAATATACATGGATTCAAATCTTCATGGCTGACTCCAGCGTACCAAATCTCATTATAAGAGTTGCCTGAGGAAACCAGCCACACTCCAGCTGTTGACTTTAGAAATAGTCCTCAAAGGTAAAATAAGACTGTTCTAAACAAATGCTACTATCTTATTATAAGTTTATGTATGGGGGATAACAAAGTTACTACATAATCATTCTGTCACGTTTAGGTAAGAGGAAATGTGGACTCCTATCACTGTAGTGCTCTAGAGGAGATTAGAGCATAGACATTGCCTTCAGGAACTGCTCTAATTAACTGGGTGGTGGTAGGAGGCTTTTGTGAAGTATTGAATAAAAAACGGCCCTGAAGGGTTTGGTGTGTTCTCACAGAAATAAAATGAGGCTCAGTATTAGTATGTAGACCTATTCGGGATACTGGACAATGCTTAATTGATGCAGATCTACTCTCTTAAGTAGTTGTTAACTTCATGTTTTCTTCTTCATAGGCTTAGCAGATAGGTTTGAAGAATATCCAAAACTTAGAGAGCTCATCAGATTGAAGGATGAGCTGATATCTAAATCTAACACTCCTCCCATGTAAGTGTTCTTGTGGAAAATGCCTCTCTTTTCCAGACCTGTTTGAAGTTAGCTGTCTGCTTTGCAAATCTCTTATCTTTAGCACCTGCTCAGAATTTACATTTTCTTTTTCTGTTTGTATATACCAAGTAATCAATTGAAACTTCAGAAGAATAAAATCACTTTGGTTTTGTTAGTTCGATCTAGAAACTTAATAAAGTATGTAAACTAGATTTTTCTTTCCAGTGTGTGATTATAATATCTCAAGCTTTGTTTGTTTTTTTAAGACTGAACTGTCAACTGAAAGAATAACATATGATCATGGATCTCATTACATCATGCAGTTTACAATAACAAGAAAAGCTTTAAAGAACTGGCTTCTTAATATAACCTTAGTTGTTCTTGTAACATTTTTTTTTCTTTGGTATAGTGTTTAGGTATTACTTTAGTACCCATTAATTAGGTGTTGCCTTGTAGTTGAAGGCCAAAAAGTTTAGGCTGGCTGGAAGTGATGGGTCCTAATAACTCTGAATTACCTCTGAGTGTTTGCTGAACATTAGACAGAGTATAAGCATGCAGCATGTTACTCCCAGGAGCTTGAATGTATCAGAGTGTGAAGCTAATTGCCTTTAATGTACTGTAGCCCAAATCCGTACTGAGTAAAATAGCATAGTTTGTGATAGTCATGTGAAAAACTCTGACATAGTTGTCTGAATAACTGGGATACTAGCTGTAAAATTCAAGTTGGTGTTTTGAAGTTAGGTGCATTTTTGTATCTTTAGCCTTAAACACAAAAGGGGGAAAAATATGAATCATGTCCTACCTTCTGATAACCCCAGATGGATTTACGGAATAATCCTTCCAGACACTTTCTGAGGAAGGGGGAGCTGGTGGTCTGATGATCAACCTTTTTTAAGGTTAAAGGTGTTGAAGGGAGGGCTGTGGCATTTTTTTTGATGGTGATACACCAGTGAGTGGTGGGCAGGTGTGGAGGCCATTTGTGGGAGTGTGAGTGTATATTTAAGAAAATCAGACTGTGTATTATGCTTTTGATTTCCTACATTTAAGGTTATTTCAGAATCTTCTGAACATAACCAATAATAAATGGCAATTCTAAAAATATGCTGCCTTCCCAAAGTGCAGCAAGTGTCTGTTAGCCAGGCAGTGAGTGTTTGTCTCCAGTGTTGGATGTTTTCTTCTATGTTGTGTGTGGATGTATGGAAAGGTCAGTGATTCTGTACTAAAGACTGTTGTACAGTCTCTGTGAGCATCTGTTCCCTGCTTCCTAAAGTAGTCCTAAAAACCGGTTGCCGAGAGACTGGTTTAGAGAAAAATCTAATGCACCAAGATCCAGCCTAGGGTGAGACTGTTACGCGTCTCCTCTGGCTTTAGTGCATTTGAGCTCGGTGAACTACGTGGAAGAGCCTGCTCTTAACTGGCTACGCAGTAATGCTGTGTGGAGTAGAGTTTTCAAACCACTATTACAAGTTGTCCCAGCAGTCTGTCGTTATCCTTAAACAGGTACTTACAAGCTGACTTGGAAGCCTTTGATATTAGGGAACTGAAGTCCAAATTTGATGTGATTCTCCTGGAACCGCCCCTGGAGGAATACTACCGAGAGACTGGCATTACTGCCAATGAGAAATGCTGGACCTGGGATGATGTAAGTATTTTTCCTGCTGCGAATAGGATTCCATAAATACATGTAAGAAAATAGTTGGAGGATTTCAGTTAGTATCAAAATGTTTGAGGTGTTTCAAGGAAAAAAGGGATATGTTTTGGTTTGGGTTTTGTGTGGGCTTGTTTGTGTAATAAATGTCTAGATGCTTATGAAAATGAATGCCTATCCTTTTGTGTTAAGAGTTGTCTGTTGTGTTTTGGTTGTTTGGTTCGGTGTTTGTTTTGGGTTTTTTCTTTGGAGGAGTTTAATGACTTCAGTATACCCTTCCATTGTCTGAGCCTCACAGTGTTGCTTGGGACAGACACACACACACATTATGTTCTATCAGCAAAACTCCAAGTGTCAGAGGCAGGAGTTGCGCTCTTATCTTAGCTGGGAGTTCATTACATCCTTTTAGAATGGATTCTGCTGCATTATTTTTCTTCACAGTGGCACAGAAGGAAGCTTGATTTGATGTGTCAGCAAGTTACAGATGAATCTTTTCACCTTGTAATGAGTAGCAGATGCTTTTGTCTGAAGTTATTTCATCCTGAATGTTCCTCACTTGTCATTGTTGAGCCACTGTCCTGATAAATGCTTGCTTCCTTTTTCCTGGAAGTGAAAACGGAGAGAATGTCTGTCCTTCGTAGTAATGGGAATTGAGCTGTTTGGTTTTTTGTCTTCCCAAGCTTCACATATATAACTCAATGGCTGAAAAGAAATAGAGCACTACTGCTTTGTTAGGAAGCCTTTTTGCTAGGCCAGATCTGGGAGGAGGAGGGTAGGATAACATGGGTTGTGTTAGTCTTTTAAGTCTAGAGTGTTCTATACTGATAATGCCTCTGTTAAAGAGAATAATTAAGCTGGTCATAAGCAATGTCAGAAACTTGCACTGGGGTACAGATGAGGTAACCTCTCTGGAAAACAGTTTTAAGAGGATGTCTGTGAATGGTACACAGACTTACATCTTTAATAAAAGTGTTCCCTGGTGGTTTTTCGGATAAAGCTTCAACAGTTAGTAAGCATTCCTTCTGAAATAATTGGTCCTTTATATGTCATTCAGAAACACTGTTATTACTGTCATTGTTAATAGATCATGAAATTGGAAATTGAAGAAATTGCAGCCCCAAGGTCATTTGTGTTTCTGTGGTGTGGTTCAGGCGAGGGTCTGGATCTTGGCCGAGTGGTAAGATAATGTTTTAATTCAATTTTTAAGTCACAGGCTTAAGAGTTTATTTTTGTCTTTGACTTTCTGTATCAAATTATCAACTTGAACCTTAGAGATGTTTTGTTACTGTGGTAGTAGATACATTTATTTAATCCACCTAAAGTTATCTATCTGACATTAACTGTTTATGTACTTGTGGTGTTTTCAAGATCAGTTGCTGTGACCATGTGAGGAAGCATGAAGCTGTATTGTTGTCTTGGTTTTGATGGATGTGTGTTGCCATAGGAGCAGGTTGCCACGTTTGTGCATTTACAATGTTTTTTTATAGAAGAGTTCATAGCTTTCTGCCAGAAATATTCATGCTAGTAGAAGGGTGGTACTGTATCATATAGTAAGATAAATTGGGTACGTAGCACTGCTTAGTTTCAGAAAACACCTGGAGTTTAAGTAGGTTTACTATTAGTGAGCTCTGCAGTTCTGCTTCCCTGTGAGATCTTTGAGTTTTAGTCTTTCTGAATCTGTATGCCAGGGTAGCAGTGATCATGTTGGGGATGGTGGAATAAGAATTTCCAGTCAGCTCTGTTTGTGCTAAAACGCTCCTTGCCTCATTGGAGCAGTGCTGGTTTTTTAAATGATGTTTGGATTTTGGTAAAGGACAACATGTGGTTGCCCATCTGTTCTCTTGAGCAGCCTTTTATTCTGAGGTTGGTTATAGTAGCTAGTTCAGAATAGTTTTGATCATAGACATATCTGTAGTAGCTGGACAGTTCTTCAACACAGCCATAGCTAAATGAGCCTGAGTCCTTAAGGCCCGATTTCCTCCCTGTGCAAGACTGTACTTAGAGCAGTTCAAGATGAAGAAGCCATGTAAATCTGGGGTTTGGTTTGCTTTTTCCAGATACAGGAAAAAACTCAAAATGATAGCAGAGGCATTTCACCCTTGATTTTTGCAGTGATGTGAAAAACTACGAGAATGTAGGTATTAGTGGAGAGAGGGCCAAAGCAGCACATGGCTGTGACTCTGACTGTGAATCAATTTGTCCCTAGGTGTAAATGTGTGGAGTTAGGTCTGTAGGTGATCTGTGCAGGGTTATATATTAAATCACAAGTGGTGTGTAGACAAGTCAGTGTGCATGTAAGTCTCTCTTTAAGTTATCATGGGGTGTGGGTGTGCAGCTTACCAAAACAAGCTACATTCATGACAGTAAACTGTTTCTTGCATCGGTGATAAATTTCTCTTCCAGCTGTACTTGAAGAGCAGTCAAGTACCTCTGAGTGTTTGGTGTAGGTTGCTTAAGTTTTTGCCGTAATGTGAACTGTTTTATCTGTCTGTGATATTTAGTGTCTACGTAAATGGGGGTACAGAAGATGTGAGGACATTTGTTGGATTAAAACAAACAAGAACAATCCTGGAAAGACCAAGACTCTAGACCCTAAAGCTGTTTTCCAAAGAACCAAGGTACAGGTTTGGCTTAACTTCTCCTCTGTCCCTTTCCTGTCTCTTCAAGCTCTTGAAACATGCAGTGCTGCCCGGCAGTTGCTGACATGCTGCCAGGAGAGCAGGTGTGAGGATGTCAGAGTTCTGTTTCACAAACTACATTATATTGAAATAAGTCTGTAGGCTGAATGCTGAACTTATAAAAAACTTACACTACTCTCCTTGACTGAAGGAGGGACATAAGTGTAACACTGCCTGGTGAACTTCTATTCTAGTCCTCTATAGGTAGTGCTCACTTGAGCCTTGTTGAAATGCAGGTGTCTGAGGAGGTAGATTATAAATGGATGTAGTAAGAAAAACAGTTCTGGAAGAGTGGCTAATGGTTCTGAATGTACACATGGAGGTTTGTGCACACAGCTTGAACCAGATGGGTAGAAGACTTCTAGGGACCATTGTTCTCTGGTCAGCATCTCCTGACGTACTGGTGGTGGCTGTTAATGGCCAAGTGATGGAATCCCTTAGCTTGGTGTAAAGTAAACACTGTCTTTGGGATGTGCTGTGGAGGATGTATAGTAAAGAAGGTGAAGGGAGGGAATTAAATTTGTTTTAAGAGACTCCATTGTATGTTGTTCAAAAACCTACAGAACTGTAGCTATGATGAAGGAAGAATTGTTTTGGGAATATGTGGATTTATATCCACATGTGACAGTTTTACTGAATACAGAGTTGGCCGACAGTGTAATCATTTAAAGTGTCATTAACTTTGGGATTCATTCCATGGTCATTAACTATTCATTAGTATTAAACTTCCTCAGCTCTGTCTCAGATTTGCTATTGGTTTTAGGAGTAGAAACTTCCCTTTAAGGTATCTGGAATCTTTCTTTGACTTGTATGTACATTAATCTGCACTTGGTTTGAAAGCATGTTGTATTGGATATAAATATTTATAAGTGTACTGTAGTATTGCACCTCTGCAGCTCGCTGGTGAGGGAGAGGTGAAAGCTGACACGGGAGCATTTGGGGGGACTTTACATCTTGGTTTAACAGAGAATAGTTTCTGGTGTTAGAGAATTTCGCTGCCTACTGAGTGAGGTTTGGGCTGTGGTCACTATTTATACTAAACACTGAAAATTCAGCTGGTCTTTTCTGAGTGAATAAATATCCTCTTGGGCGAGCTGTATTTGCCAATGATTCCACCAGCGAATGCTGTTCCCTTATGCTTAGTGTAGGCAGCTCTTCAGATGGAAGCTTTATGCTGTGCCACCTGTTACAGAATCTAAGGTACTAATGAATGACATTCCGTGTGTTATGAAAATAAAATGGTTTGGATAGTTCTTTTAAAGCCTAGGATTTACGAGGCTTTGCTTGATGGGTAACTTGCTTAGCTGTATTCTGCCTTTCTATGCAGTTAAATTTGAGGTCTGCAAGCCCTGTAGCAGGGCTGCAGTTGACCAACTGTGTTTATTGGATGGGTCATATATTTGGCCTTGCGTATTTATTTCCTAACTCTTAAAACCCTTGCCAAAACTCTGGAAGTAATTGCATATTGTCCTCTGCAACTTGTTTTAGAGCCATCTGGTGGTGCCTAGAGAATCAGTGGTTTATCATGTGAGGGGAAAATAGCTCAGCTGAGCTTAGTATTCCCTCAAACAGAACTCTGCAATTCATTTGTAGCACCCTTCTCTCATCGTGTACCAATTATGGTGATTCTGTATCCATAGATTCTACATGCTAGTCACTGAAATTGATTTACAGGGTGTTAGAGGGAAGGAAAGTCATGCATATTGCAGTTAAAGAATGCTTTGAATGCTGATGGGGCTGACTGAGGGCATTGACTGATTGTGGCTTTACTACTTTGACACACTGAAACCTTCTAGAAAGGAGTCTGAGGGTGAAGGCTACTTTTGCAACAGAGCTACAATGTGAAGAGGTACATCTGACTTTCACTGGCTGGCTTTGTTATGACTGAATTTGGAAAATTATTTGTATGAATAAATTTAGGATCAGAATGATGAATCAAGTATTAATCATAATAACTGTTCTTGTACCCTTGCCACACCTTGTACTCTTCCTTTGTGGTGATTCTTCAGCATTTCCAACCTAAAGTTCTAACCTGCTTGTAATTGTAGGAGTCCAAGTATCTCACCTGAGCCTCCATTTGAGTTTTTCCCTCTTCGTGGTGTAGTTCCTCAATCCAGATTGCCTAAAGTACTCTCTGCTTTGTTTGGAAAAGGCTCTTTGGATAGCTCCAGCTTGGTCTGTTCCAGTTCATGCCTCCAGACTTTCCTCTTTACAAGAGTAGGATCTACTCTGCTTAGAATTTCCTTTGCAATCCATCGCGCTCCAGCCCCGGAGGTCCGTGCGGTAGCGGAAGGTGCTGCAGGTGACGGGTGCTGTTGTGTTGTGTGTGCAGGAGCACTGCCTGATGGGCATTAAAGGAACGGTGCGGCGCAGTACGGACGGGGACTTCATCCATGCCAATGTTGACATTGACCTTATCATCACAGAGGAGCCTGAAATTGGCAACATCGAAAAACCGGTGGAGATTTTTCATATCATTGAGCATTTCTGCCTTGGACGACGACGTCTTCATCTTTTTGGAAGGGACAGTACAATTCGACCAGGTAACTGTTACATTTTTGTCAAATAGGTAAACTCATTTCCTTTAATACCTTCCATCATGTGAGGCCACTTGACGGGGGGGTTCTGCTGGAAATGGAGATGGTGATGGTTAATCCTAATATGTGGTTCTTCTGCCAGCACTGGTACCCCCTGAGTAACTGGGAATGTCTGCATAAAACCCTGTGTGCCCCACTGTGGGATTAGAACACTGCAGATGTGCTGTCTTGGTGACTTCTCCATAGTGGAAATCTAGTCAGGAAATCTGCTCGATGGTGATGTTTCCCAGGTTTTCTACCCTCCTATGCAGTTAACTATCCACCCTGGTGCTCAGCAACAGAGGGATTGTGGCATGACTTGACACTTCAAGATGTTTTGACAGTAGCAAACTGATTTCTGCTCTAATATGTTCTGTCCCTCGTGATCCAATAGCAGAAAATTTTGCTAGAGCCAAAGATACCTACTGTGTCTTTTCCTAGCAGGAATGTCTGTCTTTGGGTGAATCCTCAGCCTGTGTTGCAGAAGCATCATATAGGCCCCTACCTACTAAGTGATATTACAGCTGGCTTAAAATTTTTGTTGTTACCATGTTTGGGAGCAAGACCAAGTCACAAATCCAGTTTAACACTGTTGACTGTTAAGTATTATTTAATAAATACTCATTGTTTGGAAGTAAGTACTTTAAGACCTTTAAGCTCACGCTTTCCCCCTGTTATCTCTCATTGAAGATAAATGCTCTAGGTATTCAGTGTTGTACTGGAATACCAAACTGAATAATTACTGTGGTTTCAAGTTCATTTTCTGCATCTTTCCTTTCCATTACACTTTTATTTTTGGACTTAAAAGTGAAGTAAACTCTGCAGGAGCTCTGACATGGACATGTCTTTATCAGGTGCTGAGACAGAGTAGTGGAATTCTGTGCCTTTTGAAGTCTGTACCAGTGTCCTAAAGATGTTTCCAGATATGTTATAGGTCTGACAGTAGAACTCGGAGATATGTTTTTGGTTTCTGTGAAGAGTTGTCGGTCACAAAGCAGTTGTTTGGGAAGTCTGTGACAACTGTAAATATTTTCACAAGAGAAAGGTTTGTTAACCACCCTTATCGCTTGTACATGTGCTGAATTCATCAGTGAGTGTAACAAAATTCAGCTGAGGTTTGTTTCTTTCCCATGTGCCCCGTGTTTGCATGTCTCAGTAACACACTTTGTTTCTCCAAACTGATTTGAAATGCATGTGAGCGTAGCGCTGGTCCTGCAACCTGTATCTGAGGATCCTCTGTCTTAGACTGGAGGCTGCATGAGGCATGATCAAAAAATACATTTGAAATACATGGGTCAGATTGGAGGTAACTGAATTTCCCATGCTGATGGTCCACCCTTTCAATTTATCATCACTGGTGAAGGACTTTAACTGCAGGAGAATACGGACTAGAAGAATGAAATTGGCTTTGACACCTTTTTAGGCTTTAGTATCTCTTGTGAGTGACATTTCTGTCATAAAAGCCTAGTGTGAAATATAATTCATTGAATGCTTGAATGAACAGACTTCATACTTGGTGCTGAGAGTGCTGTAGTCCTGCCTCACATAGTGATGGTAACAGGTTGCCCTTTGTAAAATGGAGGGGAGAATGTGAGTGGGGCAAGTGCTAAAACTGTGCCTGCTTTAGCTTTATTTAGCAGTTCTAAGACTGCTTTTCCCTAAACAGATAGGAATAATTTGGATGATGGAGGAGCAATGGGTGCAGGTCCAGCTGAGGCCTGCCTTGCTGTGTGTGAATGCCAATGCTTAGGAGGAAAAAAAGTTGGCTGTGCAGTTATTACTGTAGGAATAAGACCTGTATCAGTAGACAGGCTGTAAGCATTACTTCAATGTCAAGGTGTTGGTTGTTTTGCTCATACACCTAGAGCACAGTGATTATCAGCCATCCCGATTCCCTGTCTGGCCTTGGGCTGCAATTGTAATTACAGTGCCAGTCTCAACTCTATTGGTTACTGGTGTGTGTGTGGAGGGCTGGCTGCTTGTGGGGTTTTGTGTTAGAAAATCAAGTATCACTGGTGTTGTAGGTGAATTGTAGTTGAGGTCCCACAGGGTGATGTTAGACTGATTCAGCTTTTGTATGTATTTAAATTGGTTAATTTAAATGTGGAGTAAGCCAGGTAAATGTTATGTAAGTTCCTCAGGTAAAGGAGAACAAGCCTAAAGAACTGCTCTTGGGGGGGTTTATTATTGTTTTCTGTATAAACATGTTGCTGGGATTACTGGACTACACTGTCGTGAATTTTCAGTTGTATCAGATATTACTGAATCCCCACTGACACTGAGCAGTCTCAGAGCCCCATTTTAGATCTAAACACTAGCTCAGAATAGAAAAAATGGGAGCATGGCCTGGTGAAGCTGTAGTGTCCACTGAATGCTTGTGCATAGACCAGTTAATTGGACTGTAAGCAGAATTGTTGTTTGACTCTGTTTCCAGTTAAGTCCTTGCAGCATGCTGTGCTCTGTTGGTTGAGCTGTCATGACTGGTTCCTGGAAACAAAGTTATCTAAATCTACTTTCACTGCCTTTTAAGAAGGGGAGAAGGAAGAGGATGGCATTATTTTTAAGGTAGTTGAATTTACTGATCTGGTTTAGGCTGGTGTCAGATGGCCTGGAAATGGTTGCTGTGGTGTGAGAACAAGTAGAAAGGAGGGAGAAAGGGGTCTTTTAAAACCCCAGTGTCAATGCTCTGTTAGCAGTCTCCGAAAAAAAACCAAACCATCAAAATCCAAACTTTTGGAAATATCCAACTTCATTCTTTCCTTTTTGACAACTCTGGCTTTCTTGGAGATGCTGTTTGCATTCAGTTCAATTCAGGTGATCAATAGCTAAGTGTCTGTCCCTGTCACTTGAGTGTTCATTTCCAGAAGACCAGTGGTGGCCTGGAGGCACGACCGTTACTGAGGCTGCTTTTGCTCCCTAGGTTGGCTGACGGTAGGACCCACGCTCACAAACAGCAACTTCAATGCAGAAACGTATTCGTCGTACTTCACGGCTCCGAACTCGCACCTGACCGGCTGTACCGAAGAGATCGAGAGGCTGCGGCCCAAGTCACCACCACCCAAGTCCAAGTCTGACCGGGGCGGCGGCGCTCCCAGGGGAGGAGGACGAGGAGGGACTTCGGCGGGCCGAGGAGAAAGGGGCAGAGAGAGAAACAGAACTAACTTCCGGGGTGAGAGGGGTGGCTTCAGAGGGGGCCGTGGAGGTACCCATAGAGGAGGCTTCCCCACCCGCTGATGACTGTTCGGTAATTCCTTCTTCCCTTGCTCCCATGTCTGAGCTGACTCTTAGTATTAATTTTTTTAATGATTTTTATTGTTTTAGTGAATTAATCTGAGGACTCAAGGTAGATGACTTTTATAACTGGTGGTGGTGGAGGCAGTGACAGTCCGGCTTCCAGTGACCAGCCTGGCCTGGCCTTTCACCTGGCCAGCAGGGTCCTGTGCCTGACAGCACTCAACTTGGCCTCCTGACAGCTGCTCTTCGTCCAGGCAGAGAGCACCACCTCTTCAGAAGACAGACAGGACTGAAGTGAAGACACTTTCTTCTTATCCCACTTGTGAGCTGTGGGGGCTTTGTTAGATGTCATTTTATCCAAAGCATGTATTCTTATTCCTTCCTTGGAGGTTCGGGTTTGGCTTAGCTACAATTCATATGATGGAGTGTGCATGCAATGCAGTTCTGAACTGCATGGCAGTAGCAGACTTTTCCTAAGAGAGTAAGTGCTGTGTCTATATAGACACATATTGTAACTTCTCTCAGACAAAGGAGCAAATTGAATCACTGGAATTCTATGGTTTTCTTAGTAAATTTCCCAAATTTCCCTTGGGAATAGGGAACAAGGTTGTTTCACTGGCGGCATCTATGTCCTCAGCTTTTATGTGTGTAGGAGGGAGAGTGGTACTTTTGTGCAGTTGTGCGTTGTGCTTCATAGAAAGCAAGAGGTTGTGTGTTTATGTGCAGTGCAGAACTGCACGTAGGTCTGGATTTCCTCTCGGGCAGGGATGCGCACCCAGTAGCGTCCTCATGATAGCCTTGAGTTTGGGTAGGGAAGAAGGGTTTTATGGAGAGCAATTGCAATGCAAGTGAGTAGAAAGAGGGTTGTTGGGAGGCTGTACTGGCAGTGTGGTGGTGTAAGAGGTGAGTGTTTCCTGAAGGTAATCACCTGGGGAATGAGGGTGCAGTCATTGAAGGGAGTGTTTTGCTTTGCTTTGTGGTTACTGGAGGTGAGCTCATTATCAATGGTCTAGTTCCAACACAAGTACTGGGTGGGGGGGGAAGCAATTCACTATGGTACATACAATATATCTAGTTTTACCAAAACCACAACTGTGAACTGCTTGGTTGATACTCCCTAGGACCGAACAAACTGGGCTGCTAAAGTCTCAAAGTCTTGAGTATTGGAAAATTGGCTTTTAAGTCTCATGTTTTTCTATTGAAGACTTTTAAGTAACTGTCCTGTCAAGAAGCGGTGTATTAAACTAGTTTATCAAAGCTAATGGTGACATATTGTTCTTAATCTTGTGGTGGTTTTTTCTCCTTTACATGTTGGAATTCATGAGTTTTACTGTGCATTTCCTCCCTACTGTTGGAAAACAGCAGTAACTGTTACTTTGGTGCATTGTTTTGGTTTCTATGCAAAGTAAGATCTTGGTATGTCTGCCTCGGAAGGTTGCTGTTGTGCAAGTGACAAATATTCCCTTGCTCTCAAAAAGGGGAAAAGGCTATTAACATTTTCTTAGAATTCTGTCTACAGCTGATGGTTCAGTGCATAGGTTCCTGTTAACAAAGATGCTTGGGCTACACTGAGGAGGAGACTCGACAAAATCTGTTGATGTGCGTCTGTTTGCAGAAGTTTGGCTAGTGTGCAAGATGTCAGACTTCTTGTTGCTTTTTTAAGACAATGTGCAATTAGTTTTCCAAACCCAATAGACAACAACAAAAGGGAACAAGAAACCAGGAATCAATCCCTCGTGACCATGCAGTGTTTGTTATCTTGGTTTGGGGTGGCTTTTTGTTTGGTTTTTTTAAGCTTGGCTTTGGTTTTTGTTTTTTTGGGGTTTTTTTGTGTATTTGTTTTATCCTTACAGTACTTGGCTATTTCAGCCTAGAGGGGAAAAAAAGCCTTCTGTTCCAGTGTGTTAGATCCATCTGTCACGGCCAGCCTCACCAGGGTGCTATAATATACATGGTATCCAGCAACTGACCATCTTTTTTTAACTGAGGTTAACAGACAAGGAAATAGAACTTTCTACATCTGTGAAGAAAGACATCTGCTGGTTGTAATCTGAAGCTGGTGTTTCAACAGTGATAGATTCCCTGTACAGGTAAGACAGTGATGCCTCTGTGTGTACCTAGAGGTTTGATGGCACACACTTGTAGTTGTGGAGATGATACTTAGATATGGTCCAAATCAACAGTTATTACGAAAAGATCAGGTCTTTTTTACTGTATAATGGGAGCACAGGGAAAGAGCATTTCAACCAGTAATGAATAAAGAAGTACAAATGAGAAATTAACTGACACTACAGTATTATGTGATGAAATAAAGAAGCTTAATACAGTCAGTTTACTGAATGTTAGCCTTATTTTTGTTTGTGTCAAATAAAGTATGGTGTCCTTGAAGATAAAAGGAGGGGGAGGATAATACTATTGAGTTGCTGATTTGCAATGCCTGTTGGTCATCAGTTCCATTGTTGAATCTGTTACTTAAATCTGATGGGGGATAAGATATTCACAGTCCTTTCTGAAAGAGACTTAGAGTGAAGACATGATGAGATGTTGAGGAGTTTGCAATTGACCAACATTTTAAAAATCCCTTTGAAGGTAAATGCTAAAACAACCAGATTGTGTGACTTCAGCCATCATCTGGAGAATTGCTTCTCCTGACATGGCTGGTTGTCAGAAGTTGGTTGAAGTGTCGGATGTGCTGGGTGGGTTAAGAGTCAGTGCTCTTGGGGGTTGAGAGGTTCTTCCCCAGTGCAGTACCATGGTCACAGGCTCATTGCATATGTGCTTGTAGAAATGGAATGCTTTGTTCAGTGGAGTGGCCCTTAGGCTGCAAACTCAAACCTTACTGGTAGATCAAAACTGTTATGAAATGGCGTTGAGTCAAGGGATTAATTCTAGGACTAGGGTCATTTAAAATACTGTATGGATATGTGTGTGCCATTGCCATGTACTCTAGAATTGTAATGTAATGGCCTTGAGGCATTCCTTTGTTTTATTGTGTTGAAGTTGTTTTTTGAGCATAGCTTTCTGAGTAAGTGAAAGACATAAATGATGAGGCCTGTTGTTTCTCTCCATAGTCGAGAGAACAGTTTCTCCATCCAAAATTGGCCAGGTAGATGGCAACTGTGTTGCTCTAGAAATTGCAGAGCATCAGCCTAAAGCTCAACACCAGCGAGGAAAGCTTTGTAGTTCTTTTCGTAATGAGGTCATTCTCTGTGGTGAAAAAGCCATCTGTAGCTAAGTTTTGTGGTGAAACATGAAGTAATGTTGAGTATCATAATCTCAGAAATTCAAAAGGAAAAAGCTCAAATACTGTAAATGAGTTGGATGTTGTACCATTGATGCTGGAGACAAGAAGCGCACCAGTGATAACTTCTGTGAGGGCTGCCAAAGCTGTGCTATCAAGCTGCATATCTGTGCTAAGTCAGATATTATCATGTGTGAATGTGGGTAGAATCACCTGCATGTGAAGCACCGGAGCTCTCGTGACTTCGCTGTGGCAGCGTAAGTAACTTTGTCTTACGACACCTTTGTTCTGCACAGCACCTCTGTGGCTCCCTGTAGCGTTCCCTGTGCACAGGTAATTGAGTGAGTTGTACCCCAGCACTGCTCTGGGACACTTGTTGTAGGTGCTGGGTACCTTTTGGCAGAGGCTGATCCCTTAAAAACCAGAGAACAGGAAAGAATAAACAAATGCACAAAGATTTTGTTTAATAATTGAGTATGGTTTTATAAAATTACACTAGCAATGCTGTGTAAATTATCCTGATGTGGCATGGCAAGAAACAGGTTCTGCAGGGAAATGTTTTCTGCTAAAAAGTGCTTGTCTTGGCAGATGTAATTGCTCTGAGGATCCTTTTGAAATAAGTTGTTGTACTGGAAGAGTGCTTTGTCATTGCACAAGCATACAACTGGTTTCGTAAGCTGTTGAACCAAAATCGTCTGTATCCTGGATAGTAATTGCTATGCTTGGATAGTAGAATGATTACCACTTAAGTGGCTGTTAGCATCAGTAAAGGCACTTTTGTTTTGAGGCCCAACTCCTATCCGTACCTTCAAGGAGTTTTTGCTTTCTTTGAGAAGTGCATTTTTTTTTATTTTTAATGTAAGAATACCTCTTCTAGTTTGGAAAAGGTCAAACTTCCCTTGCAGAGGCATTGGTCCTAAAGATACAAGCTGCCTGAGGAATATCTGAGGCAAACAAGCAGCTCAGTCAAAGACTCTGGCTTTCTAAAAATCTATCTTCAATATTGGTATTAGCAGAGGCTTGTTTTTTGGAGTGGTGATTGAATAAATCAGTCACTGTAAGAGAATATAATAAACAGGAGGCTTTCTTTGTAGAGCACTACAAGTAACCTTTGGTTTTTGTGTCAACTGTCTCTCAGTTGACCTGCCACTGAAATCTTGTCGGACAGATGATAACAAATACTCTAGTGTGCAAATGTCTAGCTTTTCTTTAGCACATTATATCTGGCTTATGTGGTTACCTTGGAAAATAAAATTTAAGGGCAGCAAGTAATTTAATGTATTGCTTAAGACTACGTAGTTGTATCATTCTGGTTTGGGATTCTGTGCCAAACCTAGCACAAGGATTGTGTCATTTCTGTTTTCTGTGGTCTGCTGTTGTTAAACTTAGGTGAGTCCAGTTATCAAGTGAGGTGTGTGGGTGTGCAAGGTTACCTGGTACTCTCTTCCTGTAGCAAGTAATGCTTGTCCTTTCTAGGGGAAAGGAGGTTGTCTCTCAGATAAGAGTTACTTGAAGGCCAGTAAAGTACATGACAGATTACTGCCAATCTGAGTCAAGTGTATGCCTTCAACTTACAAGTAAACTGGGTTTTTTGAACTGTGCTTTATGGTTTTTAAGCATTTTTTTCTGGCTTTTGTACAACTGATAAATTAGCAAAAGGAGTAAATAGAGTTCTGGTCTACAGTATTCTCTAGCCATACAGCTATGCTTTTAAGCATTGACAGGTATTCATCTGCTGGGAGTCCTGCCTCAGTGAACTGCCCGATTTCAACCTGAGTGCAGAGCTTGTTATTTTACAGCTGAATAAGTAAGCTAACTACTCAGTGACGGGTGGTGTGAAATGAAACTGTGCAAAAAGAGCACAGACAGGGTTCTTAAAAGCACCGCAGAATGCCCAGGTCCGGCGGAGCGGTGGGCAAGGACTGTCCTTCTTGCAGTATCCAAACAACTGTCAAATTGTAGTGAGGTTTCCTTAATTGAGCAGCTGGCAGATCTCTTTGTGAATGCAGCATAAGAAATCCCCATAAGAAGCTCCTCCATAAATACTCTTGTCTTCTACTAGGAACTGTCGGAAAAGCATCTCTGGCTGCTCCCGTTGTTTCACTATCTTCAGCTGAAAAGGGGAAAGACACAGTTTCAGGATGCAATCATACTAAATGGTGGCAGCGTGGGTCTGTATCTATTGCAGTATGGTGTGTGTTTTGGGGGAAAATTAATCTCGGCATTTCAGTACCTGTATTGATGAACATGAGAGACAGAAGAGTGTCAATTAAGGTTGGCAGAATAAAATGGTTACCTTTGGACTACAGCCTGCCTCTCTCTGCCTCTCTATTAGGGAGGCATTAAGCACCTTTGCGATGCTTCTGCCTACAATGCATGCTGCAACTTACTGATCTACAGAAAAAATCATTTTGAGTGAAACCTGTTACGGCTACCAGTAAGTATTGTCAAAGTCAGTAGTGGTCTTTTGAACCTGCATTAGTAATGAGGTGTGGCAGAGACGCGTTACCTTCATTGTGTAGGGCTTTTGGCTCTGGAGATGCTCCAGTATTGACTGAAGTTTCTTAGAAAATGGATTGTCCAGGTGAGGCAGTGATGTCTGTTCAAAGGAAAGCAATGGCATGTTGGTAGTCACATCATGAACTCATGCAAGACTAGCTGCTGGTATTTAGAAGGAAATCCACAGTAACCTGCATAGTAAACTGAGAAATGCCATCTCCCTACCTCATCTGTCTTTCAGGTAAAGTTTAATCTGATTTTGGAATGGCCATAGTTAAAGACCCATCTGCCTAAGTAATTTTTTTGAGTTTCACATTTTTGAAGTTTCTCTCCTTTAATAAGGTTTTACACTCAATGCTTTAGGGGTTTAATGAAGTCTTAGTGAATGAGTATTGCTGAGAAGGCGAACCAAACGCGTGGTATGAAGTCACCAGCAGTGTCTTTCTTTACACAAAAATGTTAAGTAATCACCCTCTGCTGGTCACCTGTTTCTGCCTGTAGTTGAATGATGGCAGTCATCTGTCTTGTTTGTCTGATGAGCAGTGTGATCTTACTACAGTGACCAATTCTCATACAGGCACTAGTCTCCATTTACTCACAGCATCCACGCTGATGTGTGCAAAGGAGGGCACATTGAAGAGCCCTTGGATGAGCTCCGGGGGTGCGCTGACTCCGAGCCACAGGAACATAGTTAGCCCATTGGCCAGCAGGAAGGCCCCTCCCTCTGAGAGACGTTCTTCAGAGCAGCGGACCGCAGCTGGGACAGCCTCGCTCTTCAGGTTGAGGTTGTGCTGCAGGGCAAGAATATGCAAGACTTGTAGCCTCGGTGCTTTTAGAGTGAGTACAGAACTAAATAAGCAATGAAATGAAATGGTTGAAAATGTAGCATATCTTAGTGGTTCCTTTCCAGAAAGAAAGTTTGTTTCTTTGCAGTTGAGGTGGTGTGCACTAGAAGCCCTGCCCTCAGTGGGGGGATAACCTGCACATGCACATGGATCATTGGCATTTTGCAGTAGCCTGGACAAAAGGTATGCTAGCTGTTAACAAGCTATGGTGAGATTCCTGGAGGATGCTGATGGCAATGATTGGTAAGGATTATGTCTCTCTTCCATTAACCTAGACCCTCACCCTCCCTCCTGAATTCACTTAATTCAGGTAGATAGCAAGTCCACCACAATAAGAATGTAACCCTGGGAGGCAGTCCATCTTTTCTGCAACTGCACAATTACAACATCTGTACCACAGTGTAAACAAACTGTACTCAAAAATGAGAAGACATGCAAAAAACCCACACTCACAATTGGCAGGAGCTGGGGATAAAAATACAGCTGTGTGTCAGCCACCCCCATAGACATGACCAGCTGTCTATGGTAAGATCTCTCGTCGGTTGGTATTTCTGGTCTGCCAACCAGCACGCAGCTCTTCAACAGGCAGTTCATGTAGACTGGCAGCACCTTCATTGCATCTGGAAGGATGAGCTTAGAGGCAAGGAAAGATTGTTATTTAAGTAAACTGCTGCCTTTTTAGTTGTAACAAAAGTATGAACCATTTTGAGATGTTTCATCTGCTTTGAAATGGCACTGGTTTTCATGTTTCAATTGGAAACAAATTATTTTTGGTATAGGCTAGGTGGCTTGGATGGTGTCATGTCTGTCATGTCTCTATAACTAGGTTTTGGGTACTAAGTGAAAGGCTTTGCACATAGGAAAAGTATGTCCTTTGTTTGAACAATTTAGGAGGGAAAGGAGTATCTGGAGGTGTGTATCTGTTTGGTAATGCCTCTAGTACATTATGTCCTCCTTGTGCAGGTATTAGACTATTGCATGGTGTGTAAATGTCCTAGCCTCTCTAAGGTAAGTTACCAGGACTAAGAGTGCGTAATTTAAAATTAGTAGCACATCCTAGTGAAGTGTCCTAAAAATTCCATGTTGCAGTAAAAGCAACAGCTTTTCCTTTTCCACGTCTTTCATCTGACATATCCTTTAAGGAAATGTCTCCAAGACTTGTATTCTACACATTGTATTAGATGAGTTACTCTAGGATGGCCTTTAGAGTGCTTGGGGCTTTCCTAATAATTTTTGCATTGCTGTGTAAAACTGCCAGCTATCATGCCAAGAAATTACTGGAACTGCACCCATGTCAGTACTGCCTCTAAGTCCTGAAATGTTTTGAGAGGTGTGAGGAAAAAACAAAGTTAAATCCAAATGCTTTCAGGAATTGGAATTAATGTAGCTGTTTACTCTCTGGAACAGCTTTATAACCAATAGTGAAAATTTTTTCTTTGTTTTTGAAAGGATTTGAATATGCTGTAATCTTGGTTCAGTTGCAGCAAGTAAGAGACAGCCCCAGATGTATTCAGTTGTTTTTGAAAATTTTACGTATGTAACAAAAAGGGCTGGAAATTAATTTCGAGTTCCTAAAGCTTCTTAATACTCATGAGGAAAGTAGTTAAAACATGTTGATAAAGACTGTGATTAAGGCTATATTTATCAAACAAAGGGAATGCCATTGAGGAAACACAGTACAGTCAGGAATTTATGTGGTAGAAAAGACAGGGGCACTTCAGAACAAACATTGTGTTGTATCTGTCACCTGTGAAGTGTTTGTTCCTTTCTCTAGCATGTCTAAGGTTGCAGAGGTGGCTGTTCGTGTGCTGCAGTGGCTGGATGAGGAGGGACCAAAGTCAGAGCATGGTTTACCTGGCTCACGGCTGAGGGGCTGGCGCAGTTTTTCCTGTAACAAGCCAGCATGTGTGCTGTGTGATTCACCAGGAGGTCTCTGACCATCTTCAGTGGCTGGCTGAGAATGGCTTTAAAAGCTGCAAATATGGAGGAGTACATGACGAATGAATGCATGTGCTAAAAATGGGGATATAGACTCCCAAAAGTACCTCTATTCTACTGGCTTTCAATCTTACTAGCCTGAGGGCTTGAGTTGAGGGTCTGTTTGACAGACAGACAGCAAGTTGGAGAAAGTTCATCTATCTTTGCCCCATGGAAAGTCTCACCAAACTTCCTGTGCTGTGGCAGGATGTCCATTGTCTGTGTTGTGCATAAAGATTTGTCACATGTTTCTAGCTACCCTCACAAGTGGAATATTTATAGCAGCATGTGTAACCTTTCCCTTTTGTATTTCAGGACATGCTCTGGCTTGGAACACGAAGTTGCAGAATGTGATTTCCCCCTTGGCCATCTGTTCACCTCCCTTTCTGTACCCTTTTTCCACCCTGATGTAAAAAAATAAAACAGTCTGCTGAACTTTACCTGACTTAGCAAAGAAGTTGATGAGTGCATCAGTCTCACAAGTCTTGTAGACATCAGTAAAGTGGGAAGTGCAATTTAGACCTATATTGTGGATCCGCAGTCGTCTTTGCCCACTAATGGATGTGTAAAGGACAGCACACTGCAACACAGGAGCATCCTGACATGTAAAACACGTTTTACCACAGACTAGGTGACTCTTACACTGCCACAAAAAGTACAGCCAAGTTGGGGCCTATAGACTAAAGGAGCAGTGTGTATGTAAGTAATCACATAAAGAGAAAGACATGGCATTGTAAAAGTTTCTCCTTATGGTAAATTGACAAGAAGGCAAACCAAGACAGGCTTGATGAGAAGTTCACTGGCCCTGGTAGTCTTGTTTGTGAGTGGTGTTTCAGCAGCCGAAAAAACAGCTGAAAACTGTCTGATATTTAGGATCAGACACCTAATAGCTGAGTTGTTGTACTTCATTAGAAACTTACTCATATAAAAAGAATAAGGTACTGCCAAGGCCATTTAGTATGGGCTGACACATTTGAGGTACAGCATGCTCTAGGTTTAATTTTCTTCTGACTCCAAATGTACTGCAGTATAATGACCTAAAGCCTACTGCTCAAACTCAGGTGTGGAAGCTGCTGCAGGCTGCCTACCATGAAAAACTTCCAGCAGTGTGTGCCACATGTTAATGGTGGACGCAAGAGGCACATGCATACCCATCTGAGCTTTATCATGGCTGCAGGAGGACACCTCTGACCCATGACAGTGCATAGGTCAGCAGTTGATTGATGGAGTTACACAGTACAGTGAAACACCCCTTGTATTTGCAGGGGGCAGCGAGACTCGTACTTGCCCATGCAAAACAGAAGAGACAAGATCAGATTATGTCATGTCCTAAGTAACGTAAATGCCTTGCAAGTTGTATCATTACTGTTTCCATGACACACAGACAATGGTATTTTTCCTAATGTCTGAAAAGCACAGATGATGAGAGGTTGCTCTTTGTTTGCCTAGAGAAAATCAAAGGATGCTCCCTTTAGGGTCTAATTGGCCATCTGCACTAGCAAACTCTGCCACTAGTCTGTGCTTTGGTCACAGCTGTCTTAATCCAGAGGGGCTTTTTTGCCTGCTGTGATGTGTAATCATGGTGAGTTACCTGAATTAAGGCTCCACTGTCCTCCTGCAGTTTATCATCGTGTTTGAACTCCACTGTCACTGCCTTATCACAGTCAACTGCTGCCATCTCTACATCTGTTGTGTTGTTCATGTAAATAGTGCCAAAGAAGTCTGTAGCCCTGAAGCCTACAGCCAGAATGAAACAAAATATATGTGAGAAATAAGAGATAACAACTTGAGTAGTATTTGCATATAAATAAATTACAAAGAAGATATTACATATATGTAATCATATGTACAGTGACCAGGTCAGCTGGGTAAAAAGTTCTGGGTGGTCTGAGTGATAGCACAGCTTCATGGCTCACACACTGCTCCCTGACCCAACTGTCAAACAAAGGTCAGTAGCACTCATGCAAGTAGCATGTGAGTAGCACTCAAGTAGCACTCAAGTAAGTAGCACTCATGTGAGTAGCACTCTGGTACTCACCTGAGTAGCACTCACGTGAGTAGCACTCAAGTGAGTAGCACTCGAGTAGCACTCCCGTAGCTAGCACTCTGGCACTCACCTGAGTAGCACTCACAGGAGTAGCACTCAAGTAAGTAGCACTCAGGTAGCTTGCACTCTGGCACTCACCTGAGTAGCACTCACAGGAGTAGCACTCAAGTAAGTAGCACTCAGGTAGCTAGCAGTCAAGTAGCTAGCACTCACGTGAGTAGCAGTACAGTACTACTTTAAAGTACGTACTAAGTACTACTTTAATTTACTTTAATAAGTACTACTTATCTACTCACTGTAAATAATACTTTAGGATTTTAGGACTTTAGTTAGTTATATTCAATTACTAAAAGTATAAGTACTTACTCTACTAATGTAATAAGGATTAGTACAAGTAAAGTATAAAGTATATACTTTAGACTACTTTACAGAGGAGTAACTAGTAGCACTTACCTGACTACTTTAAGTAAATTACTGTTTACCTTTATTTAGAGTAGTTAGACTGTAAGTAGACTATAAATGTAGTCTACATTGATAGGTCTATCAATATAGATAAAAGTATACTTTAAGTATACTTTACATTAGGTAAGAACTAATTTAAGAATACGTTATTTGACTACTTAAAACTCTATAAAGGATTCTTTATAAAGTATACTACGTATTACTTAGGGTAGTACATTAGGCCTATCAATATCGTTTTCACTAACAGCAAAGTATAAGTAGACATACTTTTAAGTTTAAATAGAAAGTATACTGTTAATGTATACTTGACGACTTAGACCTATCAATACAGACTATATTGAAAAAGTAAGTATATTCTATGTAACTTTAAAAGTATTACTTAAGTAGTATGTAAAAGGGTACTTTATTTACATTGGTTTAAATTAAAGTATTAAGTATATACTTCTAACTTTATAGAGTTAGTACTAAGTAGTATATTTACTTATACTTTGCTGTTAAGGTAGTACAGTAGTGAAAGCGATATTGATAGGCCTAAGTAATACGTAGTAATAAGTATAAGTAGTACACATATATTTCCTTTATATTGAGAGATCTATCATTATAGACTATTAGTTTTACATACTTTTACATCTCTATACTACTTTAGTAACAGTATTGCTGCTGGACCCTTCAATACATGCTCCTTCATTGTTATACTTTCCTCTTTCCAAAAATGAGTACGCCCTCTAATGCTTACACACACACATCTTAGATTGCAAGCGAGTGGAATGTGCATGTCTTTCCTGTATACACCTCCATAATAATAAACACACACCTCCTGGACAGGTATTGCATCGACTCTCACCAAATGGTAGGGGCTGGAAGGGACCTCCAAAGATCATCTAAAACCATCCTCACAGCTAAACCACACCCACTGCTCCACCATCATCTCTACACCTGGTTACATCCTCAAAAAAAGCTCTCAGGTTCGTCATTGATGACTTCCCCTGGGTAAAACCATGCTGGCTGCTAGTAATGGCCCTCCTCGTTCATCTGGTTAGAGACAGCTGCAAAGATAACAATTGTTCCATCACCTTTCCAGAGATGGAGGTCACACGGACTGCTTTATAGTTACCCAGGTCCTCCTCCTTACCACATTTGAAGACTGGAGGAACATCTGCTTTTTCTTGTCCTCAGGCACCTCTCCCGTTCCCCACAACTTACCACAGAGGATGGAGAGTGGCCAAGCAATGACCTCCACCAGCTACCTCAGCAGCCATGGGGGCATCCCATCACGACACATGGATTGGTAGATGTTCATTTTGCCTTGCTTGGAGACAACTGGCTTAGGGAACAATTAGGCAAACTCCTCCTTTCTCCTGACTTCCTCTGGGGCCTCACTGACCTGGGGCTCGTGAGGACGGCCTCCGGCAGCACAGACAGAGGCAAAGGCGGCACTCAGTAACACCACCTCCTTTGTATGCTCTGCCACCAGGGCACCCAGCTCCTGCAGCAGCAGGCCTACACTCGCTCTAGTGTTAGCTTCTTCAAAGAAATACATTTCAGTTAAACCTTGCAAGAGAGGCAAAGCACAAGAGAAAGTTTTAACTCCAAAGATGCCTGCGCTATCCTGGTCACCTCCCTGCATCCTCTGACAAGTCTTATATTGCTCCCCAGTGGCTAGCCCCTCATACATGGATGGAAATAACCATAACTAAGACAGTGCAAGACACATGTGTTCACATTCCCAAGTCACAACAGTTGCCTTGATCTTACCTGTCACATGTCATTTCCAATTCTACACACCAAACAGCTGCCATTACCTGTACTAGTCCGAACCCTCATTATGGCATCAAATCCAGACTTTTTTTCTATGTCCTTCCTGAGATCGCTTAAAAACTGCAGGCTGTCAGCATCCACCTGGAGAGACAAAGCAAAAGCCAGAGCTGCAGTTCAGCATAGGGTGGCTGCACCACAGCAAAATCCAAACCTCCACCCTCCCCGTGACCCCTCCCCGACATCTCATCTGCTTTTTTCACATGAGTTTCTCTTTGTGAAGGCAAGGAGAGATGTTCAATGTTTCTGCTAACAAATCACCAACCAACAATATATGCAAGGGCCCACCAGTACCTCACTACCCTGGGGGATGAAAAATTTCTACTGCATAAAATCTCACCAGTAATGTGCATTCTTGCACTCAACCTTACAGCCCAGGCAGGATTTTATCCTTATTGATTCCACAGCAGTCTCATTTAAAAAAACCCACCAAATAAACAATGGGAAAAAAGGTTGGTTTTTTTTCCATTTATTTTAATTCTTGGTTTGGTTTCCATTTTTTGCCAGCACCCAACACAAACTCACCTACTGCCCCAAGACACTATACATGAGTAATAGTTAAAAATGTCAAGAGAATAAGTAAGTGGATTTCATTTGATCTGTATATACAGGCACTGATATCTGAGCAAGGAACTCTATATCCAAGTTTTTCCAGGTATCAGGTCTTGTGACCACCTTATTTATAAAACAGCAACCATCTAATTACAGTTTCTAGACAGAAACTGCTCATCAGGCTCTACTGTTACCCCTTAGGACTTTATATTTGAGTGGCTATGGAAAACTTATACAAGGAAGTTGTATGGTAAAACAAATTGTTGAAGCACACCTTGAAATGAAAAAACAAACAACAAATCGCCAATTGATACTATCAGAAAGACAGAAAATCTGCAACACTTACCTGGAAATTGTTGTA
The DNA here is from genome assembly GCA_024336885.1 of Actenoides hombroni. NCBI lineage: Eukaryota > Metazoa > Chordata > Aves > Coraciiformes > Alcedinidae > Actenoides > Actenoides hombroni. Next base: position 6,141,076 of record WUAM01000179.1, on the reverse strand, counting down.
CTTGTACAGAGTTCCCCCAGTGTACATGGTGACAAGACCCATGGAGGCTACATCCACATACTGATTTGGGAAGAGGAACAAATTCACACAGCAGCCATTAGCCACACAATCCCTGGCTAAGGCCTCATAGGAATGTCCTTGGGCCTGGAAGAGTGTCTGCACAGAATGAATAAAACCAAGTGTGATAACATGGCAGACCATAAGTAGGCAACCACAATTCAAATGCCCACTTCCATCTTTTTTTTGGTTCCTTTTCCTGGTTTATTTCCTTAGAAATGAGGCATGGATTCAATTAAAACCATGTTGCCCCTGCCCCTATACTCATAGGCAGGAAACCAACCCAGTACAGTCTTAAAGAATGAAATCACAGAGGGGGCAAGTAACAAAGTCTCTTCCTGAGTGGAATTATTTGCAGCTGGAGAGGTTTCCTGTGCTAGAAACAGTTACTCTACTATAGCTTGATTTTGGAGATCCTATACTGCCAAGAGCAATAGCCGTACATAATCTGGGCACAGTGAAAATGGGACAATTAATAGGCACGCGTTTATGAATTCTATAGAGAAAAATCAGGGCAATAGCAGTCTCCTGTTCACTCAGAGTAGAAAATACCTTTTCTTTATCTGTATTGAGCAGTTTTTTGTCATCTCTGTTTCTCAGCTTCCCTGGTGCTTCGGCAGTTGGCAGAGAGGAATGGAAGATAAACAATTTTCCAGGAGATTCAGCAGCCTGTTTCAAAGACACCAGATTGACATATTAGCACTAGGATAAACAGGACTACTTTTCTTAGAAAGCTCTATCTCAGAGAATAGTGTAAACTTTCTGCAAGTTTCACAGAACTCAGTAACTCCTTGTAAGGCACAAAACTCAATGGAAAAAGGTCCCCAAACATACTAAGAACTTTCTCTCAGGTGATAACAACCTAGCATCCAGACCAGTTGGGTGACATGTTGTTACAATCATTCCTATCACAGGAATCAAAACCCCCTGACAGGGAAAGCTACAGGAACTCTCTGAGAAACTTTCAGATACAAGCACCACGTAAAAAGCAGGAAGACACAAAATTACAAACACAACATAGGATGAAATTACAAGGAAGTGTAATTGAACAGAAACATTACTTCTGTAGGTTCAGGCACACCAGTTCAAATACATTTTCACAGATGACCAATTAGTACATTCCTGTACCAGATTAATGCAGATTTGCATGTCTAAAGTGCACAACTATCAAAACTTGTGATGAACATGTACTCCTCTCATTAACAAATGACACAACTGTCCATTTTAGACAAGTGTTCCATTCATACTGAGTTACTGAGATGAACATCTACTATGCTCTCATAAACATTCTCATAGAAATCCCTGAATGACAAAGAGAACAGCAACAGTACCATTAGCACAGGCATCTCTGCACTATGACCAAGCTCTTCCACCACAATTTAAAAAACCCAATGGGACACTTAGACATGCCATTGAGACAGCTAATGGGGATGACCAGAAGAGAATAGAATACTTCAGCTGGAAGGGACCTACAATGACCATCTAGTCCTGCTTCCTGGGCATTACATAGTTGACCAAAAGTTACAGCAAAGGGAAATGAAATCTCATTAGCAATCCTCAGGTCTCCAAGTCTCAACAAAATTGAATGAGGGTGAAACGGTAGAAAAAGAGGGATTTGTCCTTTACCTGCTCCAGACCCAACCACACATGCAGGTTTAAACTGCAATACCCAAGCCTACAGACACAAATCAGCTGTGGCACTCTCTCCTCCAGGTCTTAGGATATTCACTAGCAAAACTTACTCCACAATGCAGATTAAGCTACAGCACTCTGCTGGGAAAACTAAACATCTCTTTGCTATAGCAGAAAGGCAACTGAGGACAGTACCATACTTTGAATAGAGCACAACTTTTACCTCTAGAATTTCAGGTATAGTCATGTTACAGCACCACTGAAAATTTCCTCAGTTGCTTTTAAGAAGCATTCTGCTGAAATCTGAAAGACTTATCAAATACCTATTTGTCATCACAGACATCAAGAACTAGTGACACTGCTTTTTACCGCGTTTTCCAAAATGTACACATACACTGTAACCAGCAGTGTAGTAAAATTCATCTCAGATCAGAACACACTCCTTTTCAATCTTCTAAAACAAGAATTGTTTCCTTGAGCACAGGTATATGCATATGATTAATTCACAGAGACATTCCTTACAAATTATACCTTTAAAATGCCAAGCAACATAACAAGCCTACTTAAGAACTCTTTTCTGTTACAGCCAACTTTGAAGGAAATTTATTATTACAACCCTTAACACTTTGTAGAAGTCAGGGATTAGGAAAGAGCATTCTGATGACAGCAGCAAACAAAACAGGTGTTTTACTCACCTTCAGCAGTATACATAAATCTTAAAAAAAAATAAATTACAAAAACATAGTTGAGAAGACTCATATATTTACAGTTCAACAAATTGGTCTACTCAAAGTTCATGCTGGGCTTACACACAGCTCGCAGACAAATCAACTCCTACCACCCCACTGGTTGCTTTCTGCTCTTGTGGCAAACCACAGTGGCATTCTTTGCATTGGCAGCGCTCCATAAAAACATCAGCACTTCAGGGGATGTCCCAGAGATACAGAAAGCAACTGGAGACGCAGCTTGACCCGTGGATTGGTTTGCAGCGGGTTTCAGGCTATGCAAACTTGTCAGTTAGGCAGAAACCCTCCAAGCCCCTACTCAATTCCGTCATTTTGCACACAAAGTCAGCAGAAGCAGGAGATGAGACAAGACAGAAATGTTATCTTCTACTAACTTTTCCTGCCCCTGACACAGGCAAGGACCAAATACATGGGCACATATCCACACTATGGATTAGGGCTGCTGCAGTAAAGACTCTTGCATTTCTCTGCAACGCCAAGCCAGAAACCAAATCCTACTCCTCATCACCTCCTAAACACCCATTCTATGTAGAATAGACTACATAAACATAATCTGGAAGCTGAATTTATGCCTGTGTTCTCATTGTGACTAAAACAGTTCAAGCAAACCGTTAGAATAACAGAACATTACTGTTGGAACCATTCAGCTACTCTTGTTTCTGTTTTCCCATTGTGACTTCAGGAGGACCTGGGACTGGGTTTTAGCAAATCAAAGAACATAAGGTGATAAGCTGCCAAAAGTTTTCTGCTTCTTTTACAGACAGAAACATTCTAACCTTTAGGGCCTCCATGCCGGCCTGGATAACAGGAGCAAAGATGGTCTCACTCTCATTAGTGTCTGCAAACATCTCTGGAATCTGGTCCAACAAGCTGTGAAAGACAAAAGGATCAGGGTCTCCGCCAGCTCACCAATTTGGGCTAATTCCCAGGCAGACCTCATAACATACCCAGTATTCACACAGGGAGATGGCATGGAAAATAATCATTTTGGATTGCTCCATTTCTTAGGATTCCAGTCAGAATACAACACATTACAAATTTTAGATTTAAATGACATGCATTATTTCAAAGCCAGTAACAAAAAAACATGCAGTCAATACAAACTAGCTGTACATTAAGGAATTCAAGCGTGCAGGAAGAACATACGTATCCAGGTGTGCACAATACACATCACAAGAGGAAAAGGGAGCACGCAGCCACAACCCTTCTCCCATTTTTGAAGCAAGGCTACTGAGGATGCATGCTTTACACCTGGCCAAAATATATTTTCAAATGCAGCCCTGAGGGGTTGTTGACAATGACTTTCTTTACCTCTGAAGTAGAAACACAAGACTCAAAGCATCCGCTGGCTTGTAAAATACCACAATGAATAAAACTATCCTCCAAACCCAATGACACCATTTAGTACAAGGCAGAAGACATCTAATAAGCATTCAGATCTCAATTCACATATGGAAGAATTATACTTTACTTGATAACAACGGATCGTGATTCCTCAAAGTTCACAAGGAAACCATCCAGCAAAGGAACAAAAACTTCTCCGACGTCTGAGACCACCATCATCTGAGGCTGCGCTAGGCTGCTCTTGACATTAAAGAAGTGGAGCACCTTGTTATAAGTGACAAAACCGACTCGAATTGCCGAGGATTCTTGTTGCTCTTCTCTGCAAGAAAAACACAACCGACAGTGAAAATTCTGAAATCCTGACCGTTGCCATAAAAGCACCGCTTTGACACGCGAGGCTGCCCGGGGATCGTTATCTCTACCGGGAGCAACAAAGCAAACACCAACAAGCAGATGGAATGGCCTCTGTCTTTCCACTGGGTCAATTTAAACCAACCTGATAGCTCCAAAGTATGTTCAGGATAATATGAAACACTGAATGTCTCCACTGTAATCTTCAATGACAAAATACACAAGGGATGGCCTTACATGGGCATCTCACAAACTAACTCCCCCACACTGGACTGGAATTTCTTTCATGCACAGAGATCCCAGGAAGACGCAGGATAAAAGATTTTTAGCATATCCCAGCTTATCTCAGGGAACTTGTCTCCTGGCCTTCCTCACTTTGCTCGCACCATTTCTTAAGTCTGCTCATCCCCTAAAACTTTTCTTTCTGTGCATTCCTCAATACTTTTATACACCTTCACATATAAAACATCTCATTACTTCTCAGTCTTTCACTGCTCTCATTTACCTACGGGTGTTCACATGCTTTAAGCTTTCATGACCATTATAGTAGTATACTATTATAAAAACCATACTAGACTACAGTGACATAATGTACTGCCATTAGTATCAATCAGTAGTAATACCACTTGTGTGTGTTTCATGCTCTCAAATGTGCTATGTTCCATGAAATGTTTGTCACCTACAACATTTGTTCTCCTCTCAAATACATACAGACAAAAACGCCTCACAGCACAGCAAGAGGCTATAAAGGTTGTACTACTTAATAATAACATCTGAAGATACAAGCCACCAACAAAATGGCTTCAGAAACCTTGCCACTCTGGAGTATTCTGCTTTTGGTATTTCCCTGAATAATGTAACAAGAACAGCAGCGTTGCAGGAAAACAGACCTACAGCAAGTACAGACAAGACTACAGGCTAGGACGTACCGGGTAATACCACTAGAGTTCACTACAAGAAAGGAAAAGCATGCAAGCTACATGGGCCATTAGTAAAACAGATTTTTTCCATGCATGCTGTAAATCCTGACATCAAAGGTTAATAATCGCCAGCAATGTTAACATTAACATTTGGTCACTATTACCCCCAAAATACCTGCACTGTAAGCAGTGACATGTTCTGTAGCTTGCTTTTAGCTCTCACCGTTCAAAGCTGCATGAAAACTGCAGAGTAGCGAGTTAGGCAAAACACACATATACCTCTTTACCTTGGGAGTTTATCTAGCAATGTCTTCAGTTCATCACATATGAGTTTAACCAGGCCACTGTTTATGTTTCTATAGGACACATCAATCATGAAGATATAAGCTGGTGGCTTCGGAGGCTTGTTGTTCTACAGAAAAAAACCCCATACACAGAGAATATTAGCTGGCATCCTGTCATGTACCATAAGGCAACCTAAATATGGCGTTCAGGGGAATCTACCATGCTATGGATCATGAAAAGTAACTATTGCAGAGAGCTGACACATACTGGGCAAAGTCCACCTCTGGAATAAAACATTATTACTGGAAAATAGCATCCTGATAGAATACAGTGTGCATGTAAAGGGTAACAGTTTCTTAGCTAGGATGAAACGCAAACATCTTCCGCTGCGATACAAGTGCTGAAACTAATGTGCCCAGTGGCTTCTTTCTGTAGCCGTACCAGTATTTGCATGCCATGTTTCACCACACAGTGCCATTTCATTAATGTGAATGCCACTACACTGTTAAGTGATTTCTAACAAATCTGGAAGTGGAGAATACAACCTAGATACTCCACCAGAATGGAAATATCTCAGTTCTTAGCAGTTGTTAGGTGGTGATCATCTGCCTCTGACCTGCCTTGCCATGCAATGCTGCAATGCATTCTGCACAACTGACCTGTACTTTCTCAACCAAGCAAGCTTCCCATAAGATACAGCACAAGAGCAGAGGATTCCATGCATGTAACTGGTACATACACAGCAGTGCCTTGAGCTGATACAGATTCCTTTGGGATTTCTCTTATTCTTAATGTAAGAGGCATATAAAGCATGGCATACACCACTGAGAACTTTCTGTAGGTAAGGAAAAGAAAGATGAAGGGGTTTTGTTTCCAAATAAAGCAATGTAATGCTTGAGAGATGTAGCCAGGAAGAACATATACAGTGACCATAGCCAGAGTAATCATCATACTCCCTAAAATCCATTTTCCCTAATTCCCATTATTTAGTGCTCATTATTCAGCGTCACATTCCGGACAGTTATTCCATTACACTGTGTCACTGCCTTGATATGCAGAGTTCTTTCTTCTTAACGAAAGTATACTGCTTACAGTAAAGCTTGGAGAACTCCTCTTAGGAAACAAAATAGTCTAGCCTTTGAATTATGGTCCCTAGAACACTGCAAACTACACTTAGTATGATACCCTTGATCTCACTTCATTTGAGTCGTGTAAATCAGAACTCTTGTGAACTAAAAATCAAACAGAATTTTTAAAGGCTGTTCTGGTCACTGTATTTTGACTCTAGATTCAAAAACCGTACCAAACAATACTTGTAAACTCCTGTATTGCACCAGCATTGGTAAGAATCCCAGAGTAAGTTCTAGCAAATATATGGCAGAAATGAGACCTCGTGCTCTTGCCACATCCGCTTAGCAAGAGCACAATAACGCAAACCAGCTGTTATATGTTAACATTTGCATTAACTGTTCATCCTTGCCATTTGATAAGCACAAAAGGAAATACCTTTTCTGTTCTGGTTGTAAACAGGATTTATGAAAACCCTAAGGCATTGCGACTTGGAGCAGAATGAAAAATTAATTTATAAAATCACGTTAACTTCTGTAAAATTTAATGACTCGCCATTTCCAGCATGAGTGAGAATTTTGAAAGAGATTTCTTTCCTTGGAATAATCTAGTAATTCCACAGGCCCGGGTCTTTCCAACAGGAAGGCAAACCATACTGCATGGCTTCCACAGGGGAAGCTCCCCACTTTACGCTATACAGCAGAAGCTGTTGCACCAAAATATACATTTGGATGAGGACGGCATTGCACAGGGTGAGACCCTGGAGCACAGACATAACTGTGAAAATGGCACAGAGCCTTTCAATACACAGGAGTTTATTAGCTGCCAGACATCAGCAAGGTTTACCTGATTTTGCAGGAGCTACACTGAATATACTCCAAGGATCCCACACTGTCCTTCTCAAACGCCTCACTACAACTCCTGTTCTGGGGTATAACCGAGACTTCAATTACATCTAGATAGATCATCTCAGGGATTTCACTGCATTTTGGAGCAGTATTGAGGGAAAAAAGTATGTGAGAAAGCAGAATGACAGCTGTTCATTTTCTTCATGGCAGCAACAGTGTAATGGTCTGCAGAAGTGACTAGTTTCTACTTCAAGATTCGTAGTATCCAGTTACCTTTCCTAACCTTATCACAATCTCAGATCCACTAACGGGAAGAAAATTCTGCCAGATTTCAGCAAAAACAGAAATACATGTCCATACTGTCAACAAATGAAATCACACTTGCAGCTTCGTAAAATACACTGAGGTTAAAAAACTTTCAGTAATTTGTGCTTCTGGAAGGATCAAACACAGTTCTCAAATTAAATAAACTACAAATACTTACAATGCCTTCAAAGTTTTCGCATTGAGTTCTTCACAGCAAGTTATTAAGAGGAGAACCCACTCCATTTAAGTTCCCTGGTCAGAACAGTAAAACTACTCTTACCAGGAAAAGACTACAAGGTCAAATTCCTTTGCTAGGGCTTTCACTATTGGAAAAGCAATTTAGGCATATGTCCATCTTCGAAATCGATAGAACACTCGTCAAAAATACACTGCATCAGAATTTCAGCTAGAGCCTCTAAACAGTGCTATGTGCTGACTAGTACCAACTGAATGCCCACTTAACACCCAGCAATCCACGGCTTTCCTGCACCTTAGCCTTCCTTGCTGGTCTCATACTCTGCACCACAAAAGAACACAAGGCAATATTGTACACGTAAAGTCTCCACTGTACCTTGGCTGTGAGATTCAACTTACAAGTGGATTTACTCAACTGTAGGTATTTAAAGGACTTTGCTTAGACATCAACTTGTCAATTATTTTGCATACTGAAAATACTCACTCGGCAATAATCCAACGTAGCCACGTATTCATAGGATCCTCGAGATAGCTCAGGCCTTTCATAGTGATCCACCCGTCGGCCAATGTGGTCCAGATGTTGAAAGAAGAATGGTGGGACTAAAAGCCAACACAAGAGCAGGAAACCAAACACCTTTACTGTGGGGAAGAAGGGAACAACTCCACTTCTTTCAACAGATACCATGTCCTAGTGTAGGTTCCTCTGTTACTGATCAAAACAAGAGTTTAAAAAACGTACACAGGTTGCAGTGCTGTTTTTACCAATATTGGCTTAAAAAAAAAAAAAAAAAATATCCCAACCAAACACAACCCACAGGACATTCCAGTAACACCAGCTCCTTTTGCATTTGCAGGATAGGGCATATTCCCTTCTTAATATCTATATTGTCCCAGGAATACACTGTCAGACTAGAGTAGGTAAAACCAACGCAGATCATTTCCACAGGCATGGCCCTGCTACCCTCAGGATCTAGACCTAACAATGGCTATTCTCTTAGTACAATCGAACATGGAAGGGGTTGGACATGACCTCTGGAGATCATCGACCCCGACCCCCCTGTCAGAGCAGGGTCACCCAGGGCAGCCCACACAGGAACACATGCTGGAAAGAGTGCAACAAAGGGCTCTGAGGATGGTGAAGGGACTGGATCATCCCTTATGAGGAAAGGCTGAGACACCTGTGGCTGGACAAGAGAAAACTGGGGGGGGGGGGGGGGGGGGGGGGGGCGGGACCTTTATCCAAATCTGGGGAGGGGGGGGTGGGGGGGGGGGGGCCAGGTTCTTTTTG
>WUAM01000179.1:6110047-6131936 GCA_024336885.1 Actenoides hombroni | reverse complement strand
CGAGGGGGAGGCGGGCGGGCGGGGGGGGGGTGGGGGGGGGGCGGGGTTCTGAATCTTTCCAAATTTCTGAAGGGGGGGGGTTCAAGGAGAAGGAGCCAGTCTCTTTTCAGTGGTGCCCTGTGGTAGGATGAGGGGCAATTATGACAAGCTAGAACACAAGAAGTTACATCTCAAGACGAGGAAAAACTTCTTTCCTATGACAGCATTCCCAGGAAAAGCCTTCAGCCTCAGAGCAAGCACATCCTAGGGGGATGTGCTCTGATGTGACCTCCTGGAGCACATTCTGGGGTCTCTTACTTAGCACATGCAGCCTACTCACAGTTTAATCCACATCACTAGACCCAAAGTTCTGCAGAGGGACACTGGTAAAACCAGCACTTTTCCTGAAGCCTGTACTGCTTTATCCAAAAATACCACTTCATGGGAAATAGCTCTACAAAGTTCACAGCCCTGGCCCACTGAGCAGAACAGTGAACAAGGTCCGTTATTCCAGGAACCTTCTGCTGCTACAAATAAAAGCTGCAGAACACCAAAGCATTAGGACATGGAGCGGGTTAGCCACCAGCAAGTTCTATGCAGCTCGTCTCATCATTAGAGTCACACTGGGGAAGAGTCAGCTCTGGATTTTAGCTCCTCTTTCTCCAGTCAATATAGAGTTAGAATCCTTATTTTTCACAGTTTTGCCTGTAAAAAGCATATATGTGCATCAGTAGGGGGAACATCTACCTAGTTTGTTGGCCAATGTTAGGCCTGATTACACCTGTAAGAGCTTTCAAATTGGGATAAAAGGCACTGTAGTAATAAAAACCTTAATTTCAATTGACACTACCACTTACACAGTTTCCTTAAAATGTTCACAATACATTTACATTTCTCTCTGTGAGAGTTTACATGACTGAACAGAGCAAGATATTTCTGATCTGCTACACTTGCCCAATCATTTGAGCATCAGGCAGAAAAGAAGCTGGAAGAACTCTGTCAAGGTTCACATTTCAGAGTAGAAAAGATGACTCTATTAGGAAAGCACTATACCACTGTTGTCCAGCTGAGGAAATCCAGCTCGATACAAATGTCTAGAAAGGGCAGTTCTGGCAAACACTTGGGCTTTGTCCAAGAGCACGACAACAGCTATGAGTCACACGCAGCACGCTTGAACAAATATGGGATGGTATCTTCTGTGAAAACCAACGCTTCTGACAGTAAGATTAATAGGTTATTTAACCACTGCATCCACAGTCATGGACAGGACTAGGCCGGCAAGGTTCCAAATAGTTCTTTATGCTGGACATTTAGATTTCATACTTGTGTCCCCTACACAAAAGTGGCTTCCACTTAGCAATACAAGCAGCTTTCTATCCTCAGTTGACACATTATTTTAAATTATCATCTTGATCATATTTGCAATTCCTGAGCCAGCACTACTTTACAGACTTTTTTTTTACTGTACTGACCATGTTTCCATATATTTATTCCTGGGTAGGTTTTTTTCAATTTGAGAAATAGGCATAATTACTGCATCTCATAATTACTGCATCTCACTACACTATTTCCTCATCACTCAGCAAGTCACGAAAATCATTTGAGGGATATCATTTCAGTTTTACAGATTTTGCATGAATGACAAATCAGAGAATCGTCACTTACCATCATTTATACAATTGCAAAAGCCACACTGGTACCTTCTTCCACCTTCAATAAACTGCATGAAGGGACACATATAAGCTTTGCAGCGGTTGCATCGGATCGGTCCACTCTCACCGTGGTTTACGACATGAAGCGGTGCCTACATGAAAAGGTACGAGAGGTTATAAAAACATGGAAACATGAAACCAACCGCAGTGAGCTAGAAAGCTACAGCTCTGCCTTAACTACCGTTATAAATCACCTGCTCAAGATATCATTCACTGCTCAGCCTTCTCCCAAAATCTGTACGGATCCCCTGAGAGGCTAACTTTCCAGGTTCAGAGGCTGCATTCTGTATTTATCATAAAGAAAGAAAAGATTCACACCAAAAGCCGACAACAGTTTGAAAGCCTTGGAAGTTCAGGGCTCCAGCCTACTTTTCTGCAGGCAAGGCTTTTTACAGATCATTAGGAGAAACTGAAGGAGTCAAGTCCTGTCCTCTGTCAAATAGAGCTTTTCTTGAGAAAATCTATTGCTGCTCATCTATTTCAAATGGTCTCTCCAACAGGTTTTCGCTAAAAAAGCATGTAATATTTTGTCCTAGATGCTGTCCCCGCAATGCGCATGACGCGCTACACCACTGTTTCAGCGTTGTCAAGGGTCACTAGCTAGAGTAGGAGATTTAGAAGACATACTAATATTTATTAGAGGAATGTACATACAAACAAATACAGTATTTCAAGCACATGTCAGTGTAACTACACTGACCACGGTCACTTACAGCCCCTGCCAACAACCACAGCTCATGGAAGACATTTTCCAGATGCCTTTTCCAGTAATAAGCATGCAGCAATTGAAAGATTCCTGTGACTATACTAAATGTTAGAAAAGTCACACTTGAAACCACTACAAAAATGGAAGTTTGCTCAGATATTTGAAAAACTGTCTTGGCTTTTTTTTGGTTTGTTTCAGTTTTCTTATTCCCTTCAATCCCAACTAAAAATCTCTGACCATAAGAAAAGAAATCCAGGATTGGGACACACAACAGATTTCTACCAGAGGACAAATGCTGACAGCCTTCATTGCTAAAGCATTACCACTAGCGTATTCATTTTTATTTTATCCTTCATGATTCTGTGTCTTTGCAGAACGGACATATTTCATCTACTACACACTTCATCTTTTATTGGAGCATACCAGTCCCCGAATACCTAGAAAATCACTGACGTCCTTCAGGTGTTCACTGCCTACATACATTTGGGTTTATTTACACTTGATAGAGACTATTTTACTCATTTATTTCTCCAAAGGGCTTAATGCTTTTTTCCCAAGGATTTAATATATGTGAGTATATTTTGACTACATGGGTTTTAAGAGTGCTCCCCTGCTCCACTAAGAGATTTTACTTTGTGTTCTTCTACGACACTCAAGTTTTACACACACTAACCACTAATTTCAGCTGGCAAACTATCAGGGCTATACTTCAGACATGAAAGCCTTGGCTATAAAACCTGCTCATCAGCCACAATTGCTCTATATGTTTTAAAAGTCCTGGGTTGGGTTCATTACTTGATAATTTTCTGATTATCATTCAGCTGCATTAGTTTAATGAGGCCTGGATCCAGCACGCAGATACTCTAATAATATCATTTGACCTGTCGGGGAAAAAAACGAAACTAAGACAATGCCTGATGCACTTATACGTGTTGATCTAGTACTTTCAAACCTTGTTTAGATACATTTCATGTTACCCAAGAGCAAAAAAAAAACAAACCTGGAAATCATCATATCTTGAAACACCAAAATTAAGGCCTTCACATAAAAAGCATGAACAAGATTATTAATTAAAGAGACAGGAAGTTCAGAGCCTAGGTGTCTACATTCTCCGACATACTTAATTACCTTTTAAAATATAGCAGAAATAGAAGCAGTGCATTTGTTCATTGTCTTTTCATATTTGGAGTGGAACTTTCAGTTTTCCTCTAAGCTGCTTTAAAAAAAATAAACTACTTATAACAAAGTCCTTTTTAATATGTGAGGTTAACGCCTCAAGAGCCTGAGGGTTATGTTTGCAAAGATTTACATGCATGCTTAACTTTATACAGTAAATCATTGCATTGAAGTTACTGATACTACATACAGTGCACAAAGTTAAAACACGCACTCAAGTCTTAAGATAGTATCCACAGCCAACGTTCTGTAAACATATACTAGGCTGCATTCTCTTTTGTCTTGCTCAGAGAAGAGGAGAAAAAACAAAACAAAACAAAAAAAACCAAACAATAAATTCATACTGCAGAGATAGCTATTTATCCTTCCTAAAAAATGGCAGAAACATTGAAAATAAATATTTAAGGCAAAATAAAGCAACACAGCAAAACCAACTAAAAATGCACACAACAGAATTAAGGATTTGGTCTACCACAGACAAAACCTGCACAAGTCTCTATCAATGTACCTTTATTCACTTGGAATATTTGTGTAATTACATGGAACTTAAATATTACTACTTTCTTTATTTTATTAAAACCATGACATCGATAATGAATGCATCCAATAGGAAAGCTATCTGCATGACAATGTCAGAATCAGCACTCTGACTGTAAGCATCAAAATCCCACTTTTGGTTGAGAACAATACAATACAGTCAGGAACAAAATGCCTTTAAAAAGCTATCTTCCAGGACATAATCCCATAAGACTAGACATTCTAGCCAGAAAAAGAAATTACTTTGTGTTTGAGTATGGAAACTGCTATTGCCATTCCAGCTACCAAATTACCTTTGGCCAGGGTGAGATATTTTTTTTCATTTTATTATTTATACAAAGGTAGATCTCCTTCAGAATGTGAAAAGATAGATAATACTGTACACGGATGAAAATAAAACCATCATTAAATAGACACGGTACTACATAGGAAAGTCTTGTACAATGTGCTCCACTCTGTAGATGTCACTGTATACCAGGAGATACAGCAGAGATCTGCTTATGGTCCCATGGAAGTCAGATGCAAACTCTCACACAAGCAGGGGAATAAGACAAAAATCAAACATTCTCCTGTCTGTTTCTTAAACAACTGCAATATACCTTTTCCTTTTCCATTTCCACCTATACATTATCAGCATTTCCTCTCCTCTTAAATCGCTATCAATACATAATTAAAGTTACATATCTACTATAGCTATTGGGACACTTGATATGCTCACGGACTTTTTATGGCTTTACATTTCTCTTCTCCCTCATCTGTACATAAACCTATGTTCAAACAGGCAACCTGGACCACCTAATCAGGACTAGGCACAGACCTCACAAAAAAAGAACACTCAGGTCTTGTCATTCCAGCACTATGATAATACACGTGATTCCCAAAACCAAGCACAAAAGTACTACTTGCTAGCCTAACTGTGAATGCGACACTTACAAAAGGTTTCCTTTTATGGCCAAAAGGAGCACAGAGGCAGAAAGTATCAGTTGAGCTGAGAGGCAGAACATTCCAGTTTCAAGTTAAAGCAAAGAAGGATTGGGCAGAAGAGATGGGAAATACCATAAGAGACCTGCATAAACTATCCCTTCTCTGGAATCTCAGGGCCCCACTGAAGTGCAAGTCCTGAAAGTCATTCTGATAAACCATAACTTCTCCCACTATTAGTCCACATTTAGCCGTGATAGCAAGACTTTTGTTTCTGAAGTATTTCAGCAAGACCATCTCTCAGGAGTCAGAGCTATATCACAAAGCAATAGATAGACATTGGTGGCTCAGCTCCTAGATGAAATACATCCATTACAATTTCCAAAGGGACTGGAACCTGTGCTTTAAAGACTGAGAAATCTGAATTACTATAGCTTGCTATAAAAATGAAGGCCTGATGCTCCCGAGGGTTCCCTGTGATGCCTGCAAAGCATCACTGTATTCCTATTGCAGGATTAGGGCCAGGGCTGGAAATGTTAAGTGTAGGAGTAAGAACGATGATGAAGCTCAAGACTGTCATGGCACATCTCTAGAAATACTCTCTACAGAGAAATATCGTAACAGAGACAGAGTCTCTGGAGAACGAGAGTCATATGCAAACACTGAGGAGAACTAGCCATTTATCACACAAATAAACAAAAATAAAATGTACACAGCATCTCGTTCCCTTGCCAGACTGTAATATAGACTGGGCTGCAAAACAACATGTTGTAGCTGTACTGTGAGACAAATCTCAATGTGATGGACACTGCTCCGCATCGGTGCCTTTTTGTGCTTACTACGGCCAGGGCAGATTCCCATCCGCTCCCGTGACATAGGGCCTACAAGTACACTGATAAGTCTACATCAGGAGCTACATTTTTGCCCTCAGTATGACTGCACAATTGTTCAGATGCATTTAACAACCCAGCACGGAAACAACAGGAATGCCATCATAACAAAGAGAGGCCCACACAGCTGTTCAAGTCTGGCTACATCCAAAAGGAATAGAGAAACTCTTTCCCTGAGCGTGGTTTTCAGTTAGATCACTATTTATCCCACCCTGACTCATCCCCACAAGAGGGGAAACTTGTCACCAGCTTTGAAAAACATTACTGCTGGAAAACAGGGAGGGTTACTCTACACAAAGTAACATTACATATTACATGTGACAAGCTGACTTTTCACTGAAAATCACCTCAGGGGCAAATGAAGTCCCTAGAAACACCCCAATTTAGGAGATCTAAGAATTCAGGATACGTTTAGACAAGGGCTACTTGTTTCAAAAAGAATAGTATCTCACAGATTTGAAAAGCTGGACAGATACATACCTCCTGATAACTTCCAATGGTTCCTTAACATTCTACTCTGCGATCAGCAGTACTACAGCAGATAAAGTCTCTCATATTGCTGATGTACAGTAAACACTAAACACTGTAGTTGCTTATCCAATTGACAGACAGACACCAAGAAGTGCCAACTATTGAATTGAAACAGTTCCTTAAACAGACAAGCCATGCCATTTGCCATGGCAACAAAATCTGAAAGACAGTGCTTCTGGAGTTATTACTTACCCTTACATTGATGCAAATCTAAGTATGAAAATCCTCACAACAGAACTTTATGATGTGCTACGCAACATCACTTCCAAATGAACAGAGGAGCCAACTGCTACCCGAGGTAAATCCTTTGTTTAATTAGTACAGAGATGAGGCAATACTCCTCCAGATACTCAAAGAATTTTGAAATGTTACACTGATCTTTTCCAGAAAAAAAAACCAAACCACAACAAAACCCAATCTAGGTCATGTACCAAACTGTCTCCGTTTCCTAGGAACATTGAAGGGGTTTGTTTTCTTTTACTATATCATCATAGATTGCTTTTGAGAAAGATTAACCAGCCTACACATAATCCCTTGAGTTTGCTTTGCTTTACTGATTCACATTAAAATGACAAGCCAGCATTCCCCTTTCTGATATTCCTACTGTCTTTCTTCACAAGCCATGCCCTCTGAGGACAAAAATTACTTTGCCTATTCTTGGATTTTTAGACATCGAACAATATTATCAGCTGCTGACTCCAGACAATTTGGACTGTCTTCTCTGAAAGGCTCACAGCAGGTTCTAGTCTTTTCTTTACCACAGTCCTTTTTTATCTACTTTGCTTGTTTACGCAACTGCAGCACAGCTAAAGCATCAACCACCTGATCCACTATCTCCTGAATCTATCCCGATTTTTACAGGCCACATAATAATGCGCAAAACACGTTCAACCGTACTTGCTCCCAACCCCTCCAGACCCGGGCTGAACATCCACATACATACATCCTGCATACATAGCAGTGTAAAAAATTCTATGGCCGCGTAGCTGAAGTTCAAGTTGACACTGCACATGGGATACAATCCAAAGGTACTAAAACAAACAGAAAACTAGTTACTGATTTCAGTGGATCATACCTCAGACTACCCTTGAAATGCTTACTCAGCGATCTCTTTTTAAGGGGAATACTGCAATTAACTGAATAGGATTTCAAGAAATTTGAGGAGAAGGGAAAATACATGTAATAATGAGAAAAATTTAATGTGACCAAACACCAAAATCAGCCACCTTTCTTTTATAGAACTTCTGTATCATTTGGGTGACAGGGAAAAAGGAAAAAGTGTATTTTCCATTGTTCAGAGAAGCACCACCGGTTCTCCTGGTCACAATGCCAGGCAGGAATACCAAGTGTTAACAAGTCAGCAGTCTCCAGCACTTCTTGGCTTTTAAGTGCTGACTGTTATTTGGATGTACGGACATGCCGTATCTCGAGTGAAGGTCAGCAGCCAGGATTAACTTCTGATAGCAGCAGGAGCATGAAATTGGATAATCACGAAACAGCGCTGAACAACAGACGTGCAAAATGTTCCCACTTAAAACCAAATCACATCTCAAGCAAGACCTGCCTCACTCCACTCTATACTCATCCTCACAAGAGTGGGAGCTGGTGCAGAGTCACATATAAACGAAAAGAACAAAGGAAGGTGTAAGAGAGGGACAAAACCACCCAAAGTGCTGTAGCATTGTTCCCCCCTTTCCTGTTAGCACCTCTGAGGGCAATAGGCACACATTAATCACATCAGAGGACTCGGGTTCACGCCAGCACTAATCCACAGGCCCGCTTCTCACATATCATTATCATAGATGGCCCAGCACTGCGGACTGCATCTGAGATTTCTAGGGACCATTGTCACACTAGCCATAAAACCGATGAAAAAAAAGACAGCCAGGTTGCAGGAAGCTTATCTACAAAAAATAGAAAGTAATAATTACAAGGGAGGTAGTCTAGCTCGATTGATCACAAAAGTTTCAAACTTATAGTTTCATTGAGACTTCCAACAATTTGTTTCCTGTCTGGCTTGAAACTCATTCAGCACAGAACAAGAGGGATATTTAGCAATGTATTTCACAGAAGTACATAGAAGCCTTAAAGGCACTTCAGTCAGGCATCACTATTTTTTTGCAATCACTGCAAGATTGCTCTAAAAGATCTTCAACACAGCAGAGGGAATTTGGGCTCCAAACACAATTACTACTGACTCCTTCTTGACAGCCCCAGTCTCTTACATATTCGGTATGCTCACAGCAATGCCAGCATCCCCTCATGTAAATCTTTTCAAGATTGATTAAAATATGAGAACTCTAACACCACAGTTTAAAATACAGGCACAGCCTGTAACATACAATAGCAACAGGTAACTTTATATTTCAATTCCAGTTTAAAGGGCCAAAGACCATTTAATGCAAACACAGCTGTGACCATTTCTAATAGGCTCTAGAATATCTTTAGAACAGCCAATCAAGCAACACTCCAAGTAGGACTCACAGACCATGCAGCTCTAGGTTTAGAGAACAAATATTCAAGTTTGAAAAAAAATTCAAACGTAGCATAGATATCTCTGAAAAAACAATTCCAAATGAAACTCTGCATCAAAAGAATATATGCTGTTCTAAAGGACAGCTATGATTAGGCCCTAGATGTAATCTGGTGCAACATTTGTTTGATAAAAAAACCAAAACCAAACCACCTAACTGCAACCTCCCACCCAACATCAGTTTCCTATTCAACTTGAAAACCTATTTTTCTATATAATTACACCCTTTACATGGTTGTATCCAAAATACAACACTGCACTATACTCATAGGTAAAATAAGTAAAATGCGTATCAACTGAACATGAAATACCAACTTCAGCTTAAAAAGCAACACAAACTTTTCCTCTTGAACTCACTAAATACCAGTGTGTT
This sequence comes from Actenoides hombroni, assembly GCA_024336885.1. Lineage (NCBI taxonomy): Eukaryota > Metazoa > Chordata > Aves > Coraciiformes > Alcedinidae > Actenoides > Actenoides hombroni. Next base: position 6,122,578 of record WUAM01000179.1, on the reverse strand, counting down.
CTGGCTTTGTGACTTTTCCAAGGTAACTGAGTAACATCTCTGACAGCTTAAGGTTACAGCTTGCACAGTCTTCTAATGTTTAATTCACTGCTGTTGCTATGATCAACTTTGGCCAGTGCATAGGAGAGGAAAAATACCATTTCAGGATAGCAATCTGCTGTCTGCAGAGGAAAACGGACACAGAGAATGGAAGATGCCATTCAATCAGCTATTTTGACTTAGAGGAACCTAGGGATAGCCAATGTAATTTTTCATTACAGTGTGGTTTTGCTTGACAAAACAAATTATCGGTACCGTTGGCCAGCTAAGTAGGTGGATATGTTTCTTTGTATTTCCCATTCTGTACCGTTGCTTAGTCAGGTTTTTCTTCCGCCATTAGGATTCCGAAGAACACACGGTCTACAGCTTAGCAGAAAATAATCACAACATCTTTCTAATGGCACTTTCCCAGTCAAAATTTCATATTCATAAAATTAATCAGGAACTTCAATTACAATATAAATACGGTTCTAATAAGTGTCAATTTTTTTAGTCACTGTCCCCAACTCTTTCAGAATTACCTCCTTACTTGAAGAGTACCATAACATATACACAAAAAATCAAAAAGGCAGAAAAAAACCTAACTCAGAATATTTACTTGAATTCTGAAAAGCTCTGCTGCCTTTTCTAAAACTGCCTCTGAAAGTTCCTTCTAATTAAAGAGTGCAGTTACAGCCCAATAGGCTAACAAACCACTTTCTTCTAGATGATGAGCTCTTGGGAAGCAATCCAATTCCAAATGCTTTGCTACCAAATGCAGACTAGCACGGGACATACTCCAGGAGGGAAGTCTCATCTAATACAGGATTTATGCACCTCTAAACTAGGCATTGTGAAACCCAGCTTACAATCACCGGCCTCCAGAGTGATGTAAAACTTTCTGGGTGAGGCACCTAGAGATAGTCGAGAGTTCTGGGATGTCCATACTATGCATGGGAGAGGCACAGGAGCTGTGCAAAACCCCCAAACATTTACCTGGTGCTAGCTAGCTGAAAAAATGTAAAAAAAAATAGCATTGACAGAACACATATTGTGCAACACCCATCCTGCTCCATAGTCGAGGCAGACTCACAACTGTGTCTCACAGTTCTCCCCCAATTGAAGGCATTCAGAAGACATAGTGATTTGGAAAATGGAAGAAAAAGTAATGCTTAGGCTCACACTTACCAGTATGGTACACATCAACAAGTGCAGGATACAAGCTTATGTTACCTAGACAGTCTCCACACAGATCGATTGTTCCAAACAACCCAAACAGATTGGTTGTAAAAATACCAAGGCACTCCTAAGAACAAGGAGGATTGTCTGGTAGCATGGTCCTATCCCAAAACTAACTGACCTAGTTGTCATCTACAGTGGGGTATTGGAGCATGTGCTCTCCTGCTCTACTGACTAGGTACAAAGGGTCACATGAAGACTACGCTGAGGAAAAAGACCTTTAAACATTCAATAAGCTCTGACATTTAATTTCTGCTAGTTGTGAATAGGAAAAGGAATCTCACTTATGCCAAGTCCTAAATATATATGAGGATTAGAAAGTTACAAGCCAAGACTGGGAAACGAGATATTTCAAAACAGACAGGAGGGCAAAGCCATAGCCAATCTCTTTCAGAATCTCTTGAGAAGATTTTCTAAAAGCTTTCATCTTCGGATAGTTTAAAAAAAGCGTACTTGTGACATGACCAGTTTGCCTGCCTAACCATGCAATTCCTGTCTGAAAAGACTCAGTGTGAAATTGCTTCATTGTACACAAACTCATTTGTTTACCCAAGCTCCGTCACCCAAAATGAGATGTGGGGAGGTGGACAGAAATCAGCAATACAAAGAAAACCACGAAACGTTACAAAGAACTTCTGGGTGATCGCAGAGATACAGGCGAGCAAGTCCTACTTGCACAAAAAGCAAAATGGTAGATAATGGAGGAAAACATAGGATAAATAGGACAAACAGAGGAAGAGCTGACGTGGCTCTTGCAAGGAAGGATGCAATGACATATAGACTCATTGAGTTCTGTCAGGAGTCAGCCACCATGCAGATAAGCGTGACCTAGTTGATGCAATGTATTCCTTTTTAAAAAAGTCTTTTGATAGAATCCCTCAAATACTCTTAAATTATCTAAGCTCTCATGCAACATGGAGGGATGGCCTCCTGTGAATGAGTAACTAAATAAAAGACGAAAAAACCAAGGGTAAAATAAACCTGACAGCTTTTTCCAGAGGGCAGAGGTTATCAGCAAGCATCTCGGGGATGTGTTCTGCAGTCTGAGATTTTTAACACATCCTTAGGAGAAAGGAGGAGGCAGTAAGATGTTTAGTTAGAACCGTGTTGTATTGCATGCAAATTAAGCATTCCCGACTCTCAGGCCAAAGTTCTGCACGAACACATAAACACCGACACATGCATGTAACTCTATAAAAATATGCTTCGACCTGAAGTTACAGCCTGCTTACCCTTCTCGCTAGCTACAGAATACAGACAGCAGAACCTGAATCCCCACTGAGCCCAGGGCAGACTGCAAGACTGTGGCGATTTTCCCAGTTCTTGCTGTTTGTTTAACAATTGAATGACTTAATTAAATCCCAGAGGAACAGACTTGTGGTCAAAAAGAAAGGTAAAGCTCTGGTACTTGACTTTGTTCTTGAAACAAAGTATTTCTAACACAGCTTCACGTGCTAGTTATTCACCGCACTCAATTTTTAGCTTCTGCTAACCTTACAATTCCACATAGGAAACCATACTATCAACCCTGTAGAAACGCATGACTTTCCAAATAGCTCGGTTGCATTGGCCATCATCAAAGTTTAGTAATCTGAAAAAAATCACATGGCTTTTAGCTTATGAAGACCAGGATTTCTGAGAAGTAATTCCATTCCATATTCTCTTTTACTAGTTAATTAACTGAGGAGAACAAAGTGAAACACTACATTCCTACTAAAAACGATTTCTGAAAAGAAACACACAATGGAAAGAACATGGTAGAGAATGATGACAAAACTATTAAGAAGAAACTAATGGAGATATATAAATATTTAAAACTACAGATAATTACTTGGATTTGTTTACAGTTGCTGTTACAACATGAAATATTCAACTCTTTTTTTTTTGGAGCAAGTAGTATTAAATGCTAAGTCAAGGTCACATGGTTTACTCAAGCTCTGGAAACATGCATACATCTCCAAAACAAATTCACAGAGGGCTCAGTCTACGATGATAACTCTGAGAGCTAGTTTATTTTTATAGACTGTTGCTACAGCACTCATGGACTAAAAATAATTTCTGTCCAACAATGATACTGTATTCTCAATCTATAACAAACAAATAATTTCCACAGATCATCCAAATCAGGAGTGTGAAAATGAACTCTTATTTTTGAGAAATAACAACTAAGACCTTCGTAAAGATATGATTCCGAAATGTCTAGAGCTGTACAGACACTGGGCAGGCAGGGGCTAAAGGCATGAATGTTTAAACAGCCTTTGTTTTAATTTATATAGAACACATTTGAGGCTCACTAGCTTGTAGTTTTCTAGATTGGCCGTAGGGTTTTTGTAGCGACCTTAGAGAGATTGTGTACACTCCGTGGATTCTGCCCCTCTAATTTTCAGCTTGAAGGCTTCACAGGAAAACTGTTTCCCTTGCTCTGCTCTTCTGAAGCTCAACACTTCTATGCCAAGCGTTGCCAACTTGGCTGCTCTTGACATATCAACCCCACAATGATCCCTACTTAGGACTTAAATTTGCTCTTACTAATGATTTACCATTATTGAAGTAACCTTCCTTTGTAAGAATCTCTTCAGTGTGGCCAGTTTTAGGATTTAAAATTTTGACAATGACTTTTCTAGATTGTTGTCATTGTGCAGTTTCACCAGGTTAGTTTACACGTGAGCACTTGAAATTCTGCCTCTTAGAGTACAAAAGACCTTATACAGCTATTAGCTAGACATTGTTGTGAAGTTGAGCTTTCCTCTCTTGATGTAAAGACTAATACTGAACTCAGAATTTCCACTACACTTCTAGATGCTATGGAACATCTCAGACAGAGTATTACTCCACTAGGTCTCAATTGCCTGGGGTGGTTTTAGCAGGGTATAAAGCAACAGCATCTTATTCTTTTCCATTCCACTACATTTCTGAAACTCTGAATTTGTTCTCTCACTGCAGGAGTAAACCCTGTTTTCTCAGGGGTTTCGCCTGCCCCAACCCCCGCCAAAAAAACCCCAAACCAAAGCAACAAAACAACCCCATGTTACACTTAAAAACATGCATGAGATAAGTACCCTTATCTAGCATGATGACAATTTGGTGTTTCTATTTTCACCCACAGGATTAATTCACATACCATTCTTTACTGGAAATTGAGATATCTGTTGTACATGTCTTCAAAAGATGCTTCAGTTCAAGTTTGTGTATTTCTCACCTACTGACAGTTTTTTCCACAGACCTTTGTTTAAAATAAATAAATAAATAGTCATTTTGTAGGCTAAACATTCACACTTCACTTTTGGAGACACTCCACTTTACCCAAAAGAAACCATGATGACTACTGAACCTAAATCTGCCTTTCAGATATGCCAGGATCCAAAATTCTCTTCTTCCAGGTGGAACTCCTAACTGCAAGAGTATTTCTGAGAAAGCTACTGTTAAGTCTCTGGACCTAAACTTTGTATTTGGAAGCTTCCAGGATCTTTTATCTCAATCCTAGTTAAAGGAAACAAATCGTCAAAGCTCAATTTCCAGTTGACTACTGTTTCTATGAATGCAACTGACAGCTTACGTACACACATACACTCACTGTAGACACAAATTCCAGAACCGCAGAGAGAGTTGCAGGCTCTGCCAGCTGAAGCATCGTTTACTTCAGAGTAAACTCTGAATGGTGAGACAAATGAAAAACATCTAACTGGCAGAACAAAATGCAGCTAACCTGCAGAGCCTACAGTAACCTCCATACAGAATTAGAATCTCCTCGTCAAGGAGCGACAGCAAAACGATCTCTATCAACTCCATTACACACGTCTCTGCCACATCTGGGACCCCAGTTACCTTTCCCTCCTCTCCATCCAGTTGCTTTACATGAAGAAGCTCTCAGATACTCCTTCCAGCTGCCTTAACAGGCAAGAACAGCTCGACACTTTACTCTGAAGTGTAAACTCAGCAAGAGATACTAATCAGAGTGCACAACCCTCCAACGCGTACCAACATGTAACATCATTCACAAGCCATCCACCCAATGCAGAATGGGAAAAGGTGGTCTGTTCACTCGTGCTCTTCCTCTCACACACATACCTAGTTCTATCGGTCTCAACACACTTGACTATTTCACTGCTTTTTTACTAAATTTTGGCTGTATTTCAGATTACACGGTGCCAAAGCACAGATTGGAGAAAATACAGTCTGCAGTTCTCTTGGTATCATTTCAGTGACCTGATGAACATTATGCTTCATCAGGGCAAAGAACAATCCTCTCAACAAATCAAAATCCGCACTCATGATTGCGTTCCAGAGAACAAGCCATGTGAAGACCGGACCGAATCTCCACATTATTTGGAAGTGGGAGCAAGGTAAGGCTTTTGGCCCTTGTTTTCAAACTGTCTTAGCACAGAAATAGCATAGTTAAAAGAATTGAAACAGGAATTGCAGTGGCAACAGACCACTGGAAAGGCAATTGTATATAGATCTATACTATTTGTAAATCATGTTCATCTAGTAGTGATGATCACAGCAAAATGCCAATTAGGAATTATATTTACAAAATACTCGTAAGTCCATCAGTCACTTGAATGACCCTGCTAGCCCATAGCTTTACTAACTGTGGAATACGCGTCATAGTGCATTACATATATTGTGTAGATTTGTTAAAGGCCTAACAGTTCAAGTGAGATAGGTCAGTTTCTCGGCTCTTCCCAAGCATATTACCAGCTGCACAAAACACCTGCAGCTATTTCACACCCATGATCCACTAAACCCTTGTAGCCACTGCTTTTCCTCTTCTGAAAAGAAACCAAAATTCTCCAAGTGCTAACGCTGAGGATATTAGAAACAGCAGAAACGAACACCCGCAGCTGAAACTGCAACGACAATACGCAACGAGGATGAATGCAGGGCAACTATTCATTAAAAGGCCTGAATAAAAAAAATCATTCTTTGAAATAGTTACTATGTGCAACATTCTGTTTATTGAGGAAGACTCATAGAATCGTAGGGGTGGAAGTGACCTCCAGAGATCATAGAGTCCAACACCCCGGCCAGCGCAGGAACACCTAGGGCGTGCCACACAGAAACAGATCCAGGCGCGTCTTGATAATCTCTAGAGCAAGAGACTCCACAACCTCTCTGAGCAGCCTGTTCCAGGCTCTGTCATTCTCACAGTGAAATTTTTTCTCAAGTAGAGGTGGAACTTCCTGTGTTTCACCTTGCCAACATTGCCCCTTGTCCTATCGCAGGGCAGAACTGAAAAGAGACTGGACCCTTCTACTTGACACCCACCCTTCAGGTATTTGGAAACATTAAAAAGATCCCCTCTCAGTCTTCTCTTTTCCAGGCTAGACAGCGCTGGGTCACTCAGCCTTTCATCGTAAGAGATCTTCCAGGCCATCATCTCTGTAGCTCTCTGTTGGACCCTCTCTACAGTACTTCCCTGTCCCTGTCAAACTGGGGAGACCAGAACTGAACACAGTATTCCAGATGTGGTCTCACTAGTGCAGAGTAGAGGGGGAGAAGAACCTCCCTCGACCTGCTGGCCACACTCTTCTTTATGCACCCCCAGATGAGAGAGCTTTCCACTTTGTCCTGAGCCCTGTAACACGACGAGCATCGCCTGTAAGCGTTGTTAAAAGCAACTACCCATAACACAGGCTAAACACTCCGCAACAAAGAATATTCTGTGCCTTGCAGTCACTAGCTCCAGGAAGAATGCACCAAACTACCACTAGGAATTCACAAACACAAACAACCTCCTGAATGTATTTTATCTCGATAGAAAGCCCAGTTCTTTAAAATTAAGTGGCTTTTCAGAATTAAAGTAGTTATAGATCCCATATGGAAGATCATTCCTATTAGAAGACCCTAGGAACAAGACCTTATTTTGACAGCAGCAGTGGAAACACGGGGCACAGACAAGCCTTGGAAAAATTGCCTCAGCTAAGACTGCCCAGAGCTTCCTACTGTAATACAATCTCTTCAGTTCTTATAACTCTATCAAGCTATAATTGTTCAGACTAAAATTTTCCATATTGGACTTTTGCCAATTTTGAGAGGCATTTTTTCAGTGTTTTCTAGCCTCGAGGCTGGGAAAAATAGACTGCTCTTTTCAGATTAATGAATTTCATTGACCTTTCCAACAGCTTTAGAGCATTAACACTTCAGAACAGGCAGGTCACATAGTATCTCTTTTGGCAACTCTGGGAAAACCCTCCCGAACTCGGCCAAGTGCAAGTGTTTGTACGTACTGCTAATTTATGTACACGGAAGAGATTTAGATTTAAGCAACTCATTGATCACCCTATCCAAACACTATTCAGGAGACAGAGAAGCCATGCACCAAGGACAAAAATGACTAGAGGCAGACTACAAGTGAAAGATGCATGAATAAAGAGACAACATGAAAGCAGAATCCATAAGTGCCACCTGGTCACAGAGGCTGGGATAAAGGGTAGCATAAAGCTGACCGGTAAAGTGGAAGGGTGGAGAAGCAACAGTAAGAGTTTAATCTAAGAAAATGCAGCAGGGAAACAAGCCAAGTCTGCGCATTCCCCTGAAGAACTGGAATGAAACCCCAAATCGCTGTCTAGCGGACAAATGGTGAGACTCAGTATCTGCGGAAATGTAAGTAATACATCCCATATCCCTGTGGGCCGCAGAGGAGATAGCTATGTACTACCCTGCTAAAATCATACTCTTAACTCAAACTACCGGTCTGCTGGATTGGAAGTTATCCATCCTGATAAAGAACAACATCTGGTTTTTTTCAACATATTTTTCAAGGAAACCCTAAAAATTTACAAGTAATAAACCAACATTAAATAAAAAAACAAACACTGTAAAACCAAGTCTTTGCAATTTTATTTAGGCTTTTCTTTGTGTGCATTTTATGAGGAGCTTTTGAAGACACAATCACTTACTACAACCTTCATTACATTCCTGTGTTGGTTTTTTTCCTTAGCAAACTGTGCTCTGATAGTAACTCAGTACAGTCCATGAAAAGAAAATGAATTTTGCAGACCTTCGTTGCAGAATTTAGAATCTGAGCAATGGAGGAGGCAGAAATTGAAGAAAGATGATGATCCTGCAGATGACACAGGTAAATGCTGCACTTGAAAACTGGTTTTATCCCTGCTACTGATAAAATACTTTGGGGATGCCAAGAAATTTGGGTAACAGTTGTATTAAGACAGCAGATACCACCAACCTGCAGAAATTCTTTGCAGAACAACTAGGGATATGTTTGGAGTCTGAAGGGTTGTTAGAGATCATAATGGGATAAAACGAATCGACTGGCCTAGGGCCTCCAAATGAGTGCCAAAAGCAGCTGGTTACGTTAGTCTTCTTTCTGTAACTCAGACCATACCAGTAGCAAATACCATTACCTTATCAGTCTGTCATGAAATTATTTTGTGAAGAACTACCTTGCGTAACATCATTCTTTGAATGGAACTGTCCCCATCTTAAAATTAACTCGACACAGTCGGTACTTGTCCTCTTTCAACATCCTTGCCTATACCCGTGGAGCTCCAGCAGAACAACTGACAAAGCTGTCATAAACTAGAGACATCTGGGGGAAGACCAGGAACCTAGTGTTTTAGATTACACAGTTGTCACTCCCGTATCTTTTCTAAACAAAGTCTCATCCCTTGATGTTGCATCGTGACACGAGCGCATCTCAGTCTCCTGATGTCTATCTTACTCCTGCAGCCAGGGGTAAAACACACTCCCTCCCAACCCAAATAAAGAACAATCTGTAATATCTGGGAGACAAACCCACATAAGCTTAATATTCACTTATTCCTTACCTCATTTGGTGGAACAATAGCAAAAGGCTGGATGACAGCTGCCAGTGGAATGCGAGCCTGTTTGGCCATATCGGAAGATGATGGGAAGCAGTAGGTAGTACATCGGATATAACGAGGGCTGGCATGGCCTAGAACACCCAACACAGTATGAAGAGTGAAAGGCTGTTCAAAGGAACCCACCTGTCCCAAACACAAACTAGAAGAATCAAAACAACAACAAGCAGCAAGTACGTATGCTAAGTTAAACGCATGACTCTTCCCTCCCATGCAAGCTTCTGCCCGTCTCCCTCCTCTTTATATGTCAGCCCATTGCCTCTCCCCGCAGGTAAATCCTTCCTTGTTGTTTGAGTTTAAAGCAGAGATTCAAACAAATCAAGAAAACCCCACCATAATTACTTGCCGTAAGAATCTCAATAGAGATTAGTTTGAAACAGATATAAGATCCCAGAAGAAATTAGAACAGGTGAAACCCCCAGTGGAAATGTCAACACTGTCCATAAAAAAATGCTGCAGACTGATACCTCCTGTCAAGTCTGCTCTCGTGAGCTAGCTCTGATTCAGAAAATAGTAAATCTGTGTTAACAGCGCTATGCTCCTTTAGCTCGCATACTGAAATCATCACACTTCTTGTGGCACGCTTAGCACAGTTTCTCACCGAGGGAACTGAACTGTGCACTGCAGACAAGAGCATTGAAAGGCAACAGAAGTTCAGAAATGGGCTTCCTTATGCTCCTTTTTTAACCAACAAGCTGCAGCTCTGCTCAGTTTCTTGAAAGGAATTTCTTTGTTGATGAGAACTGCAGTAACCAATTCTCAGATAATGCCAGAAAACCTTGATCTGTTTGTACATTTCATGAAGTTTATTCAAGCACTGATAAATTACTGCTGGACTAAGTGATACCACCAGTTTAGTACACATTAAAATATCAAGTCTGCTGTCAAGAGCAGCACACGGAATATTGTACTTCCAGACTTTAGGCAGAGGCAAATGCAAATACACCATCCAAAGGAAAATACTAAGTCAACTAAACAGCTTGTACACTGCCCGTATCACTTCCAGAGAACTTTCTAAAATGTGTATCTTAAAACAATACAGTGCTTATCCATTCGCTTATCCATTACTTCTTCCAGTTTAGAAAGAATCAAATAAAAATAATTTTCACCTTTAAACATTAAGATAGAAAAAAAAAAAAAGTTGTCTCAACTATTTGTTTTATTCTAGAGCTCAGGAAAGGTAGAGGAGGTGTTAACCCAAGGTGTAAGAATTCAACTCCCAGTTCATGTGGTCCCTCCTCTCCTCCCATGTCCCGCCCTCTGTCCTCCACCCCCCCACCCCTTTTTTTTTTTTCCCATTAAAGGGAGCTTCCCATTTCACATCTGATTTTCAGTAAGGAGCATCATTTTCAGATGAGAAATTTGAGAATCTAATTTTTTTCTTAAAAAAGAAAGTATTTGATTTCAACTGCAAAGAATCCCAGAACAGTAACAGATCATTACCTTCGTCTTGGATTATGCAGTCCGTGGTGACAAGAGGAGGAACTTGCCCTCTTGTGTTTGTAGCATAGATCTGCCCTCCCCTAGAGGCCTTATCACTTTCAATTACTTGAATCTGAGGAATAAGAAGCAAGAACAGTATGAGAAAGGTAGCCAGGTTACACCCATAAACAGGTACACTGACATCTACACCAAGTAACACTATTGACAATGCCTTACACTGAAGTGCTACAAACATAATACGGGCTTCTGAGACACTTAGGGAGAAAATTACACACATGTCTGAGCAGTAACAATCATTTACAACTGCAGATGCCTGTGTACTTAGGGGTGACGCTACACTTTGGGGTGGGTAAGACCCATATATGGTGAAGAAACGACTTCAGAGTGAGTATATTGTCTGCTAGGAGAACAGACCTTTTCAAGAGAGGTTAGCCAGCGAATTGAGGAGAGTGATGGTGTAAATAAGCCCTTCGTACTGAATCTAGCCTTCCATTCTCCCAGATCAAACTGAAGTGCAAAGTTGCATCACATTGCTCAGAGGCTTTATATACCAGGTCATCTTTTGTATGACCATGGTTGTGCCAGCTGCTGTTCTTCATAACTGACTGCATAGGTAATGGATGAGATGGCAATGCTGGGAAGGGTTAACCCTCACGCCTCCTGACTAGGCTTCACGCACACGGTGCTCACGAAATAATCCACAGAGTAGACCACCTTCCTAGCTGAGCTATATCTCAGCACTGCCATTTAGACAGCTGCAATTTCAGCTCCTGAGAAAAGCTTTGTTGGCCATTAGGTAGCAATTCAACAACGGAGCTCAGGGTTTTCATTCTCTAAGTCAGACCACCACCACATTCTGAGCTTCCTTCTAAAAGGAAGTAAAGGAGACTAATGGCAGAAATTTAATAAAATGAGGCAGCTCTGATCATAATTACAGATCTACTGTGGTTGATGCCTAGTTTATTAGCAATTTACAGTGTCATATCATGAAATGCTCATGAAGCCAGCTTCACCATTGAACAAATGCCTTTCCCATACACTTCTGCCACTTCTGCACAGTCCTCCACCCCTCTCAGTTTAATACTTTTCAGACTATAAGTGAAGTTATATAAAGGTGTATTTTGTTCCAGACCATAAAACCAGATCACCAAGATGATACCATTATTCCTCCTCTTCCCTCAAAGAAGCTATCTTCTCAGCAATCTGGTTTAGACTGTAGCCAAACAGCTGTGAAAGGCAAGAGGAATGCAACAGGGAATTTCTCAGACTGGCTTTGCCAGTGCTGCTGATATCCCAGGGAACTGTATCTTTACACTGTGCATGAATTTCTAATAATAGCTAGGGAAGTTCAGAAGCCTCTGTTGGAAAGCAAACAGAGAAAAAAAAATTAGTCACAGAGTCTATTGATCATTGTCCAATAGATATTTCCTAACACACTGGAAATAATCTGGGGCCCGTAACCTTCCCACCCAGCCCCTAAAGTTTTTGAATTGCAATTGCAATACATAATACATTCCTCCGAGAGCTTGTTCGATCTTCTGCTTGATTATTTTTCTCTACCTCCTTGGCTTGTATACTTACTGCTCACTCTTGCATTAGAGAAAAAAAGGTTTTGCTCAAAAAAGGTCTGCTGGCTGAAGAAAGCAAACCACTTTCAGACTTAGCTCTGCAAAGGATCAATGTACCTTGGTATTCTGCTGTTAACTGACCTAAATATATCACTGCTCTTGGAAATAACTGTTGACAAAGCCCAGATACTAGTTTTCATACATGTTGTCAGAGCACATATCAACCTCTACCATATGTAAGAAACATATAAATCAGCAATGGCTACAGTAAGAAGTAAATTTATCTGGCAACACTACTGTAACTACATAATGTAAATATAACAAGAGAAATATACACAGTCCCAAAAATAAATGAAAAAAAAATGTTATTCTCTTTATACATGTACACTCAGAAGGCAAACCTTGTTCTACTGGTAGCT